>CM072514.1:1065000-1097500 GCA_036898135.1 Oncomelania hupensis | reverse complement strand
TCTCTCTCTCTCTCTCTCTCTCTCTCTCTCTCTCTCTCTCTGTGTGTCTCTCTCTCTCTCAGCAGGTTTATTTTGTTGATAATGAATTATTTTATGATCTTGCCTATGTAATGTGTTTTTATACAGAGAGTATCCTTGTGGCAAACCAAAGTTTCCTTTTTGATGGAATAAAGAATATATTGACTTGACTTGACTTGACTTGACTCTCTCTCAGAAGTCATTCACAAGGTCTTACAATCTTTCTCTTTAACAACTCTCTAAGAGAGTGAGTTACTGGGAGGTGGTGTGGGGAGTAGGAGGGGAGGGGGCGAGTGTTCTCCAACGGTAGGGTTACTACGCTATATTATCATCATCATCATCAGCAGCAGCAGTATAGCCTTCTTCTTCTTTCACCCTTCGTTGTGTACTTTATCAAGAAAATTATCCTGCTCTCGATCTCAAAGGTGGACACAATGTGCCTATATATAGGCTTTCATTTTGAAATAGAATCCGTTAACAAAAACACCAAACAAACAGAAAGAAAAACAACATACACACAAAAACACAATAAAGCAACCTCAATGTCGCCCTTTTACAATTTTTCCTTTACTGAAGGAAATTTGTTCTGTGTACAATTTCAGTTTTCATTTGTTCGAAAACAGCGCGTAGAAAATGGGATTGATTCGGATGTTTGCGTTTAAATTCTTGATCTAGTTTATTTTGGTTTTTCTAGATTGTTGTGTGTTAACACTTGAATTTATCGTCATCATCATCATCAGCAACAGCAGCAGCACAGCAGCAACAGTATCACCCGCTTTTTTCATCCTCCTTTCTACTTCATTATTCCTAATCTTCCTCTGTTCCTCTGTCTCTGTCAGTCTCTCTCTCTGTCTTTATTTCTGCCTCTCTCTCTTTCTTTCTTTCTCTCTCTCTTGTTTTAATCTTTCCCTCTCTCCACCTCTCCACCTTTCCATACTTCTGTCGTAAGCTGTTATAGTCCAAGCATGACGTCGTTTGCATGTCTGGCAGTCTATCCGTCTTTTTCCCCTCCCCCTATTTCCATCTCTCTCTCTCTCTGTGTCTCTCTGTCTACTCCGTCTCCCTCCCTCTCTTCTATCCCTTCCTCTCTCTCTTCCCTTCCCTTTTCTCCCTCGTAATGTGCAGTCCAAGCTTTAAGTCGGTTTTTCTTGGCATCCAGCTAACCGTGGCGAGAAAGAGAGAGAGAGAGAGAGAGAGAGAGAGAGAGAGAGAGAGAGAGAGAGAGAGCGTTACACTGGATGTTGGTGTTTTCTATCAGTAGTCGATTCAGCCCCGATGCTTGAAATCCTGATAGGTGTAACTCAGATTCGTTTATCCACGCAACCCGTTCAATCATCAACAAGGCTGGAGTCGTCGTATGAAATTTTCCAACTTTATTCAACATTTATTAACAACTGCATACAATCGCTCAATCGCTTTTTCCACTCTACAATTCTCAACTATCAACTTTACAATTCAAACTTTACAATACAATTCTTTCCTTTGAAACAGTGCGGCACTTATATAGTCTCTCTAACTCCAGACAAATAAAGAACGTTCGGGTAAGACAATATTTATAACCAATCAAAACACATTTCGTCATCACTGTCTCACGTCATACAACCTTATTTGGGATGGAAGCTTCTTTAGTTACCACTAGAATTATCCATACGCTTCGATCGATAGTAAACAACCAACTCTAGAAAATTCTCAAATAATATCGACGAACTAAAATTACCAAAGTTATAAGAATCTTCTTCTAATAACAACGCAAAATCAAACCAAGGATAAATACACTCTGTTGTTGCATGCTTAGCAAAACTAAACGATCGCATCTATCGTGCGCGTCACACACGAACTATCGTGCGCGTTTCAATGTAACAGAGAGAGAGAGAAAGAGAGAGAGAGAGAGAGAGAGAGAGAGAGAGAGAGAGAGAGAGAACTGCGCCACTACAATCCCCGGCCCGTGACTGGGAACTTCACTGGCTGCCGGTGCATGCATACATTGTGACCACTACAGCGTATTTCCTGTAGAGTAGTCATGGCCTGGCCCATTTTTGAAGTGCTTGTGGGAAGCACCTAAAGGCACCGTGGCCTCTTCACAAAATCGCTCTCCCCACTGCGTTCTCTCCGATGGGTCTGGACTGGTCAGAATTCTTTTTTTTTCCATTCAGACTTTTTGCTTTACTGGTATTTAGATTTGCACAATCATCTTGCGAAACATGGACTCTCACAGCAGATCTCCAACAATACAAAGCATGGAGATGAGGTGCTACAGAAGACTTTTGTGCATTTCCTATACCCAGCACATCACCACCAACGACGAAGTCCTACAGACCATCACACGAGCCATTGGACAACACGATGACCTGCTCACAGTGGTGAAAAAAACGGAAACTCCGATGGTATGGCCACGTCACCAGATCATCAGGTCTTGCAAAGACCATCCTGCAAGGAACAGTGCAAGGAGGTAGAAGAAGAGGGAGACCGAAAAAGAGGTGGGAGGACAACATTCGAGAATGGACTGGTTTGACACTGAGCGAAACAATCAGGGTTGCTGAGGACAGGGAAAGATGGAATACGCTTGTTAAGCGATCATCTGTGGTGCCCCTACGACCTCCGAGTTATGGGATAGGATAGGATAGGATAGGATAGGATAGGATAGGATAGGATAGGACAATTGCGGACAATTTTTGCACTTCAATCTACTGTACTTCAGGCGGCGGCAGCTAAACAAATTAGTTTCGAAATATACAGGACCCATTATGAGAAATTTATTTAAGAGAAATATAAGGTATTTAGTTTAGGAATCCCCGGTTGCGTCGTGTTCACCTCATAGTTTCAACCTACATCCAACATTAGGCTACATCTAAGTAGCAGAGGAAACAAAAAAATTAAATAAATGAAATAAAAGTTTCTAATTACTAAACACAAAGGACCAATTATGATCTATTCATTTATGAGATCTATAGATATATTAGGTATCCCCAATTGCGGACAGTTTTATTGCCCTCATATTTTCAGTCTACATTGCTGCTGGTAGCGCCAGCCAAAAAACTAAAGTTTTAAAACATTTTGTTAATTTGTATTTTTATTTTAACAACTTTATTATCACCGAGGTGAAATTCGGGCACTTTCATTTTGGAAAGTACAGCAGCCCCAAGTGAAGCGCTTTACTCAAGACGCTTGCTGGGTGTGTTCTTGTCACCGGCACTCACCCGTCTAGGACGTGAGCGTCAGGATCTTTAAAAACCGTTATGATGGAATGCATGCGACACAGACTAGACCTCGGTTTATACTCTCATCCAAAGGAGTAGGAAACGGGAGTAAAGTGCCTTTCCCAAGGACACAACACAATGTCCCGGCCTGGGCTCGAACTCGGGATCCGCAAGCCAACGCTCTAACCACTCGGCCACCGTACCGCGCCTCCCTAAAAGATTTTTTTAACACGACCATAAGTATATGACTAATGAGATATAATATTTATGAGATGTTTAGTAATTAGGTATCTCTAATTGCGAACAATAATTGTGCTGACCTCAAAGTTTCAGTCTACATTACTCAAAGTAGCGAACAACGTTTCCAAAATATATAAAGGACCAATGATTATAAACTAAAATACAATGTAAACCGAACATAAAAAATAGTGTATGTGAAGTAAATTGAATGGATCTCAAGTTGTTTGGTTGAGGAAAGGCAGTGTCGAGTGTCCCCATCTTCTCCTCTCAATAAGATTTGTGTTTCTAAATCTAAGTTTCATTAAAACCAGCTGCTGGATTTATTCAGTGATTGTTTGAGTGATTCATTCATTCATTTAAGTAATAATTATTGATTTATTACTTTATTTATTAATAAATTATTTTAAAGTATTATTTTTTCTTTCTTTATCAATTCCTTTATTTATTATTTTATTAGTTATTTATTTCTTTATTTATTTGTTTATTTATATATTGCAGGCGATTTAGGACAGCGCATGTATCTAACAGAACTATGCGCTCAAAATAGTAGGCCAATACTATTTTTTATCTGAATGGAGTTTCCGGATAGGAAAAATTCTGTATTATTGGACAGAAATGCATTTTTTAAAAAAGAAAGAAATAGAACGCTTCCAGCTGAGTTCAAGAATATTTGTACAGATAAGAATAGCTGACTCGCTGAAACTTATAACAAAATTATGACAATAATAAGAAAACAATAAACGCATTATTGCTATCATTTTCTTTTCTTTTCTCATACTAAATCTGTTCCTTTTATTATTAATCTCAACCATTGTGAACGTGCGTTGGGTGGGTGTTAGTAGAATCGCTTAGCTATTACCAGATCTATCTGGAATCTTCGGTCGATAAAAAAAACAACAACATCAACAAGCAATTCCAGAACATTCTCAACAATATCGACCGACGAAAATGATCAACATTATACAAAGCTTCTTCTAGCAACAACGCAAACTCAAATCAAAGGTAAATAAACTCTGTTATTGCCTGCGTTGCAAAATAAAATGATCTTTATTTTAGAGTGATAGACTACAATTACGGTACAAACAAAAATATAACAACATTACACGATGACCTGTTCACAGTGGTGAAAAAACGTAAACTCCGATGGTATGGCCACGTCACCAGATCATCAGGTCTTGCAAAGACCATCCTGCAAGGCACAGTGCAAGGAGGTAGAAGAAGAGGGAGACCGAAAAAGAGGTGGGCGGACAACATTCGAGAATGGACTGGTTTGTCACTGAGCGAAACAATCAGGGTTGATGAGGACAAGGAAAGATGGAGTACGCTGGTTAAACGATCATCTGTGGTGCCCCAACGACCTCCGAGTTATGAGATAGGATAGGATAGGATAGGATAGGATTACACGTACAGTACAGTTGTTGAGTTAATCAACGATTATTTAAATCTATCAAACATGAATTCTTCAGTGTCAATCACTCATTGTTTCAATCAACTGATTTTAAAAAAAAAGATATGCCATGGTGATGGTAAATCGATGGTAATGGTGATGAAATCGTCGATTTGGTCGTAGTTTCATGGTGATGATAAATCAATGGTGATGGGGATAAAATCTTTGATTTGGTCGTAGTTTCATGGTAATGATAGATCAATTGTGTTTTAGTCGTTGTCTTGATAAAGGTCTCCGTCAAAATATGGTGATGAATAACAATACAAATCCTAAAACAGACCATGCGAAAGACTACTAAATTTCTGCATTATCGTTTCCTCGACGCATCACATCCATATTCAATAGTTTACCATCAATATACTCAAGGACAAAGAAACCGTCTTTGCTCAAAGCTACGATCTTCATATTTGAAATCTATCTGAAAATGGAATTCTATCAACTTGTAACGTATTCTGAAGTTATCAGTTAAAACTACATATATTCTTCTCTAGTATCTGATAACTCACCTAACCTCCGAAGAGAATTAGAATATATTAAAAAAAATTGACAAACTAACAATTATAAAAACGTCCCCTCATCCATCAGCCATTTTCTTCTGAATAAAAACCCAGAAAAGAAAGATACGGGGGTGCATTACCAGAAAAGATCCTAAGCATAAAAATTCCTTTATTAAATTTAATCTTTTGGCAAAAGATAGTATGAGAGAGAGAGAGAGAGAGAGAGAGAGAGAGAGAGAGAGAGAGAGAGAGAGGGAGGGTGGAATGGATAGTGGATCAGAAAGGTATCGGGGAATTCAAGGAGAAAAGACGAGAGGTGAAAGGTGGGAGGAGGCATTTCGGGGAGAGGAAGAATGTAAGCAGGATTTCAGCAAACTGGTTGCTGGGAACTTCAACAGATAAAGATGTGGTGTTGATTGAAAGCTCCACCCCCACCCCCACCATCTCTCTCTCTCTCTCTCTCTCCCTCTCTCTCTCCGTGCTCTCTCATGGAACGCCGTTGGAATCAAACGCTTAGGCAAGCACGCATTCTATCGCACGGACTTAAAAAATCCTGATGCTCATGTTCTAGACGGGTGAATACCGGCGCCATCAGGATTTTTAAAGTCCGTGCGATAGAATACGTGCGTGCACAGACTAGACCTCGGTTTATACTCTCATCCCAAAGAATAAGAGCGCAGTGTTTCAGGGTAATTTTTCTTTCAAAACTCCAGGTCGTCAACTGACTTTGAACCCCCTGCTGCAATGTTATGTCCTGACGTTCGAGTACACCGCGTACACCACTGGGCCATCTGCGCTCCCACACAGTGACATGGATATTAGCGGCTAACTAAAGATCTCTATCTGTCATCATCATCATCATCATCATCATCATCATCATCATCATCATCATCATCATCATCATCATCATCATCATCATCATCACCACCACCACCACCACCAGAGGTAATACACATTGCTGCGATCGGTAGAAAGTATCGCCAAAACTCCCGCTAGCAGCAGGTGAAAGTATTCCCTCCATCCCTTCAAAGTATACTTTAGGTTCGCTGCTAGCCGCGGATGCAAACCGCAGTACTGTTTAAAAGTGACGGAAAGAGCGGAAGATTGCTACAAGGGTTCGGGTAAGGCTTAGTTGTAGATCTATCCCTAGCCCTTGCCCTAACCCTTTTCTCTGCAAAAATGCTCTTTTTCCGTCTCAAAAACCCATTTGCCTTCTTGGATTCTTAAATTGTATGAAACCAAGTGAGGACACTATCCGGCGTCAATACACGGTTCGAAAAGATTCTCAAACGGTTGGTAAAAGACAGTTGACCTAGAAACCAATAATACAGCGTGACCTAATTCGTCGCCTAGAGGAGACGAAACTTACTTTTCCGTTTTCTTTCGATCGTAGCTATGTGCAATGGGTGACCACCACCATCATCATCATCATCATCATCATCATCATCATCATCATCATCATCATCATCATCATCATCATCATCATCATCATCATCGTCATCCATGCACAACAACAAAGCACTAACAGTTTTCTGGAGTGAGTGATCGCTGCAGGGTGCCAAAAACGAACTGTAGACCTCTATTATGGTGGCTTACTGATCAAGCGCTTGGAGCAACTCGTGAGCAGTTTGCCAGGAGTGTGCAGTCGGTTTAGCTTTCCACGCACAGTGTTGCCCCCACGGTTAGATGAAGATATCGGCGTCGGAGATTGAGCCGGACATCAACAACTTAGTTTTGGCGGCAGTAGATGGTTTGAGGCGTTTCCTCTGACCTTCGTAATCTAAATACTTACCTACCCTAAAGCGCCTTTCGGCCACTCAGTGCAGCTAGCTGATTGCCGGCACCTTGCAAAACCGCTACTGCTTTCCTCTTACTCAGACGTTTTGAGACGACTTCTAGGTACAGAGCGGTTAATAGAAATCCTTTCTCCACCCCACCCAAAAAGCCTTCCTTTTCTAATTTTAATAGTAGTATTATGTTATGCATGGAGTCAGCTTTCTCTCACGCAGTTTCCTAACTTTACATTGTGGCCACACGTTTGTATTGAAGGTGCATTTTTCCACTCAAATTCACTTCTGCTCAGTGATAACATATCAAGTACAAACGGTGGTCTGAAGTGGGAGCACTGCCAAGACTCAATTACTGAAACTGTTTATTGCTTTGGACAGTGGTAAACGAAAATATTGACACGAAAATAACACACTTTTACCTGCTTATAGAAATAGGAATAAATCAGATTCAAACAATAATTAAACTGAGAGTAAATACTAATAATATTGATAAAAATCAAGGCATTGGACAGTGGTGGGTAGTGGTGGAAGTGGTGGTGCTGATGATTTTGATGATGATGATGATGATGATGACGGTGACGATGATGATGATGATGACGATAATAATGATGATGAAGCATACTCAATAGCAAGGATGATGATGATGATGATGATGATGACGATGACGGTGACGATGGCGATGATGACGATAATAATGATGATGAAGTATACTCAATATGATGATGATGATGATGATGATGATGATGATGATGATGATGATGATGATGGCAGTAGTAGTAGTGATGGTGGTGGTGATGCTGATGTCGATGACGACGACACCACCAATAAACTGCAACTGCTGCTTTCTGAGGTTGGTAATCTTCAATCATTTTATTGCATACCAACATGCTACTACATCCAAAGGCTATATTATATTCTCTGAAAAATATGTAGCTGATATTCTCAGCAGACGGGGAGGGGAGGGGGCAGTTATCTGCGTAAAAGCCTCTAGACTAACGATTATCTTGCGACTCTTGCTTTCTATACCGATAAGCTACGAGAGCCCTTTTGAACGTAGGATAAATAGCTTATAGAACTCGTCTGTATACCGTATCTTAGCGTAAGCTAATCTTTGTAGTAGGGAAGGGTTATTGCGCAGCTCATCTAGTGAGCTAAAACCAGCTCAGGGCGCCGCCGCTGCAGGGCGAGAAAGAACGAAACGGTAACGTGCAGGATGCTTAGTGTAGATCGCAGTGACAAGTTGAGGTAAGCCTGACCCCTTTTGTTTTAACCACCCTGGAGGCGGGTGAGGGTTGGGGGAGAGGGGGAGGCGAGTGGGGGTTGGGGGTGGAGACCAATAACAACAACAACAAAAAACGACAACAACAACAACATCAAAACAAACAAAATGGTGGAATTGAGCTACGCCGAGACGTTTGCTACTTTAGTGTCAGAAGCTCGCCCATCTAAATGCCGCTTATTATTGGTCGAATGTAGCTGAAGCTATACCCTCTCTGTCCGTCTGTCTGTCTGTCTATCTCTGTCTGTGTCCATCTCTATTTCTCTCTCTTTCTCTCTCTCTTTCTCTTTCTCTCTCTCTCTCACCCTCTCTCTCTCTCTCTCTCTCTCTCTCTCTCTCTCTCTCTCTCTCCTCTCTCTCTCTCATATACAAACACATACACACATAGTGGCGCTGGCTACATTAGAAAATGTGTTAATCACGCTAAAGAGATGACTAATCTCTTTATTTAGTCAAAATAATGTCTTGGGGCTGGGGTTGTGGAGGGAGGGGTGGGGGTGATGGTGACTGGTTATGAACGTCGTTTTTGAGCGTTCTAAACGTCAGCATGGTATGTCTTATCAGTTACATCCATTAGCTACCATTGTTGTACGTCATTGGGTACGTCAAGTACACAAGGGGTTGGCAGTTGGATGCAACTGTAGAATAGCAATTATGGGCGTTCTGGTCGAGTGGTTTAAAGCGGGACTAACTTGGCAAAAAAACCGATGGCGCCTGACAGGTGTGGGATCGATCCCGCTACTGGGCGTTATGTTTCTCAGAATATTATTTACTTTCGACTCGGACAACGTCTCAGGGGTTTCTCCAGGTACTCCGGTTTGCTTCCACAGCAATTTTGTCAAAAACTAATATTAGGTAGGTTGGGTTTGGGCGCTCCACATTTTGCGACTACGCTTTCCCCAGGGGAGGCGGCCCAGAATTTGCCGATAAAAAGGGACAATAAAGTATCAAAAGTCAAAAGTGTTTTTTTTAAGTCACAAAAAGTCATACTAGTCACCAACAGCGTGGCAAGGCAGGGAGGATGTCTCGTTTAGTCTCAGCTATGCTGTATGATGTCACAGTTATGCTGTATGATGTCACAGTTATGCTGTATGATGTCACAGTTATGCTGTATGATGTCACAGGTATGCTGTATGATGTCACAGTTATGCTGTATGATGTCACAGGTATGCTGTATGATGTCACAGTTATGCTGTATGATGTCACAGTTATGCTGTATGATGTCACAGCTATGCTGTATGATGTCACAGTTATGCTGTATGATGTCACAGGTATGCTGTATGATGTCACAGGTAGGCTGTATGATGTCACAGCTATGCTGTATGATGTCACAGCTATGCTGTTTGATGACACAGTTATGCTGTACGATGTCACAGCTATGCTGTATGATGATACAGTTATGCTGTATGATGACACAGTTATGCTGTATGATGACACAGCTATGCTGTATGATGTCACAGCTATGCTGTATGATGACACAGTTATGCTGTATGATGACACAGCTATGCTGTATGATGACACAGTTATGCTGTATGATGACACAGTTATGCTGTACGATGACACAGCTATGCTGTATGATGACACAGTTATGCTGTATGATGACACAGCTATGCTGTATGATGACACAGTTATGCTGTATGATGACACAGTTATGCTGTATGATGACACAGCTATGCTGTATGATGACACAGTTATGCTGTATGATGACACAGTTATGCTGTACGATGACACAGCTATGCTGTATGATGACACAGCTATGCTGTATGATGTCACAGCTATGCTGTATGATGTCACAGCTATGCTGTTTGATGACACAGTTATGCTGTACGATGACACAGCTATGCTGTATGATGATACAGTTATGCTGTATGATGACACAGTCATGCTGTATGATGACACAGCTATGCTGTATGATGACACAGTTATGCTGTATGATGACACAGCTATGCTGTATGATGACACAGCTATGCTGTATGATGACACAGTTATGCTGTATGATGACACAGTTATGCTGTATGATGACACAGCTATGCTGTTTGATGACACAGTTATGCTGTACGATGACACAGCTATGCTGTTTGATGACACAGTTATGCTGTATGATGACACAGCTATGCTGTTTGATGACACAGTTATGCTGTACGATGACACAGCTATGCTGTATGATGACACAGCTATGCTGTATGATGACACAGTTATGCTGTATGATGACACAGCTATGCTGTATGATGACACAGTTATGCTGTATGATGACACAGTCACACGGACACTCATTCCTCCACAGATTTTGTGTGTGCCGGGCATATCAGGGCAGGGCGTGCGTAGGCCTCAGCAAGCTCTACTTAACTTTGCCTGACTGGTTCACACGCGTTTAGTAGTTATGTAATTATTAACTGATTGTTTAATTAATTAATTAATTTGATTTATTGATGTATGTATGTGTTTTTATTTTAATTTAATTTAACACGCCTATTCGAATCTGCTATATAAGATAAACGTTTAGAAGTCACCCAACATGAACACAGCTGCAATATATCTGTTACACTCAGTTTGATGTTGGTATTTTCTATCAGTAGTGGATTCAGCCCCAATGCTGAAGTACTGATGAGTGTAGCTCAGATTCGTTTATTCACGCAACCCGCTCAATCAGCATACAAGTCACAAAGTCGACGTATGAAGGTTTCCACTTTTATTCAGCACACATCAACAACTGCATACAATCGCCTTTTCACTCTCCAATTTTACTTTCCAACTCACTATCAACAACTATCACAATAACTTTTGAAACAGCGCGGCACTTAAATAGTCTCTTGATACTCCCGAACAACCTGGATCAATCTCGTATGACGCAATTTAACCAATGCTTCTAACTTCGTCATTACTGTCTTACGTCATACATATTTCTTCTCCTTCCGGGAAACACTCTCATACTTCGATATTTATCGGGAAGTTTCCATCGATAGTAAATACTCACATCTAGAAAATTCTCCAATAATATCGACTAACGAAAATTATCAACGTTATACAAAGCTTCTTCTAACAACAATGCAAACTCAAATCAAAGGTAAATACATTCTATTATTGAATACTTTGCAAAACGAAACGATTAGATCTATCGTGCGCGCTTCAGACGTACTTTCGTTCGCGTTTCAACGTAACAATATCTACTGTGCCTACATCAACATTTTACCTGTGTGGTCACTTACACGTATACTCAAGTTTCTTAATTATGTTCGTATAACTTGTATGCATTGCTAGTCCACGATGATTATACAATAAAAACCCTCGGGTGTTTTCGGGGTGGGGGAGGGTTAGGGAGATAGAGGTGAGGGGGAGGGGGGTGGAGTAATGTCCCTTTACATTTCTGCGACCAAAAGACGCTGGCAAACTTGCTTTATTATTTTGTTATACGCTTAACGCGGAAAGTTTTTTTAAAACTCAAATTAAAAAAAAAAATTTAAGTAAACAAAGTAAAATAAAAATTTGGACTGTGAAAACGTATCTGTTGATCATTGTGACGACAAAAACATAAAAGATAAAATAAAATAAATAGAAAAAATAAAAAGGTACACACATTACAAGAAGTTGGTTGGTTGTTTGGTTGGTAGGTTGCTTGGTTGGTTGGTTAACGTCATTTTCCCACCAAGATAATAAATATCATACACACATTCAGACTCAACGCCTTTGAACAGGTAAACATGTACATGTACACACATACGCTCTCTCTCTCTCTCTCTCTCTCTCTCTCTCTCTCTCTCTCTCTCCGACTTCATTTAAAATTCTTTCTCTCCAGGTAACAGAAAACAAGGCTACATTTTCTCAAATTTATTGATGACAATGACTATCTCTGGTAAATTTTGAAGAGAGAGAGAGAGAGAGAGAGAGAGAGAGAGAGAGAGAGAGAGAGAGAGAGAGAGAGAGAGAGAGAGACTTGGACTCCTGTTACTAAGAGAGCCATTTTGATGCTGTAATGAACATCTTAGCCTCATCGCCTCATCGCCTCATCTGTAATGTGTGTGTACTGTGTATCCTTTGCAAGCTCTGGGCACTTTCAAATGCCAGCTATAACTGCATAACTGTTCCTGTGATATTTGGCACGAGTCTGATTGCTGACTGTTCCCAGCGCGCGAAACGTATTAGTTGCAGATCTCAGGCCATTTTATCTTCTGCAAGCGACTTACATACCGGAGGAAAGATTTTGACTTCTAACTACAATCATCACCTGTTCAATAACCTGGACTGACTTCTTTGTGTGTGCGTGTTTGTGTTTGTGTGTGCGCGTGTATGGGTTTTGTGTGTGCGTGTCTCTGTCTCTGTGTGTGTGTGTGCGTGTCTCTGTGTGTGTGTGTGTGTGTTGTCGATTCATACTTATCCACTTGATTTCTCTGTTCGCTATGTTATCTGTAAAGCCCTCTCTCTATAGCTGTATTATTTTCCTTCTTCTATCTATCTATCTATCTATCTATCTATCTATCTATCTATCTATCTATCTATCTATCTATCTATCTATCTATCTATCTATCTATCTATCTATCTATCTATCTATCTATCTATCTATCTATCTATCTATCTATCTATCTATCTATCTATCTATCTATCTATCTATCTATCTATCTATCTATCTATCTATCTATCTATCTATCTATCTATCTATCTATCTATCTATCTATCTGTCTGTCTATCTGTCTGTCTGTCTAGTCTATCTATCTATCTGTCCATAGCGGAAAGGGAGGCGATTGGTTGAGGCGTGGGAGAGAAGATGTCTACCTTGAATTTTTTGGTTAGACTAGCCTTGGGTGGCTCCTGCTGTGCAGAATCCTTTGGGGATGCCATTGGGTTATGCAGGACAAGGCGACACGACATTTGTTCTCCCCGGCTGTCCATTCGCCTTCTGCTTCTGGTGCTGAGCGGGACTACATTGTTGGCAGGCATTTTATGCAAGTCGGTGGCAGCGACTTTGCAGCGAAGTGTCGTGGCACTAGTAACCGGCAACCCGTTACTACCAACCACGCTTCATCGCCTTGCAGGGCAAATATTTTTATGTCCCTCTTTTGAGGGATAAATGAAAATAACAGCTCGGGTTGGGCCGTGTTCTCAAGGTCGTGGCCAAGAGACGGGAGTCAAATACTCCGCCCGGCTACATATCTATCTATCTATCTATCTATCTATCTATCTATCTATCTATCTATCTATCTATCTATCTATCTATCTATCTATCTATCTATCTATCTATCTATCTATCTATCTATCTATCTACCTATCTATCTACCTATCTATCTATCTATCTATCTATCTATCTATCTATCTATCTATCTATCTATCTATCTATCTATCTATCTATCTATCTATCTATCTATCTATCTATCTATCTATCTATCTATCTATCTATCTATCTATCTATCTATCTATCTATCTATCTATCTATCTATCTATCTATCTATCTATCTATCTATCTATCTATCTATCTATCTATCTATCTATCTATCTATCTATCTATCTATCTATCTATCTATCTATCTATCTATCTATCTATCTATCTATCGCTTTTCTAACTCAAGAGCTACTGAAGGTGCTGACCGATAGAGGTTCGATCTCAAGCAGCCCACTTGCTGCCCTATAAGGCACCTCAGCTCACTCCCCAGTCAACTGAGCACAATCCTGGCGACCCCGAAGATGAAAAAGAAATGTGGGTGGGCAGTGGTTGTTTCTAAAATTTTTAAACACGCCAATAACCTTACTTTGTTATTTGGTGGCGTCACGGCAGCCAAAGTTAAAGGCTGCAGATGTTGGCTTAAGGGTGATGATGCCATCTTTCATTTCCTGAAGCGTTAAAACGACTGCGACGGCCTTTAAGTGGGAAACATGTTTGCAGAAGCCCAGTAGCTGTCCCCCCTCCCCTCCCACACACACCCTCCACCTCTCCAGCCCCTCATCCACCTCCAGCCCGCCTTCTCTTTCTATCTTCTAGTCTCCTTTATCTGCATTCCTTCCTTCAATCCTAAGGGTGGCAGGATGATAGGGTACGTGGAATGGGGTGTGTGGAGGTGTGGAAGGGGAGGAGGAGGGGGTAAGAGTGGGAGGTGGGAGTGGGTGGGCCCAAAGTATCGTTCTACAGCTTAGCTTTTGTTTGTGTGTTCCTAGGGCGATCCTGGTTCAATTCTTCTACTTTTTTTTTTGAAAAAAATGGTTAATTTCCAGAATCTCAGTTGTTTCATGGGGGGTGGGTTTGTGGTGGCTGGTGGTGGAGGGGGGAGGGGGGTAGGTGGGATGGAGAAGAAAGGAAGAAGAAGAAGACGGGTAGGCGAGAGCACAAAAGGCGGAGATATGAAGAAAGGGGAGTATCTGCTCAGTGATCTCTGGGTCCAACACTCTTATGTACAAGGTACGTGCGTTTTGGATGCCGTGGATCCGAACCCGACTTGAATTTTTTTTTTTAAATATTATTATATGCATGCTGTTTCTGGCTGTTCATGCTCGCTGTTCGCTATTTGACCGGCTAAGAACGCTATAGAAGAAACAACGAGACAAAGTGATGTGCAGTGTGATACTGTGCATATAAATTTCAAACTTTACGCTTGAGTTGCTGTGCCCCCAAAACCTTAACACTTTAGGTTGGAATCTCTCGTGTGACATTTAAACACCAGTTGTTCGCTTTTCGTGCACACTCTTTTATTTTAAAATCTATAATGCATCAGCGGAATGAAAATCCAGCTTCGTAAAGCATGTTGCGATGTGTTCTGAGGTGTTGTAGGGTTTGTTGTGTGGTGGTGTGGTGTGTCGTGTCGTGTCTTTGTCGTGTCGCGTTATAAACACAATTTTTTTTGTGTCTTACTTTGTAAAATACGTATTGCCATCATATAGTGCTTGCCAGAATTCGTTTTAACCTTTGTTTTTTTTTTTTAACATGAAAGCGTTAAAAAGCATATTTTTCTGTTTTAACTCTTGTAGGTTCGTTCGAGAGCAAATGAAATTTAATAGCGTTTTTTGGATGTAATTATGAAACAGTATTATTTCTGTAATGAGGGAAACACTGCACTTGTATGAAAACGTACAGCGAGTGCATGCAGAAAATAAAAGGGCGTAACCTCTCACGGGTAAAACTCTTCCATTACCGATAAAAGTCAGTCAGCTAAGGAGATTCCAGTGTATCGTATAAAGTATTTCTGTAGGTCTATTGTTATCATTTGTAGGAGGCAATAGTGTTTTCACATTGTCCTATGTTTTGAAAACGAATAGTTTTCTTCTTTTTTTCTTCTCTCTCTTCGCTTTTTGCGTGTCTTTTGAAAAGAAATGCTTCCCGCTTCCTGCTTTGACTCCAGTTGCGTTGATCACTAGCAGTTAAAGATGATGACTGTTATCTGTCGCTACCTTACCGCAGTGATAACCCCTTGCACCCCAAGTGCTCCACCTTTGCTAGACAAGACGAACAAACCGCTGACAGTTGCACACTTCAGTAACCCTTTTAAAATAGATAGAGCCATAACCCATTCGCTGCCGGGATCGCACGACTATATTTACAATTCGACTTGCTTCGTAACCATAATTATGTTGATTTTAAAATTACGATCGTCGCTTAATCATGCTAGAATAGAGATACGTGTATAATTTCTGTCTTTTTTGTCATTTGTGTACATAGTTGTAAATAGTTTTTACTTTTACTGTTTTGTCTTTTGGTGTATCGTAGCAAAAGCGATGTTTGATCGAGTGCATGTATTTTTATGTAATGACTATGTAAAGCGTGGTGAGTCTGGTCATAGGCTGGAGTACCCGCTATATAAAAATCCGTTATAATTATTATTGTCATATTTTGCACATAAATTCCTACCTACCAAAAGCCATCCGACTGGCAAGCGACACGCACCAGCGATAAGAATGCTCACCCTTGTCATATAACTTTGCTTCTGTGCGGTTGTCCACATTTGCTGCAAATAAGTATGTGAGAATGGGGTGTATTTTCTACTCAACTGTGACCAGAGAATTTATCAATTAGGTACTTCGGTTGTATTGTCGTTCTCGTTGTTATCATTATCCTCACTAATTTTGTTCCCCTAAATCATCATGAAGCTTGGTTTTGTATCCTTCTTGTTGTTATTATTATTAGTTGTAGTAATAATGTTATTGTTATGATTGTTTGCATACATTATTAGTCTTGTTGTTGTTGCTGCTGTTGTATTATTTTAGTAGTTGTACTGTTATTATTATTATTATTATTATTATTATTATTATTATTATTATTATTATTATTATTATTATTATTATTATTTTTATAATTACTCTTATGATTACGATGATAATGATGATGATGATGATGATTATTATTATTATTATTATTATTATTATTATTATTATTATTATTATTATTACTCTTATTATTTTCATTATTATTATTATTATTATTATTATTATTATTATTATTATTATTATTATTATTATTATTATTATTATGATGATTAATAATAATAATAATAATAATAATAATAATAATAATAATAATAATAATAATAATAATATTATTATTATTATTATTATTATTATTATTATTATTATTATTATTATTATTATTATTATTATTATTATTATTATTATTATTTAAATCACCATTGTCTCCTTCGTCAGGTTTCCACCAGTAGTTCAGTATTGTAATTTTAAAAGATTGTTTTGCTGAAGTCAATTAGTACTTTGTCGTTCCTAGTTATTCCAGGATCATAATAATATTATATTGTATTTCATTGTAGCTGTCGTTAGTGCAAGGAGTGTGCAGAAATGAATGGAGGGGTGGGTGCGCGAGCAAGCATGTGTGCATATGTGTACAGGGGGTATGTGTGTAAATGGATGTATGTGTGAGTCAACGAGTTGAGTGGTAGGAAGGATGAAAAGTATTTAAGTGTGAGTGTATAGATACAGGAGTGAGGTGTTGTGGATGGCTAGGATGGGTCTAAGCTTGGAAGAATGGGTGAGTGTGAGTGGTTTTGTGTACTGTGGAATAATTATCTGTGTGTCAAATGTGTACGCATGGGTATGTGACTGAATATTTGTTTATGCATGTGTGCAAATGGTGATAGATTTGTATATCGTTATGGAAAATGTATTAATATTGTAAGTCTATGTTTTTGATGTATTTGATGGTTTTGATGTTGTTATCTCTTTTCTTGCACGGCAAAACAAATATCCATGCCATGTGTTTGGACAATAAAGAATCTTGAATCTTGAATTTAAATGCATACCCCCGTAGGGATGCCGGGGTTTTCAGTATAAATAGTATCCCCACTTTCTGGAAATTTAGTGCTTTAAATTCCCACTGTCGCTGCCTTTCTCATTTGTTCTTTCTCATTCCTGCTCTGTTTTATCAATCTGCTATACTATCTTCTTCTTCGCTAGACCATCACCTACCTTTTTTCTTGAAAACTCTTCCGGGACAAGACTCCTTATTTGTGTGTGAGGTCTGTTGGATCAGCTTGGGAATATTGGACGCTTTCTTGATAATGTATAATGATGTTTGTATTCTATTTTGTTTCGATAAATTAGAGTATAGCCTGCGCGTCCCCTGCGTGGGATGTCTTTATTGTAAAGTGACTGGCTGGTGGAGAGTATTCAGTTTTACCACTAGGGTTGTTTCAGCAGATCTTTTATGCGGATCAGGGGTTGTCGGTCCTGATTTGGCTCGGAAGAGTCCGCTGGACCTAAAGCAATAATAATGTAATGTAATCTAAATGCATGTACCCTTTATGAAGTAAAATTCCAAGAATATTGCTGCGATACATTTGACACAGACGGGTTGCAAAATATTGCCTTTTAAAATTGATACAGCTATGACCCATTCGTTTCCGGGGCTATACTATTATACAGAAATACATATATCATATATATATATATATAATTTCAATAATTCATTATAAAATAGATGTATGATAGATATGTTACTTCATTGTTGTCTGTAGCTTCGTTATGGTCTAAGCAGTTTTCAATCTTTGAATGAGTGATGTTTGTAATTGCCTTGTCCTATACACGTATTGCAATAATGGTTTTAGTACTGTCAGCAAAGCATGTCTTCATTTCTCTGTTAGAGATAATAAAATACTCTTAAATCTTGAATCTCCAATAGTTTTATATATTATGTTCACTCTTCAAGTGCCTCTGACAAATACACACTTGAATGGTCCTTTAAAAGAGAGATCGGGCCAGATGCATCTTTAAAGCATTCTGTACTGAGAATAATTGTTTTAAATATACTGTGTAACCCTTTTAGAGCTTCTGACAGTGTATACTCACTTGAGCGCTCCTTTAAATTATAATTCTCAACTTTTTCTTGGGCAGGAAAAACGCTATTTTTAGAGCAATGAAAATAAAAAAAACACATATTTTTATTTTGCATTTAACCATAAAAAAACAAAAACCTTTGCTTCCTTGTATGTGTGAGTGATGTGTGTGCGTGTGCACACTTACACAGTCTTATCTAGACAAATCAGTGAACATCTACATAACTTGTATTGACATGCCTACTTGTTTTGACGTCAGAACAATGATCCGTTAGGGTTAGGGATGGGTTAGGGTTAGTGTTAGAACACTGCAAAGTACTTAAAAATGGGGACGAAATATGACCCATTGTCAGCACAACGTATGGGGCGTTTCGGGAAAGTCATGATAATACTTTGTAACCTCGGTTGTGTGTGTGTGTGTGGGTGTGTGTGTGTGTGTGTGTGTGGGTGTGTGTGTGTGTGCGTGTGTGTGTGTGTGTGTGGGTGTGGGTGTGTTTGTGTGTGTGCAAACGGCGTTCTCGTGACATACACCGGAGAATCTACGTATGTATTGTTTTGACGGACCCCGTTAAGCTGACGTCAAAAGAGTGTTCCGTTATGGTAAGGGTTAAGGTTAGGATTAGCATTAAAAGACTTAAAAGTACTTAAAAAGGTGGGCTAAATATGGCCATTGTCAATACAACGTATGTGGCGTTTCATTAAAGTCATAACAACGCTGTCTAAACAAGTATGTGTATGTGTAGGTGGGTGTGTGTGGGTGTGTGCGTGCGCACGTGGATGGGGAAAAGGACATTACAGTGGGTTATATATTCTCCATCATCAATCAGCGTGAGGGGGGGAAAAATTCCCAACATCGGTGTCTGTCAGAGTGGTTTGCATTAACTGTCTGTTGAAATTTCATCTGGAATTTGTTTTGTTGTTGTGGATGCAGCACTGTGCCTCTCGCGCACACAATGTCAGCATTCTGTATATTGAGGAGGGGGTGGGGAAAGAAAGAGAGAGATTGCGTGTGAGAGGGAAAGAGAGTGGGGGGATCTGGAGGTGGGGAGGGGGAGGCAAGGAGGAAAGCATGAAAGGAAAGAAAATTGAAGTTGAAGTTTTAATCGGATAAAGGTTTGAGAGAGAAAGAGAGTTAGAGAGAGAGAGAGAGAGAGAGAGAGAGAGAGAGAGAGAGAGAGGAGAGGGGGAGAGAGAGAGAAAGAGAGAGAGAGAGAGAAAGAAAGAGAGAGTTAGCGAGAGAGTTAGCGAGAGAGGGAGAGAGAGAGGGAGAGAGAGGGAGAGAGAGAGATTTTCTTCACAACAAGGATACAGATTTTAGGCGGGAACCTAATCTTACAATCGTTCCTCGTATCATTCACATTCAGCATGATACATGTATATTCAGAGAGATAGAGAAATGGAGAGAGAGAGAGAGAGAGAGAGGGGGGGGGGGGAAAGGAGAAGAAGAAGAGGAAGAACAAGGAACAACAACAACAGTAACAACAACAGCAACAACAACAACACCAACAACAACGACGACAACAACTACTACAACAACATATAAGACAACGTGGGATGAAAAATGAAGTTAGTCAGTTAGTCAGTGTTTATAGGGTTAATCGGACTGCAAAGATCCGAATTCCAGGACCACAGAGGTGAAATGATGAGTGGCAATTGAACACAGTCATAAATACAGAAGTTCAAAACATAAACTTCCTCAGTCTTGTTTACATTCATTTTTATTTAGGTATTCTTTTTGTGTTGTGTTTTTCAGTTGTAATCGGAAGCTCTTCAAATGCCTGCTCACCACGTAATTACAATTATTCTAAGAAATTTCCAGATCAGGGACAAGCTCCTTTTATAAACTGATGTCTAGTCCGTGCACGCACGCATCCCATAGCACCGTCTTGAAAAGATTTCTGACGCCGAGTATGCTCTAGACGGGTGAGAGCGGAAAAAGCACAAGTCTCCTCCCCGGCAACACGCGTACACCCAGCGTACACCCAGCGTACACCCAGCGTACACCCAGCGTACACCCAGCGTACACCCAGCGTACACCCAGCAAACACTAGGTCCTGTCTCCCCCACCCCCGGTCGTCCAGGATTGTGCTCCATTGTCCGGGCGTCGGACAGAGCGCCCAAAGTCTGCAAGTGGGCGAGCCGGACGGCTTGAGTTAGATCCTGATGGTCCCAGTAATGGTGGTCTATACGAACAGTGGATGGGCTGCGGATTGATAGTATTGTGCTACTCTGTGTGTGGGGGTGGTGGGGGGAGGGGTGTATGTGTGTGAGAAAGTGTTTAAGTGTGTATCTATGGTGTATATGTGAGAGAATTTGTGTGTAGGTAGTTGTATAAATGTGTAGTTGTGAATACTCTTTCCTAGTTTTTCTTAGTGTTATTGTACAATTTGTCTCTTAATATGACATGCTTGTGATACACTTGCTCAGTTTATTATCTTGGTGGGTGGGTGTGTATACATAGATAGATTATTATTATTATTATTATTATTATTATTATTATTATTATTATTATTATTATTATTATTATTATTATTATTATGACTGAGGATTTTTATAGCCGTACTTGACCAGACTCTAGGCGCTGGCCTGTATAGGATCTAACTCAAACCGCCCGAGACGCTCACCCGCAGCCTTTTGGGCGCATGGTCTGACGCCCGGACAACTGAACACTATCCTGGCCAGCCAGGGATGGGGGAGAAGGACCAAGTGCATGCTGGGTGTGTTCTTGTTACCGGCACTCACCCATCTAGAGCATGAGCGTCAGGATCTTTAAAGTCCGTTATGATGGAATGTATGCGACACACAGACTAGACCTCGGTTTATACTCTCATCTGAAGGAGTACAACACGGGAGTAAAGTGTCTTTCCCAGGGACACAACGCAATGGCCCGGACAGGGCTCGAACCCGGGACCTTCAGATCCGCAAGCCAAAGCACTACCATTAGACCATCATGATAGATAGATAGATAGATAGATAGATTAGATAGATAGATTAGATTAGATTAGATTAGATAGATAGATAGATAGATAGATAGATAGATAGATAGATAGATAGATAGATAGATAGATAGATAGATAGATAGATAGATAGATAGATAGATATGATTGATTGATTGATTGATTTATTGTTGCTTTAGGTCCAGCGGACTCTTCCGAGCCAAATCAGGACCGGGATAGATAGATAGATAGGCACACATGTCTGTTATTAATTTAAATGATTTAATTATAGATTTGTTGAAATGTATGTCATTGTACATTGCGTGAGAATCAATGAATGTTGCGCTTTGAGCCGACTTCATGTTTGTTATTGCTCGTTATAAAATAGATTGTTGTTGTTGTTGTTGTTGTTGTTGTTGTTATTATTATTATTATTATTATTATTATTATTATTATTATTATTATTATTATTATTATTATTATTATTATGTATCGACGTGCAGTTCTTGAGGTAAAAAATATAAGAACGATTTATTATTATTATTATTTTTTTTTTAGTTTGTTTTTGCGTTTGTTGGTTTTTCTTGTAACGGAGAAAAGAATAGTGTTAACGGTTCAGACGTCTTTCTGCTTAGTTTTCTGTTTGCTGTTTCGCTTTTGCAATCGAGTCAAACACATGTTGCAACGCCAGTTTCTGGAAAAAAGCTGTTCTTTTTTTTCTTCTTTTTTTCTGGAATGTCAGGAATCAGTTTCTAGTTCGCATTGCTTCTCTTTTGGTAAAGCGATATCTTAGCTGGGAAGAATAACACCCACTGTAGGTGACACTTAGGGTCTTGTTTTAAAGAAAAGGGGTATTGGGGAATGGGGTATGGAGGAGGGTGTTGGGGTGGGATGAATGAGAGAAGAGGTTGGGAGAGCCAGGGGGTGGGGAGAAACGGGGTGGGAATCTATCTCTGGTCGCATGGTGCAGTCGTTAAAAAAAATATGCTTGAAAGACGTTTGTGTTTTCACGAGGCTAGTTGTCATTTCGGGTATTGTTTGACGGGTTGAGAGGGGAGGGTGATACAAGATGTCCTACAAGGAAGGGAGTTGGGTATGAGGTGGAGTGGCGGTGGGTGGGTGGGTGGGAGGTAAGAGGAGACGAGGGGAGGGGGGGGGGAGAAAGCCGCGAGAGTGATGGGGGAAGTCTGGTCACAAGGTGCAGTGGTAAAGAAGATAGCATGACAGAGGAGGTTGTAATTTCGGGTATTTGGGGTATTTTTGCTTCCAGAATTGGAGTGTAGGGAAATAGAATAAAAAATACATACATAAATAAATACAAATACATAAATACCAACACATATATAACACATACATACATACATACATACGTTACATACATAAAAATGCTTAAATACATAAATAATTACAATTTTAAAAAAAAAGCAAGTATAGTTTGATATTGCGCACTCAGAATGAGCACTTCACAAAACAAAATATAGATTAGACAATGAAAGGAACGAAAAGCATGAAGACCCAATTCCAGATGAAAATGTGTATATTAATAGTCCTATCACTTTTGATAAAATAATAGAAGTTTTAAATTCATTTAGAACTAATAATTCCTATCCTATCCTATCCTATTCCATAACTCGGAGGTCGTAAGGGCACCACAGATGATCGTTTAACCAGCGTACTCCATCTTTCCCTGTCCTCAGCAATCCGGATTGTTTAAATTCATCATGCAGTGTGTCTTGGGCAAGAAAGACCTGGCAGGGCCCAATCGTCTCCAGGCTGTTGGCCACAGCCGATATCCACGAGTACAGTGTGGCTCGCCTTGGCCCCGAGCACGTGGTCGTTGAACCTGTAGTAACATGAGGTTCCTCCGTCCTGGCCGGTGACTTCTGTGTAGAAGACTTTCGCCCAGTGATGCCGTGCTGACATCACCCCTGTTAGTCGTCTCTTACGACACGTCGGGAGACGTTGGGTCTATTCTAATCAGTGCCCGAACCCACAGGGTTCAACAGTTGGAATTGACGGTATTTCTTATCAGATGTTAAGTCACTTACACTTACATGTCTATGTTCCTTCTCGGTCTCTCCGCTCCTCTGCAGATGAAAGGATGTTCCGTGTACCAGAATACCACAGGGTGAGACACGGTGGTAGAGCTTTCAGTTTCTTCTCCGTTCAGACCTGGAACTCGCTACCTCGGTCCGTCCGTCACAGTCCTTCACTAGCGTCTTTTAAAACGAACGTGAAGACGCATCTTTTTAGAGAGGCCTTTTCTTAGGCGCCATGAGTGAGTGTTGTTAGTTATTTTTGGTGTTGAGATGTATATGTGGTTGCGTGTTATTGACCAATGTACGCATGTTGTGTTTACATTTGTTTGTGTAAAGCGCTTTGTGATTTTGGAAAGCGCTGTATAAATTGCCTGTTATTATTATTATTATTACATTGGAAGAAGTTATTGCACTCACTTATCCAACAATGTTGGTAAAGTGGAGCTGTACCAGTAGTCTGGAAGCAGTCTGTAATAATTCCTATCCTCAAACAGGGTAAACCTTCTACATCTGTTAGCAGTTATAGGCCTATTGCTTTAACTTCACTGGTGGGTAAACGTATGTAAAAAATAATTAATCAGAGGCTTTCTTTATATGGTGATAAAAATATAACGTAATTCCTGTTTGTCGCAAGATGACTAGTTTTACCCTGCTTACTGTACTATTTAACTTTGGATAGTCAGTAAATCTTAGAAAGTTAATGTGGTGTAGAGCAGACGATGACAGTATACCTGAGGTACACACACTGCGAGCTTGACGCAAACAGTGTAGTGACGTCAGCACTGTGTGCCTTGCATCGGACGGCTTATCCAATAGGATTCAGGCAGAGCGGCTAGATCCAGTTCTGGCTGATTCAGGCCAAACCGGGTATTAGATTCAGTTGAGAGTAAGACGCCAGAGTGTGCACAGCTACACCTGAGTAGAGCAATATCTCCACTGTTGGACCAGGAAGCAGGACTTTGTGAATCTTAGAATTCAATCAAGTAGCCACGAGCCTGACTTTGTCAAACAGGTAAATGAACATACTTCTGTTTCATCGTGATATATTTATATTATTGTTGAAATTATGTTTGTGGAATTTGCTATGCATAGATGTGAATTGTTAATCCGAATTTGCGTGACCACGTGGCGAAACACGACCGGTTGCGCCGCCATGTTGTATACCTGACGAAACCACTGTTGGTTAACCTATATGTATGTTTGCAGACCAGTGGCTGTACCAGTGAATGTTTATAATATTATTAATTCTTTATGTGTATAATTAGCCACGAGTTATATTTATGTATGTATAGGAAATTAGAGTTGAGATTCCAGTGGACCACGGACGTAGCAGAATGTTCGTCGCTTATGTATAGAGATGTGGAGCTATCACTAAGGGCTACTTTGGCTTTCAGTGAGACGCTCTGCACAGACCTATTATTCAAGGTTGTGCAGAAGTTCGTCTCTTGTGTTACAGACGAGCATGCGAGATATAACGTGCGCCCAACTCCACAGAAAACACGAGTTGGCTGTTTAGCCTCTACAGCACAGGACTGAGAGAGCTCCCCATGGAAAACACTCTCCAAGACAACACAGATTGTCAAGGAACCAAACTACACGACGACCCAGCGTGTACCAGAAGCTACCTCATCAAAGGGCTTCAAACCACAAGCTAAGTGCCCAGGAATCAGTGCACTTAAACTGGTAGCAAAAGGACCACAGTAGTCCACTCTTCAGAAAATAGTAAAACGGACCACTGTCACAGGGCAGCTGTGGTGAAATCAGGTAGTAAGTGTGTGTGAAGAGTATAGGGGCGGGGTTGGTACTGCGTGTTGCCGTAGGTGTGATTATTGTTGTCTCGGGAGCGTGCAAAGCGTGGTAAACAGCATACGCCGGTTAGGCCAGGTTAGGAATGTGCTCACTATCAGCAGAACGTGTTTGACAGCAGTACAGTGTAGACAGTGTTTGTCTAGTGCTCTGTGGTTTTGCTGTGTTCTGGAATTAGGGTGGGACGGATATTAACGAAAAATAGTATCTGGTTCTGAGAAAAATACTAGTTTAAAGATTGCCAATTTCTAAAGTGATACGCTCGGTTGGAGTGTAGTTGTAGAAAAGCAAGCCTATTGGTAGTGTGGTAGGTAGTATTGAGGTATTGTCTACTACGGGAACTACACACTACCGGATTACCCTAATTGGATGTACTTTCGTAGACGAGCAGTGGAGAAGGGGCTACGGGGTGCGGTTACATCGAACCGTGTGGGTTCGTCAAGGATTGTCGTTGAGGACTGAATTTGAGGATCGAGTTCGAAGTTCGCAGCTCAACGTTCGTCAATCCGCCAGTTCGTCGCTGGATAACGCGAGGCAGCAACGACGACGACACTTGGTCAAGTGGACCAAACATCATCAACATCGCCATTCGTTTGTCTACCACCTCTGTTGTCAGCGCCATCAACATCACTCCATCATCATCGTCAGTGGCGACCGCGGGTGGCAACGCTCTTTCGTTTGGACGTCAACGGAAGGGAGTGGATACTTTTGAGGAGACTTTACCTGGGACTGCATTTCGCCAGGTGGGCCCGTTTTGTGTTGTCCCTCTCCTACGCTTAACCCCCCTGTCTGTTTGTGAACACGTGCCTCGGACTTTGGCTGTGCACGTTCGATTTGAGGACGTTGGTCGATAAGCGACCCCCGATCACCCACGAACCATTGCATCGTTCCATTGACCCATTGATTGTTTCATTACCATTTCTTCGTTTCATGTGTAAATGTTGTATGTGTATGAGTGTGTGGTATGAATGAATAAATAGCTTGAAAGTTGTATATTATTTGTTGTGTTTTTCATCCCTTCACGTTTGCGGGAAACTGTCATTCCTTCTGGGTTGTCTGCGTGTGGAAGTTGTTTGTTTGTGGCGTTTGCCTGGAGGGAGTCGTGGCGGTGACATATGGTGGAGATGCAGGGTATGTGTGAGTGTGCCCAGACGTGAAGTTGTCTTGTGATTGTCTTGTGGTGTCCGAGTGTGTGAGGCGTGATTCGGTGAGAGTGTGCACCCCAGCGGGTGGTTGGAGGGAGTCAGGTCGCTGTTTAGCGGAGGCTCACAGCCGGCCTGGGTTCGACCACACGTGAGGGGAGGCTGCCGTTGCACTCTCCATCCGGTTCGCTACCTCGCGGGCCAGTTTCCACTGTTTGAGTGGGAGGAGGTGGGTGATAGGTAGGGAGATAGCTTAGGTAAGGTTTATTAGTATCTTAGGCTAGGCTAGGTAAGGTTAGGTTTTTGACTTCTTGTTGTTGTTTTTGGTGTTGTTGTTGCTTTCCTTAAGCAGGATGGCATCGCACGAGGAGGCTGAAGGAGTGTCACCGATCGCGGCTCGTACGCGTTCTCGCGTGGGTGTCACGATGGACGAGCGCATGGCGGCAGCAGCTGATACAGGAGTCATCGACTTACCTTCCGCGATTGAGCAGCGGAGATCGCCGGTCAGGTCATCGCGTCGTGGGTCAGCAGACGAGGAGTTGACGACGTTTGAAGCCAGAGACACAGTGAGTGATCCTTTTGTGACGGGATTTGGTGTGACAGGCGCCGACTTCTACGGAGACCAGGATCGCCTGAGCGACGCAACGAGGCCGAAGAGGTTCGAGACCAACCCCTACCGTTCGGTCTACAAGGTTGAGGCGGCACCGACGCCGAAGACAGGACCGTTCGCGGACGAGACGCCGATGGAAAGGATCTTGAGGCTCGCTAAGCGCGAAGGACTGAAGGGCCAGGCAGCGTTAGACTACGCGATGGACCAAGCGGCTAGGGCGGCCCGGGAAGACGCCGAGTTGAGGGCTAGCGAGAAAGACGCAGATCGGAGAGAGAGAGAGAGGGAAAGAGAACACGAACTAGCGATGGCGCAACTTAGGTTGCAGGGCGGCGCCGGGAACCGCAGGAATCAACCCGAGTTCGAGACGGTCAAGCTCAGGTTACCGTTCTTCGAGGACAAGGACGACCTAGAGACCTACTTGTGTCAGTTTGAGCGATTCGCCAAGGCACAAGACTGGAACAAGGACACGTGGGCTATTCGCTTGGGGACCTTGCTGAAGGGGAAGGCGAGGGAAGTTTACGTTGGTTTGAATGAGGACGACTCTGCCGACTATGAGATCCTGAAGGCAGCGTTGTTGGTGCGTTTCAACCTGACGGCCGAGACGTATCGGAAGAAGTTTCGCCAGCTACGAAGGGAGCCACCGGAGACTTTCAAACAGTATCTGCGGAAGTCAGAGTTGTTCCTGGAGCGCTGGATGGGACTAGCGAACAAGAAGGCCACGTATGCGGACTTACTGGACCTAGTGCTGATGGAGCAGATGATCAACGGTATGACGCCAGAACTCGTCACGTTTGTGCGCGAGCGCAACCCAGCAACGGTGGAGGAGGCCGCGACGTTAGCGCAGCAGTACGTCGACGCCAGGGCGGGAACCAACCTACGTTTTCCACCACGTCAGCCCTTTACACCCAGGGACAAGAGCGAGGGCCGCGAGCCAGCGGGACCGCGACCCAACTCGCCTGACAAGCGGGTGTGCTACACTTGCGGACAGAAAGGGCATCTTAAGCGGGATTGTCCGAAACGCAGCGAGCGAGGTGGGGCAGCGTTGCGCATCTTGAAGGAGGCAGGCAAGGAGGGAGATCCTCGGTTCCAGAGCCAAGTGGTAGTGGAAGGTGTTCCGCTGACGGCTGTGAGGGACACGGGGGCCGACTTGATTTGCCTGCGGAAGGGAGAGGTTGCCAACCTTGTGTACACAGGACGCACGCAGCGCATAGGATTCGCCGTTCGCCAGCTATCCAAGTCGCTACCGACAGCATGGGTACAGCTGGAGTCACCGTTCTACACTGGGAGAGTGGAGGTAGTGGTGGTACCAGACTTGATTTACCCAGTGGTGATCGGCAACTGGGCGAGGACGGAACAGCAAGGAGACACAGCACTGCCAGTATTCGGCGAGGGAGACGCGGAGTGTTGTGCTGTGCGGACACGAGCGCAGCCAGCCAAGGAGCAAGTCGCTACAGAACCGGTGGTGGTCGGACCGACTATCAGCATCATCGCCACACCAGAAGAGATGCGCCAACTGCAGTTGGAAGACAGCGAGCTTGCAAAGGTGCGACAGCTAGCAGACCGGAAGGCAGGAAAGGAGAAGCGAGGCAAGGGGCAAGTGGCATTTGTCTGGAAGCGGGGCCTGTTGTACCGCGAATACACAGGACAGGACAAAGTCGATCGCAGTCAGTTGGTGGTACCAGCCAAGCTTCAGTCGGAGGTGCTACGCGTGGGACACGACACGCCTATGGCTGAACACCGAGGAGCCAAGGGGACCCTAGATCAGGTATGGACCAAGTACTACTGGCCAGGGATGTGCCGCGATGTCAGGAAGTACTGTTCTTCATGCGACGTATGCCAGCGGACGACACCCAAGGGGCGCATCAGGAAAGCGCGTGTTCAGAGAGCTGGCAAGAACAGGAAACCGTACCACACGATCGGGCTGAAACGCTACGTAGAACGTAGAGCGGAACCAGGGGCGACGGTGGCGGTGGTGTTGGACCAGGCAGAAACGGAGGGGGCATCAGGCATCAGCTACCGGGGCACCGTACCACTGACACCGCCGCGAGCGAGCGAAGGACCAGAAAACGTACAGATAGACCCGTCGCTGTATGCACATCATCGGAGCCAGCTACGGGAAGTGAGTCAACAGTACGCGAGTCAGCTGACAGATCGACCCCAGCGCACCAGCGTGGACGAATGCGAAGTGGAATTGACTGACGACAGCGCTGTTCGCGTGCACCAGCATCCGCTACCATTCTCACAGATGGAAGTCGTCAAGGGTGAAATGGAATCGATGCTGGAGTCGGGGGTGATCAAGCCTTGTACATCGCCGTACAGAGCACCGATCGTGCGAGTAAGGAAGAAGGCAGAGGTCAACAGGAGGGAGGCGAGTGAGCCAGTGGTAAAGCTACCAGTATTGGAGGAGGAGTTCATCTGGAGGATGGACGCACCTCAACAGTGCCAGACTCACCCGATGGGCCATGCAGTTGCAGGCCTATGTCTTCACAGTTCGACCGATTCCAGGAAGAGACAACATCGAAGCAGATTTCCTCAGCAGATCTGACCCTGTGGAAGTTTAGGTTTTGAACTCTCCGTAGTTTCGTCTTGGGAGGGGGGTGTGTCACAGGGCAGCTGTGGTGAAATCAGGTAGTAAGTGTGTGTGAAGAGTATAGGGGCGGGGTTGGTACTGCGTGTTGCCGTAGGTGTGATTATTGTTGTCTCGGGAGCGTGCAAAGCGTGGTAAACAGCATACGCCGGTTAGGCCAGGTTAGGAATGTGCTCACTATCAGCAGAACGTGTTTGACAGCAGTACAGTGTAGACAGTGTTTGTCTAGTGCTCTGTGGTTTTGCTGTGTTCTGGAATTAGGGTGGGACGGATATTAACGAAAAATAGTATCTGGTTCTGAGAAAAATACTAGTTTAAAGATTGCCAATTTCTAAAGTGATACGCTCGGTTGGAGTGTAGTTGTAGAAAAGCAAGCCTATTGGTAGTGTGGTAGGTAGTATTGAGGTATTGTCTACTACGGGAACTACACACTACCGGATTACCCTAATTGGATGTACTTTCGTAGACGAGCAGTGGAGAAGGGGCTACGGGGTGCGGTTACATCGAACCGTGTGGGTTCGTCAAGGATTGTCGTTGAGGACTGAATTCGAGGATCGAGTTCGAAGTTCGCAGCTCAACGTTCGTCAATCCGCCAGTTCGTCGCTGGATAACGCGAGGCAGCAACGACGACGACACTTGGTCAAGTGGACCAAACATCATCAACATCGCCATTCGTTTGTCTACCACCTCTGTTGTCAGCGCCATCAACATCACTCCATCATCATCGTCAGTGGCGACCGCGGGTGGCAACGCTCTTTCGTTTGGACGTCAACGGAAGGGAGTGGATACTTTTGAGGAGACTTTACCTGGGACTGCATTTCGCCAGGTGGGCCCGTTTTGTGTTGTCCCTCTCCTACGCTTAACCCCCCTGTCTGTTTGTGAACACGTGCCTCGGACTTTGGCTGTGCACGTTCGATTTGAGGACGTTGGTCGATAAGCGACCCCCGATCACCCACGAACCATTGCATCGTTCCATTGACCCATTGATTGTTTCATTACCATTTCTTCGTTTCATGTGTAAATGTTGTATGTGTATGAGTGTGTGGTATGAATGAATAAATAGCTTGAAAGTTGTATATTATTTGTTGTGTTTTTCATCCCTTCACGTTTGCGGGAAACTGTCATTCCTTCTGGGTTGTCTGCGTGTGGAAGTTGTTTGTTTGTGGCGTTTGCCTGGAGGGAGTCGTGGCGGTGACAACCACAGTAGTCCAATCTACATGAACTCTAGTAGCCAGTGCCCTATGAAGACATAACAGCTGCCTAGACTATCAGTGATCGAACCATTTGCATTGACTTGTGACTTTTTAAGGTAGATTAGTACATCAAAGATCTTGTATAGAGTAAAAGAAATAAATGTGTGATTTTAACTGTTATCAAGTGGCTGGACTACATATGATTCTTAGCCGTGTGAAAGCTAGTGTGATAGTGATCTTTTACCATGTTTCTATCTATCTCTGTATCCCAGCCTTAACACAGACCGAGCGAAATAAATAAATGTATTAAAGTAATCCACCGGGTGACTAACTAGCAGTTCCCATAGGATAAAGCGTGAGGGTTACAGCATCCCATTGTGCAGAGCCCAGCAACCCATAAACCCCACGTGACACTGTTAATCAAGCAGGATTTCGCAAGGGCCGAAGCACTGCCAATCACCTTGTTAAAATTTCTAGTGATAGTAAAAAGCAGGTTTCAAAAAAAGAAGTTTGCTTGCAACTTTTTTTTGACTTAAAGAAATGCATACGATAGCCTGTGCATTGTAGATTGATGTATAAACTAAAATTAGTGGGGCTTAGTGCACATATTTATATGTATATAAAAAGTTTATTACATGATAGGTCTGTCTTCATTTTAAAATGTTAATACCGCTATTCCACAAGGCTCTATAATTGCACCTCTTTTATTGACTTTATTTAATTTGTTACGACATGACTTACCTAATGTTTTATCAAGAAATACTCATGTAATGTAATATGCTGACGACATAGCGATGTGGATTAATGTTAAATTAAGAAAGCACAGAAATAAAAGAATTACTACTTATGTTAAAATATATATGAAACTTGACTTGACTTGTATAGATTAACGTCCCCGGACACGTTGCGTATAGGGGACAGCAGAAACTGAACTAAATAATTTGTCAACGTATATAACACAAAATTGTCTTGAATTATCCGGGGAGAAAACTAGTTTAATGTTATTTAAAAACGGAGAAAATCCAAAATGTTTACCAGAATTAAATCTTGAAAACATAATAATTATAAACAAATTATAAATTTTTTGGAATGTCTATTTTATTGCAAAATTGAGTTGAAGATCTCATATAGAATATATAATCAATAAAGCAAGATACATTTAAATTTAGTGAAAATAATAATTGTACAAGCTTGGAATCAGGATACGAAGACTTTATTACATCTCTCTAGTTCTGTTATCACACAGCATAATGATATATATAATAAAAAGATATTAGCTGATAATGAATTGGTGCTTACAATGGCATCTATGATATCGTGTATACATATAGAAAAAGTGTTATATCATTTTATTCGACCTATTTTTGATATTAAGATGATTGCATTTACATTATTTAACCATTATTAGTTATTATTGGATTGTTGTTGTTGTTGTTGTGTTTATTATTATTATTATTATTATT
>CM072514.1:965000-1060000 GCA_036898135.1 Oncomelania hupensis | reverse complement strand
CGATAATTTTACCGACGCTACTCCCCTCCGGTAACTCGTACCCTTGCCAAGGTAAAAATGGCGAATGCAATTGTTTTCGTAATGATTTTGCATCGGAGACAACGGAACAGGGTACTTCGGGACAGATGAAATCCTCTAAATATACCTCATGATGTAGAACATTATAAGAAATTTACATTTCAAAGAATGGACATCGTGCGAATTGTGGATGAAGTAGGAGAGGAGTTGCAACATGCGAACCGGCATCGTCACTGCTTGCTTCACTGCAACTGTGTTTAGCACAAGTTTAGGTTTCCAGTTCTATTTTTCCTTGTGCCAGTAAAATTGCCGTAAAATACTTTCTTTTGGATGGTAGATTAATGACCAAAGCGAAGTACGAAAGTAAAATGGTTTTGGTTTCCTCTTTCAATTCTAATTAAACCAAATATTTCTTATGGAAAAAGTTGCTTTTACCTTCGTGTGATCCGTCGTCTGCTTTGAAAGCTGTTGTGGCGTTGTCATCAAAGAGCGCATGCGTAATAGTGGAGGATTTCAAATTTAGCTCGAGGTATGGACCATGCGTCAGGTAGGACTTTTTGAATACCGAGATAAGTTTACCGGCAGTTTTCTCTAACCCTGAGGTAAGATCAAATTACCGCAAGGTCTATACCTTGAGACAAATGACCTATGGAAGGGTTGCAAGCGGGTCTTTCTGAATACCGTCCCAGACGACTGAGCACAATCCTGTGCCACCGGCGATGGGGAGAAGGGACCTAGTGCGTGCTGGGTGTATTTGTGTAACCGGCACTCACCTGTCTAGGACATGAGCGTCAGGATCTTTAAAGTCCATGCTATGGAATGCGTGCGTGCGTGCACAGGCTAGAACTCGGTTTATACTTTCCGAAGGAGTAATCTTACACGGCGATGCTGGATACGTTAATGGCAAACTTTCACCTTCACTTCAGATTATCTCCCCTGTCTATAAGTGTTGCTTCATATGGGTGGACTTTAGCGGCAGTAACGTCTCTTCGCCCTCTTTCTCTTTCTGTCTTCCACACTGTGGCTCTGTCTACCTTAGTGTGAAATTGTCATAGGAGTACCTTCCTGTCCAACTGCGGCTCAGTGTGGGGCCGGGTAGCTCAGTTGGTAAGAGCGTCTTGCTAGTAACCGAAAGGTCGCTGGTTCGAATCCCGGATTGGTCAACGTGTGATCATATTATTTTCTCCTTTACCAACAACTGGCCCGCTGGTGTCAGTATAAATCGGTCCAGTAGTCACTTATATGCGAAAGTGTCGTGTGACTATAATCTACAAACAACAACAACTGCGGCTCGTTTTACACCTTCCTTATAGAAGAAAATAAGGGTTATTTCATTTGATCTTATCTCTTTCTTTCTCTCTGTCTTTTCTTGTTCAGCTGCCTGCCCGTTGTGTGTGTGTGTGTGTGTGTGTGTGTGTGTGTGTGTGTGTGTGTGTGGGTGTGTGTGTGTGTGTGTGTGTGTGTTAATATGATTAATGTCATTAAGCGACAAGCCAAATTCTCGCTGTATTTTTTGCAAATAAACATTTTCTTGACTTGACTCCACTTCTCTTCTTATTTTCCTTCTCTGAAAAGCTTTTCCATGCCAGAACGATGATACTTTTATTTGTTTTAATCCTTCTGATAGCATCGCTTTATCAGCTCAAGAGCGGCTCAAGGCGCTTGCCCAATACAGAATCTAACTCAAGCAGCCCGCTGCTCTCATTCTTCCTTCATCTCTGACACGTGTGTTCACCACTTTATTCTGCCATTCAAGCCAACGGCTCCACGATCGGGCATCATTACAACAACCGCAACACAAAAAAAAGCACAGCGGCACGTTAAAGCAACCGGTCATTCCATCAAAAAGAGGCAGGCGACTGGCTCAGTTTCAGCATACAATACACTGGAGGGTGCGAGGCGCTGCGTGTGGGCAGTGAGCGCGATGCTGCAAACTGCCGACTTGACCTTTGACTTTCATTCTTCAGCCCAACGCTTTGAGCATGATGCTGGAGGAAATAGGTGCCGGTTCAATAAGGGAAAATAAGGGTAAAATTAATTTAGTAAATTTACTGTCCGCCCTCCTCCTCCCCCGCCGTCCTTTTCCCCCACGCACATAACCTCACCCCACCCCACCCCAATCCTGTTCCCCAATGATCGTTATCCATTGATTACAATTGTAATTATTTTGCTTTCTTTCTGTTGCAGGTAAGCATTGCTGATTTTTGCTTGGGAGGCGTGAGTACATTCATCGACATCTCTGTCTCTCCCTCTGTTTTTGTTTCTGTGTGTCTGTCTGTTTTTCTCTCGGTCTCACCCTCTCTCTCCCTCTCTCTCCCTCTCTCTCTCTCTCTCTCTCTCTCTCTCTCTCTCTCTCTCTCTCTCTCTCTCTCTTTCTCTCCCTTTTTCTCTCGCTGTCCTTTCTCTATCTCTCTTCTCTCTCTGTCTCTGTCACTGTCTCTCTTTCTCTCTAATTTCCACTCCCTCCAACCTCTCTCTCAGAATCAGAATCAGAATCAGAATCAGAATCAGAATCAGAATCTTTATTGTCCCCATGAAAACACAAGGAAATGTGTGTCCGGCGTACACTTCATCAAAACAACGGCACAAAAGCAATAAAACACAAAAGACTTCAGGGATTAAAACAATATACCCCAAAGAACAGAAAAGCAGTTGTACACAACATGAATGTAGCTTATGAAATAATAAAAGTCATGCATCCTACTTTCTAACCACTAACACAAAACACCCACCTACACACACACACACACACACACCCACCCACACACACACACACCCACACACCCACACCCACACACACCAGAAGTTAAAAAGTTACCGGTACAGTATTTAATGCAGACTGTCACTGGCCTGTGGCCGGACCAGTAATGACGTCACTTCTAACCTAGTTACAGTGTTCTAAACACACAACGGGAGTTGTGCTAAGTCTGTGTTTATTTCAGTTCAGTTGTTTGTATTCTATTTTGTTTTTGTAACCGGGGGTTCAATTAGTTGGGGTAAAGCCTCAGCCGTCCCCTGCATAGGATGTCTTTATTGTAAAGTGACTGGCCGGTGGAGGGCGTTCAGTTTTTCCACTAGGGTTGTTTCAGCAGATCTTTTATGCGGATCGGGGGTTGTCCGGTCCTGATTTGGTTCGGAAGAGTCCGCTGGACCTAAAGCAACAATCAATCAATCAATCAATCAATCAATTTCAGTTCAGTGCAGATCAACTGCAATTCCTGGATATTATTTTTATGCGTACACAACAGGACCCAAGAAACAAAGACCTGAATTTCCAAGCAGTATACATGTTTTTGATATTATGAACCAGACTGCCATGCAAGGAGAAACTGGGTCAGTACAGGGTTTTCTGATGATTAACTTTGCACAGACTAAGTATGGTTATGCATATGAATCTCTTAAAAACTAGACGACTAAAATCTATTGCTCTAAAAGTAAATTACATAGAATCACGCTGGATCCAGCTGATAATAAAAGAGTCAAGCTACAAAGAGGTAAGTAATAAATGCTTCAACCTACAAATTTTCCTCCACATGCAGGTTTATTATAGCTAAAATAAACAAAACAAAACAAAACAATACTTTTACAACCACTCCTACAGGCATACACTCATGCACACACATGAATACACACCACCACTACTGTTAATAACAATAATCACAGTCTGATTATGACATATAAAATGATATTGCATCGGTCTCTTTCTCCTTTCTCTCCTCTTTCTTTGTCTCTCCTCTCTGTATTTGTCTCTGTCTGCCTGTCTCTCTTATTTCCACACCCTCCATCCAAAGTTCTCTCTCTCTCTCTCTCACTCTCTCTCTCTCTCCTTTTGTCTAGGTCTTTTTCTCTTTCTCATCTCTCTCTCCTTTTGTCTAGGTCTTTTTCTCTTTCTCATCTCTCTCTGTGTCTCTTTCACTCGCGCTCGCTCACATTCGTTCTTTTTCTCTCTCTTCCCTTTCGACTCCCTCCCTTCCCTTTATTTCTCTCTGCATCCTTACCCCCTCCCCCACCCTCGCTATCCGCTTTAAGAGATTCAATTTAGTGATAGCAATTTTGTGTCATCTTCGGGCACTTCGTCACTGGGCAAGAAATATGACTCCGCCTCAACAATACCCGATGACAACGTCAAACTTTTAGCCCCCTTCTTCTTCTTCTTCTTCTTCTTCTTCTTCTTCTTCTTCTTCTTCTTCTTCTTTTTCCCCTTCTTCCCCTTCTTCTTCTTCTTCTTAATAATAATAATAATAATAATAATAATAATAATAATAATAATAATAATAATAATAATAATAATAATAATAATAATGTTCGTCATTTGTAAGGCGCTTTAGCCTAATGATCAAGGCGCTGGCCGATACAGGATCGAACTCCAACCGCCCGAGACGCCCACCCGCAGCCTTTGGGCGCATGGTCTGACGCCCGGACAACTGAGCACAATCCTGGGCAGCCAGGGATGGGGGAGAAGGACCAAGTGCATGCTGGGTGTGTTCTTGTTACCGGCACTCACCCGTCTAGGACATGAGCGTCAGGATCTTTAAAGTACGTTATGATGGAATGTATGCGACACAGACTAGACCTCGGTTTATACTCTCATCCGAAGGAGTAGGAAAACAGGAGTAAAGTGTCTTTCCCAGGGACACAACACAATGGCCCGGCCAGGGCTCGAACCCGGGACCTTCAGATCCGCAAGCCGAAGCACTACCATTAGAACACAGTGCCTCTTCTTCTTCTTCTGCTCTGCATGTCATACCCACATGTTGGAATGATAGATGTGTGTTTGTTATGTATGCAAGAGTTTGTGTAACATGCGAGGGGGTGTAGGTTTGTTCAGATCCCCGTTCTATGAGCCTGACTGATGATGAAGGTGGAGGTGGGGGTGGGAGTAGGGTTGAAGGGGGTTTGGGGATAGGCGAGGGAAACGCCAATATGGGATCTATTATTATTATTATTATTATTATTATTATTATTATTATTATTATTATTATTATTATTATCATCATCATCATCATCATCATCATCATCATCATCATCATCATCATCATCATCATCATCATCATCATCATCATCATCATCATTTAATACTGTCACCATCTCCCCCTATTCCCTTCTAACTCCTACTCTCCCAACGTCACAGGCCACTTCAGTCCCACCTCACAAAGCTGGCCATGATGAGAAGGATGTTTATAACGCTACTACACCCCACCCCCACCCCACCCTTTAAAAAAGAAACACAACAAATGTGTACAGTATGTGTACGGTTCTTTTTCGTAGGCTTACGACTGAAAAATGGAACGGCGAATTCTGCACTTTTGTTTTTAGTCTGAATCCTGCAGTGGCGAAGCTGTGCAGTACCTAAGTTTGGCAAACGGGTGTAGTGGTCTGAGCACAGGTAAGAAATAATATTGGTGAAGCTATGTCAAGCGCAGTTAGTAGAGATACATAGAGGCTGCAATGTAATCACTTTCGCTGGGAGTTTCCTGTGGTACTACGTCACACATTTTTGAAGGTCACGTGACTGCCTCCTTTAAACGATACGACTTTCGTTCCTATAAGCGAAGCCGCTGTCGTGGAAATCCAAGGTTACACGAACACCATTTCGTCATTAGTTTTTTTAATGTTATCTTAGTCAATTAACAGCAATTTGTTTTCAGAAATATTCGGACTATTGATTGCCGCGTCTTCGGTCATTCAACATGCTGTTATTTTGAGTGATGCATGTGTCGAAAGCCTTGGAATTGAGAGATCCAAAATGGCGACAAGATGGATCCCATCGATTGGCATTTTATTCCGGCTTGTTTGCTTCAAGGTAACATAACATTTACGTCTAAGTTGATTTTACATGTAACTTATTGTTGTTTTTATTAATGGGACGAGTTATATATCTATATACTATTTTTAAAAGGGATAAATTAGGCGTTTCAAGTTCTTCTACAGTATCAGTATTGTAGGCCTAGTTGTACGATACTTTTGGGCAAAATACATACGAGTACTGTCCCTTTTAAAACTGCTGTATTTCACCACCATTTACACTTTACATCTTAGATGAGGCATTGTTGATCTGCGTCTTTTGGTATTAACGTCCCTCTCTTAAATTTTTTCTTTGAAATTACTCATTTATTTTATAAATTGATTGATTGATTGACTGATTTTATACTTTTATTTGTTGGTTTGTTACCATAACTAGGTTTACATGTTGTCTTGTTTTTAAATGCAGAATAGATTTATTATGCGTGTGTATCTGTGTGTGGCTGCGTGCGATCAAGCGCTTTGTGAAGCATTTTATGTTTGAATTGCGCTATACAAAATAAATTATTATTATTATTATTATTATTATTATTATTATTATTATTATTATTATTATTATTATTATTATTGGAAACACGATTTTTCTTGTTTCACATATCCTATCCCATAACTCGAAGGTTGTTGAGGTACCACAGATGATCGTTTAACCAGCGTACTCCGTCTTTCTATGTCCTCAGCAACCCTCATGGCTTCGCTCAGTGTCAAGCCAGTCCATTCTCGAATGTTGTCCTCCTACCTTTTTTCCTGTCTTCATCTTCTTCTGCCTCCTTGCACTATACCTTGCAGGATGGTCTTTGCAAAGCCTGATGATCTGGTGACGAGAGTTATTCCAAGGGAATTAATAAACAAAAGGTTGCGTCCCTTATTTTCGCGACGCGAAGTTCGCTGACCCGTCTTTCGACTTTTTATGCTGCTAAAGTTAGACGAAAATGGTTGAGTTGGAACAACTGCGCGCGCATCCTTCATGCAACGAAAGGTTCACGAAGAGAAACTCCAACGAAATGCGATCTATATTTCTCTAGTGCTTGGATGGGTTGACTACACTTGGAAGGCAGCCTCCAAACGACACAACCACAAACAAATATGCAACAAGCGCACGACGCACTTCGGGCCCTTTAACTAGCTGTGAAATGAGTACCTAAGAAGATTAAGGTATGACGGGTAGAAGGGATGGGCACCGCGCTCCTCATTAAGCTGGCCCAGAGGAAAAAAGTGGAGGTCCCACTTTGAAGCCTCTCTCCCTGTCGACCGAAAAGTTGCGCGAACTCCCTCCGCCCCCATCCCCTCTCTCTCCCTTCCCCACTCCTTTTTTTTGTTGTTAGGGGAGATAACTAGGCGTATCACTTGCGTTTTACACACAGGTATTGTCTCCCTTTTCAGTACTAGTTCTCCATTTAAAAAAAAAATAATGCGGCTAGTTCATCCAACCCCACTACACTTGGCAATAAAATGTTCATTTTGCTAACAGGAGCGCCACTAAGGGATAATGCGTTTCCCAGGCTGCACCACCTCAAAGACTAGCGGAGGGTAGGAAAACAAAGACGGTTAAATCTTTTCCCAGGCAAGCTATACCTATACCAAGCCTGGGTTGGAACGAGCTGTCTGTGGTGTGGTTTCTAGAACTCTGTACAGACTTATTCAGCGAGTACGACTGTCGGAGATTTTCGCTGGGAAAAAAAAAAAGTTCTTTCTTATATTATTAATTCTCTTAACCTCTTTGCAAGCACTACAGCTAGGATATAGCTGGTAGTTCTATGCTAATATTACTGTATTTAGCACTGTTAAGTTTCGTATCCTAGAGGGAGACAACTTACTTCCGTTGTCCTGACACTATATATATCTCCCACCGCCGTAGCTCAAGTGGTAGAGCGTTCGTCTGGCACACCGATGACCCAGGTTCGAATCCCGAGTTGGGCGAAATAAAAAGGGGCCATTTTTCACTTTCCCTATTATCAGTATGATTGCTCTGGTGGTTCAGTGATAGTTTAAGTCCCCACCCCTTGTTCCCTGGGATGATTAACCCTGTCTGCCATATCGCCAATGGTGGGTGTTGACGTTAAACTTCCATGTTCATATATATTTCTTAGTTTGCTTTTTGTTTGTTACTTACTCCCCTCTCACCCCCGTTGGGGTGCCGGGGTTTCAGTATAAATAGTATGTATCCTCACTTTCTGGAAATTTAGTGCTTTAAATTCCCACTGTCGCTGTCTTTCTCATTTGCTTTTTCTCATTCCTGCTCTGTTCTATCAATCTGCTATGCTATCTTCTTCTTCGCTAGACCAGTCATCTACCTTTTTTCTTGAAAACTCTTCCGGGACAATACTCCTCATTTGTGTATGAGGTCTGTTGGATCAGCTTGGGAATATTGGACGCTTTCTGCCAGGTGGTCACTAGGGCTTCCTATGATGTTATTATTTAGCAATGTAGGCATTTTATATGTATGTGTTTTGTTGATAATTTATAATGATGTTTGTATTCTATTTTGTTTTTTTGTAAACGTGGGTTCGATAAATTCGAGTACAGCCTCATCGTCCCCTGCGTGGGATGTCTTTATTGTAAAGTGACTAGCTGATGGAGAGCTTTCAGTTTTACCACTAGGGTTGTTTCAGCAGATCTTTTATGCGGATCAGGGGTTGTCCGGTCCTGATTTGGATTGGAAGAGTCCGTTGGACCTAAAGCAATAATCATGTAATGTAATGTACTCCTCTTTCTTTCTCTTTCTCTTACTCTCTCTCTCTCTCTCTCTCTCTCTCTCTCTCTCTCTTCTTTCCCCCCTCTCTTCTTTCTCTCTTTCTTCTCTTCCCCCCCCCCCTAACGCACAGATGGGCACAACTTCTTAAGCGCAGTGACAATTTTGTTCATTTCTATCATCAAATATTAATTAAAATTTGTGGTATTTTTGGTCAGAGTATGCAGTCTGAGTTTGTTGGTGGTGATCGAGATGTGGTCAGGTCGCACCACTTGTGTGAGTGCGTCTTGGGCGACGTGGGTTCCAATCCTGACTTCAGCAAAACTATTTTGTGATTGCTGGATATTACGGGCCAGCGCCTTGAGAAGCTCTCTGAGCTTGTAAGTGCGCTATATAAGAGAAATCTCTTTCTTTCTTTCTTTAGGGGCCGGGTAGCTCAGTTGGTAAGAGCGTCTTGCTAGTAACCGAAAGGTCGCTGGTTCGAATCCCGGATTGGTCAACGTGTGATCATATTATTTTCCCCTTTACCAACAACTGGCCCGCTGGTGTCAGTATAAATCGGTCCAGTAGTCACCTATATGCGAAAGTGTCGTGTGACTATAATCTACAAAACAACAACAAATTTCTTTCTTTATGTGAAAGTCAACCTGCCTAATTTCACATGCTTTTTTTTTTCTTGAATAGGGCCCGCTTTCGCGCCTCTCTCTCTCTTTCTCAAAAGTCTCTCTTTATCTCCCTCTCTCTCTCTTTCTCTTTTTCTCTTTCTATCCCTCTCTCTCTCTCTTTCTCTGTTTCTTTCTCTCTCTCTCTCTTTCTCTCCCTCTCTCTCTCTTTCTCTCTCTCTCTCTCTAAAATATTACACCAATCCCGACTGCTTACTCTATATCACACACACACACACAAAAGACGCACGCACAGACACACACAAAACACACATACAAAACACACATACAAAACACACACCCCAAATATTTACCCAAAGCACACACACACAACACACTTACACACACAAACGCGCGCGCGCACCCCTCACCCCTCCCCCCCCCCACACACACACAGACGACCGAACGGTTTCAAGAACTCCCTTAACTTCTCCTTTATCGTACTCACTCAAGCGTGCCCCTCCGCAACCGATGAGCACTCTGCTCACCTTCCCCAGAGAACAAATTAGCACCCGTGAGTCCAAATGAGTAATTACAATCTATGCTGTGTGAGCGCCTAACAAGACACAAGATGCATTCCTCTTTCAACCCTCCTCCCCTCCCCCCACCCCCACTATCATCTACCTCCGCACACTCGCATTACCCATAAGAGGGTTTACACAAATAGAAAGGTACGCATACACACAAACACACACACACGCACGCACCCACGCAAGCATTTTGAACAAGTGAACGCGTACACACACACTCCGTCTTTCTATCTCTCTCTCATTTTCTCTCTCTGTGTCTCTCTGTCTGTCTCTCTCATAAATAATCCACGCATATACACACACACTTTCTCACTCATAAACACACACTCGTAAACAATCACGCGCTCACACCCATTCGCTCAAAAACACGCACGCACAAACACGCCCACGCAAACGCACGCTCACTCTACTAAAGGGAGAGAAAGAGAGAGAGAGAGAGAGAGAGAGAGAGAGAGAGAGAGAGAGAGAGAGAGAGAGAGAGAGAGAGAGAGACTCATTATTTATCTTCTCCAGACTGCCCCTGTCTGTCTGTTTGTCTCTCTGTCCGTCTTTGTCTCTCTTTCTCTCCCTCTTCTTCCCTTTTACATTTGTATCCCGCATGCATCATGTGTGTGATTTCGCGCGCGCACCTGTGTGTGTGTGTATGAGTGTGTGTGTGTGTGTGTGTGTGTGTGTGTGTGTATGAATACGTGTAAGTGCGCGTGCCTATGCACGTTTTGTCTATCTTTGTGTCCGCCTTTCTGTACTGTCCATCTCTGTCTGTCTGTCTGCCAATCTGGTAGGAATGTCTGTCTATGATATCTCTATACGAGAGTGGAACGATGCTGTCACAAACCGTATTTAACTTGAAGCTAGCAGATGGCCAGATACGTTCTAGCAGTGCAACAGATGTTGAACCCAGTCATCTCGTCCACCAGTCATAGATACGTTCAGTTTAACACGCGCCGCGGTTTTAATATCAATAAATATGAAATGAGGTTTCGCTTAGCCTGAACCAAAGTACCAAAAAATGCCCTCAGTTCAATTCAATTTCAAATTGTAATTCAGGTCAATTCAAGTCAATTTAACTAACACAACCAGTTTTATATCCATATAATATTATACACGTACTTTAGCACGCAACGCGGTTTTAATATCAATAAATAAGGAATGAAGTATCCTTTTGTCCGAACCGAAATCAGACACAATGCCCTCAATTCAGTTCAATTCAATTCAACTAAAACAACACGTTTTACAGCCGTATATGCACGTACTGAGCACGCATCGCGGTTTATCAATAAATAATGAATGAGGTTTCGTTTTCTCCGAACCAAAAAAACAAACCACGGCCTCAAAGAAATTCAATTTGGATTCAATTCAGTTCAAACCAATTCAATTCAACCAGCTGAGCACGAGTCATAACCTACACACACCTATAATTTGAACAGACATCTTAGTTTTATTATCAATAAATAATGAGGTTTCGTTTGGCCTGGGCGCGTCCGAGTATAAATCGAGGTCTAGCCTGTGCACGCACGCATGCCACCGCACGGACTTTAAAGATCCTGATACTCATGTCCTAAACGAGTGCCAGCTACATACATTCACCCAGGAAGCACTAGGTCTAGTCTCTTCCATCCCTGGTGGCACAGGATTGTGTTAAGTTGTCTGGAACGTCAGACGAAGCGGCGAAGGCACCAAGTTGGCGCCTGGGGCGGCTAAGTTAGGTCCTGTGTCGTGCGACCGAAACGTTATGTGTGCCAATGTTATGTTTCAATGCATGGATGGTGGGTTCCTAGCAGTAGTACAATCAATTAATCAAGCATTCAATCAATCCATCAATTTTACCTTTAATGTCTATTCGCATCATATTTAGGTTATTTTAGATATTTAAAATTAACTCTTAAACCCATGAACTAATTTTTTTAAACAACTACGGCAACAATAACAACAACAACTACAACAACAACAACAACAACAACAAAACAATCATATTAGCCTATGACACTCTGTTACCAGTAGGAAATTTAGCGATAACTGTCTAAAATGTATTCATGTAATGGTGTTTTAGTGCAAATAAAGAATAGGATTAATGTAGCGTACATTTTCTTAAAGCTCAACTACATGCACCTGACACACTCACACACCCACACACAAAGACACACACATAGACCAACGCTCACACTAAAACAAAAATACTCACACAAATACTCACACACACACATACCTACACACCCACGCATACACACACGCAAACACACCCACTGACCCACTCTCTCTCTCTCTCTCTCTCTCTCGCCTCACACTCTTATTCAGTTGAACATTATGCGCCACAAAGAACCAATTAGCGATGCAACCCATTTAGCTATCTATGGAACAACATCAGTGTAATGCAAGTACTGCACATATAGTACTACTTATCTATTGCCTACTCTTACTAGTCTCTGATTTTGAGCACAAGACGCAAAGCCAAAAATCCATAACATGAACGGGATGATTTCGCTTTGTATAAGAAAGCCATGTACACCGTTTTGATATCTGGCAAGCAATGGTACAACAGGAAGTTTGCGTTTCTGCGTCAGACGTAAATGATGCCAACCCCTCGCGCTTGTCCATCACCTGATATACATCTCTCTCTCTCTCTCTCTCTCTCTCTCTCTCTCTCTCTCTCTCTCTCTCTCTCTCTCTCTCTCTCTCCCACTCTCTCTCTCTCTCTCTCTCTCTCTCTCTCTCTCTCTATCTCTCTCTCCCTTCGTGCCAGGAAATAGAGAAGGAGAGAGGGAAGGAGACGAAGAAGAAAAAGAAGAAGAAGAAGAAAAAGAAGAAGAAGAAGAGACTCACACAAATAAATGCGTATGCCTAGAATAATGTTTCAATAATTGTTTTGCTTCCTTTAGATACTCTATCTCCATAATTTGTATCTATAACAATCATTTACTCGCGAACACAAAAACAAACAAAAAAAAAACCACACACAATGTCATATTTTCTATTTATTATTATTATTATTATTATTATTATTATTATTATTATTATTATTATTATTATTATTATTATTATTATTATTATTATTATTATTTATTATTTATTATTTATTATTATTATTTTTTATTATTATTATTTAATCGTTCTTATATAGCGCTTTTCCAGCTCAAGAGCTGCTCAAGGCGCTGGCCGATACAGGATCTAACTCAAGCCGCCCGGGACGCCCACCCGCAGCCTTTGGGCGCATGGTCTGACGCCCGGACGACTGAGCACAATCCTGGGCAGCCAGGGATGGGGGAGAAGGACCTAAGTGCATGCTGGGTGTGTTCTTGTCACCGGCACTCACCCGTCTAGGACATGAGCGTCAGGATCTTTAAAGTCCGTTATGATGGAATGTATGCGGCACAGACTAGACCTCGGTTTATACTCTCATCCGAAGGAGTAGGAAACGGGAGTAAAGTGTCTTTCCCAAGGACACAACACAATGCCCCGGCCTGGGCTCGAACCCGGGACCTTCAGATCCGCAAGCCAAAGCTCTACCATTAGGCCACCGTGACTCCCTAAATAATCATTTGTTTACAAACATTGTAAGATTTATTTAAATAATATATTTTGTCGGTAAATAACTTATTATTTACCTAAACAATTTATTGCTTAGGGAATTAAGTCATAAATAAGGCATTGTTGCTAAATAAGAAATTATTAACCTGTATACTGCATTATTTAGCAGATTGTGTGAAATAGTGTATTATTTAGACATGTTTCTAAATAATGATTTGTTTACCCATGTAATGCATTAGTTAACATAATTTCCTAAATAATGTATTATTTAGAAGATGTTGCTAAATAATGCATTATTTACGTAAACAATTCATTGTTTAGGGACTGCAAATGTCATTATTTAGGGGATTTGCAGATACAAGTCGTATTACTGTGAGTTTATGTGTGGTGATAAAGAACATTGGAAAACCGTGATTTTACGCCGTTTTGCGATTTAATATGAGGCAACTGCAACTGCTTCATTTCACTGCGTTTTTTGTACGTTCGCAACAGTAGTAATACACGAAACTATAACGGTAACGGTTTAAGAAAAGAGGGTTCCATTATTATTTCTCCAGTGGCAGGAACTGGCAAGTGAACGGCGATCTTGTGATGAAAATAAAAGCACAAGCGTTGATTACAGTTTTTCAACCATTCAAAACTCCTGCTACTGCCACTTCTTCTACACCTATCTCTGCGTTTTCGAGTAAATAAATTTAAAAAGAAAGCATATTTTATTTTTCTTCTGACGGAGGTACTAAAAACACGGAACACTCCCGTACAAAACTGACCTTGACCTTTCGTTTGTGTTCGGGATGTTACAGGCGGTTTTTTTAAAATCTTCGAATTTGTGGAGTGATTTATGTTGAAAAATAATTAACACAAGTTCTGGACATACAATCTTTGGAAAGACATTGCATACAAGAAATAAATAAGCAATAAACAAATTAAATATTACAATATTTTGCAAAATCTGCTAAATAAATATTGCATTAGGCTTATATAGGTAAACAAATCATTATTTGTAAATAACGCATTATTTAGGTAAATAATGCCTTATTTAGCAACAATGTCTTATCTACCTATATCATGATTTATTGACGTTAACAATGTATTGCTTTTAGGTAAATAATATGTTATTTACGGAGAAAATATATTATTTAGAGAAATCCTACAAGGTAAACACACTATTATTTTAGAAAATATGCTTATATATAAAGATTACTTAGCTAAAAGTGTTAAAAAAAGCACTGACAAAATGGAAAATAAATATTTTACAAAGAGGATTCCATAGCTTTAGACCAAAACTTGCCTTAACCATTATTTTATTCCGCACCATTTTAATGCTCATTGATTATTTATTTATCCTATTATTGTATCACATTATTTCTCCTATGAAATATTTAACCAGTTTTGTGTCTCAGGAATACACTGTATTATTGGTTTTGTGTGATTATGACTATTGATATTGTTTCATGCCGTTATTATTAAATCGTTTATTTTTATTCCTGTAAAACATTTCATTCGTCAGTTTCTAAAAATATTAGGTTTTGGGTCAGGAAGTTATTATCAAACCGTTCATTTATATTCACTTTGAAACATGGCATTTATCTTTTTTTAAGAGTCTTATATGATGGATATTATTTTATTAAAAAAAAACAACAACACATTTAAAACAATTTAAACAGTTTATTATTAAACCCTTTGTTTATATTCTTTGTGAAACAGTGCATACATAGTTTTTTTTGTGTTTGTTTGTTTCTTTGTGAGGGTTTGTTTATAAAGCATTCAAAAATTGTAATTTTTGTTTTCAAGCAATTTATTATTAAACCGCTCATTTATATTCCTGTATCAGACCTTTGCACCGGTCTGCGTGTGTCATGCCTTCTCTTGTTACAATGCTTATTTACACGGTCTAGGCAAAATTCGCTGTAACACCCGTTGCTAAATGGTTTACGGCGCATTTGAATGGCTGCTCAGCAAACCACCCATCATCCTCGCAGCAGGTGCGTTTTAGTTTATGACGTGCGCGACCCAGGGGGTCCCCAGAAGGCACCCACGACCCTTTCAGGCCCCTGTTGGATTTTTTTTGGTTTTTCTTTTCTTTTGTCTGGGTTTGTCGACCAGCGTACCATGTTTGACAGCTTGAAAAACTGGAAGCTAGAAGTTGTTTTGTACGCTAGTGACTTTTTTTGGCTCCGCCCATTTTCTGGGTCAACATCGACTCCCCTCTCCCCATTCACCTCATCCTCACCCTTACTGGTTATTTCTTCCACTTTTTTCTCTTCATTCCAGTCCCCCATCCCCTCTCATCCATTCTTCATACCCTCTACCTGCTCGCATCCGTACTGTCTCTGTGTCTCTAGTTGCCTCTGTTGTCTATCGTACTGTAGCTCCACTACCAACGCATTTCCTCCCACCCACCCACCCACACTCCCCACTGTCCTCACCCCCGGTTTCCCAAACTCTTTCTGTCTGTGTCTTTCTCGTTGCCTCTATCTGTGTCTCTGTTTCTCTCTGTGTCTCTGTCTCTCTCTGTCTGTGTCTCTGTCTCTCTCTGTCCGTGTCTATGTCTCTCTCTATGTCTGTGTCTCTGTCTCTCTGTCTGTGTCTATGTCTGTCTCTATGTCTGTGTCTCTGTCTCTCTCTATGTCTGTGTCTCTCTCTATGTCCGTGTCTCTGTATCTCTCTACGTCTGTGTCTCTGTCTCTCTCTATGTCTGTGTCTGTATCTCTCTACGTCTGTGTCTCTGTCTCTCTCTATGTCTGTGTCTGTCTCTCTCTGTCTGTGTCTTTGTCTCTCTCTGTGTCTGTCTCGCTCAGGGTCTGCGTCTCTCTCTGTGTCTGTGTCTCTCTCTGTGTCTGTGTCTCTCTCTGTGTCTCTGTCTCTATCTCTGTTTGTGTCTCTATGTGTCTCACTCTCTTTCTGTATCTCTCTGTGTCTGTCTCTGTCTCTTTCTGTCTGTGTCTGTCTCTTTCTGTCTTTGTCTCTATCTCTGTCTGTTTCTCTCACTCTCTTTTTCTCGTAGCTTCATTAGGAACGTACTCTCTCACTCCCTCATTCCCCAACCTCTCATCTCCCCGAATAGTCCAAATCTCTTGGCCTCTCTGTCAGTGTATCTGTATAGGTATTGGACTATCTCTTGTTGTTTGTGTTTTGCACTTGAAGCTCCTCTACGTCATTTTAACTATCCCCTATGCGTTCGTTTGCCTCTCCTCCCCTTTGTATGTCCCTCTCTCTCTGTCTTTTTCTCTGATCTTGTCTGTCTTTCTGTCTGTCTGTCTGTCTCTCTAATTGTTATTGTTACAAGCCCCAAGGGCAAGATGTAAAATAAAGCACACCCAGTGCTTACTCTTTTACCCTAAATAAAATTGTTATCTTATCTTACGTTATCTTATCTTATGCTAGCTTATCTTCTCTCTCTCTGTCTCTCTGTCTCTCTCTCTCTCTCATGGCGATAATACAGTTTTCATATTCGCCTGTCTCTCTGTTTCTCTTATGTCTGTCTGTCTATCTGACTCTCTCTCTCTCTGTCTGTCTGTTTGTCAATCTCTGTCTTTGTCTCATGGCGATAATAAAGTTGTCGTATTTGTCTGTCTGTCGGTCTCTCTGTCTCTGTCTCTCTGTCTCTGTCCGCCTGTCTGTCTCTGTGGTCCGTATTTCATGACTTTGTAATATTCTCCCTTTTCCCATTATTTCTCGGCCTCTCCTCTCCCCTTGCCTCACCCTTCTCCTCTTTCCCTCTCCGCTCTCGCCCTCCCACTCTCGACCTCACTCTCGCCCTCCCACTCTCGACCTCACGCTCGCCCTCCCACTCTCGACCTCACTCTCGCCCTCCACTCTCGCCCTCCCACTCTCGACCTCACGCTCGCCCTCCCACTCTCGACCTCACTCTCGCCCTCCCCTCTCGACCTCACTCTCGCCCTCCCCTCTCGACCTCACTCTCGCCCTCCCCTCTCAACCTCACTCTCGCCCTCCCCTCTTGCCCTCCATCTCGCCGTATCCGTATGTCATCTTTAGCTGTCGCTTCTCGATGATTATAGGGGGATTCATGTCTGCTTTTCAAAATGAGGTGGTGCGAATTGCGCGCCCCTGCTGTGCTTCGAATCGGTGCGTTTGGCCCCCGTTCCGCCATGTGGCGACAAATTAGAACACGTCCGGAGTGCCTTAGCTTTTCACAAATTCGTCATTTTCTGCTGCCTGTTACTCCAAACCAGTGTTTATTTCTATGATTTATCTCAATCTTGCAATCTATACGGTCATCTGACTATCAAACTTCACACGGAAGATGCGTTTTATTGGTTCGTTTTTAACACCGTCATAATCTCAGTTTTTTGTATACCACCGAGCCTGGTGTATTTTGTCATCGCATGAGCGTGTGCGTTGACGACATTATTCAGAGTTATCCGCCCTTCTTGACTAGATATTTAGAAGCGTTGCCCCTAGTTTTGACTCGACTAGGTACAGATAAATTATATTCTTACTTTGGCTGTGCCTGTCTATCTCCTTGTCCCAGTCTGGTTCTCCGTCTATGTCTGCCTGCCTCTTCCTGTTCCCTGTTTCATTCTCTGTCTCTTCTCTCTCTCTCTCTCTCTCTCTCTCTCTCTCTCTCTCTCTCTCTCTCTCTCTCTCTCTCTCTCTCTCTCTTTCTCTCTCTGTTTCTGTTTATTATTATTATTATTATTATTATTATTATTATTATTATTATTATTATTATTATTATTATTATTATTATTATTATTATTATTATTACTGTTATCATTATAATTATCATTATTATTATTTTAAAGAAGAAGAAGAAGAAGAAGAAGAAGAAGAAGAAGAAGAAGAAGAAGAAGAAGATGATGTCACCGCCACGACTCCCCCTGGGCAGACGCCACAAACAAACAACTTCCACACGCAGACAACCCAGAAAGAATGACGATTTCCCGCAGACGGAAGTGATGAAAAACACAACAAATAATATACAACTTTCAAGCTATTTATTCATTCATACCACACACTCATACACATACAACATTTACACATGAAACGAAGAAATGGTAATGAAACAATCAATGGGTCAATGGAACGATGCAATGGTTCGTGGGTGATCGGGGGTCGCTAATCGACCAACGTCCTCAAATCGAACGTGCACAGCCAAAGTCCGAGGCACGTGTTCACACACAGACAGGGGGGGGGGTTGTGAAGGAGAGGGACAACACAAAACGGGCCCACCTGGCGAAATGCAGTCCCTGGTAAAGTCTCCTCCAACGTTCTCGCCCCCTTCCGTTGACGTCCAAACGAAGGAGCGTTGCCACCCGTGGTCGCCACTGACGATGATGTTGAAGTGATGATGATGGCGCTGATAACAGGGGACGCGTGGACAATAACAGATGGCGATGCTGATGATGTTTGGTCCACTTGACCAAGTGTCGTCGTCGTTGCTGCCTTGCGTTTTCCAGCGACGAACTGGCGGATTGACGAACGTTGAGCTGCGAACTTCAAACTCGAATTCAATCCTCAACGACAATCCTCGACGAACCTGTAACATGCTTGTCGCATCGTAAATGTCATGTTCTCGATTCTGTCCCCCTCCCTCCATCACACTTACCCCCCCCCACTCTCATTAGCTACTCCACTAAACTTCTGCCACTTGAGGGGTCCAACTGCAGTCTATTTCCCCTGTCCTTGACTCTCTCTCGCTTTCTACTGTTATCGTCACTTGAATCAAATACATATTATACAATTCAATGAAATCATGAATGCCTGGAATGAACGATGCTGCAAATGAATACAAATAACCATCAACACATTATTCATATCAAGCATCCCCAACGACAACAACAGCAACCACTTCCATCCTAGCTTCATCACACTCCACCCCCTTTCTTCTCCCTCATTCTCCCTCCTTCCGACGCTCTTTCACACTCTCCAACCTTTCTCATCCTTCCTTACCCTTACGTACCAGCTATCATTCAACACCCCAACAGCCGGCCCTTGGTTATTGGCACAGTAAGGAAAAACCACCATCCACTCACCCAACGGTTCGCATGAAATTGCACCCCGTAGCCCTTCTCCACTGTCCTCCTACGAAAGTACATCCAATTAGGGTAATCCGGTAGTGTGTAGTTCCCGTAGTAGACAATACCTCGATACTACCTACCACACTACCACAGACTTGCTTTTCTACAGCTGCACTCCAACTGAGCGTATCACTTCAGAAATTTGCAATCTTTAAACTAGTATCCTTCTCGGAACCAGATATTATTATTCGTTAATACCCGTCCCACCCTAATTCCAGAACACAGCAAAAACCACAGAGCACTAGACAAACACCGTCTACACTGTACTGCTGACAAACACGTTCTGACGATAGTGAGCAAATTCCTAACCTGGCCTAACCGGCGTATGCTGTTTACCATGCTTTGCACGCTCCCGAGACAACAATAATCACGAATACGGCAACACGCAGTACCACCCCCGCCCCTATACTCTTCACACACAGACTACATGGCTTTCTTCACGGGCTGCCCTGTGACACACCCCCCTCCCAAGACGAACCTACGGAGAGTTCAAAACTTAAACTTCCACAGGGTCAGATCTGCTGAGGAAATCCGCTTCAATGTTGTCTCTCCCTGGAATTGGTCGCACTGTGAAGACGTACGCCTGCAACTGCATAGCCCACCGAGTGAGTCTGGCACTGTTGAGGTGCGTTCTCTGCAGGTACTGCAGCGGTCGATGGTCTGTCTCCAACCAAAAGTGCCGTCCAAACAGGTATGGTTCGAAACGTTGTACTGCCCACACAACTGCCAAACACTCCTTTTAATGGTGGAGTAGTTTCGCTCTGCCGGCAGCAGCTTCTTGCTGGCAAACCCTACCGGTTGCACACCCTCACCGGTTTCTTGCATCAGAGCAGCTCCTAGCCCTTGCTCGGATGCGTCGGTCCTCAGGATGAACTCCTTCTCAAGGTTCGGTAACTTGACCACTGGCTCACTGGTCAGCGCTCTCTTCAAGTCATCGAAAGCTTTCTGGCAGTCATCCGTCCAGTCGACCTCCCCCTTCTTCCCTCCTTTCGTCAAGTTGGTCAGCGACAGTGCTCTCTCGGCGAAATGTGGCACGAATCGTCTGTAGTATCCGCACAACCCCAAGAACGCTCGGACTTGCTTCTTGGTTGTCGGTGGACACGTTCGGCGCACCTTGTCCAACTTGTCTCGTTCTGGCTTCATCGCTCCATCCCCCACTTGATGGCCCAGGTAGCTCAGTTCCTTGTATCCCAGGAAACACTTGCTGGGTCTAGCGGCGAGATGCACTTCCTGCAGCCTCTGAAACACGGCTCTCAACGCTTGCAGATGCTGCTCCCACGTCTCGGTCGCGATCATGACGTCGTCCATGAAATTGTCGACGTCAGCTCGGTGCAGTGGTCGTAGCAGTTTCCGCATCATGCGTGAGAAAGTCGCCCCTGCAGTCTTCAGACCGAACGGCATCGTGGTCCATCTGAACTGGCCCTGCGGTGTCGTAAACGCCGTCTTGTCTCGGTCTTCCTGCTTGACAGGTATCTGCCAATACCCTTTTGTGAGGTCCAGCTTGCTTAGGTACTTGGCCTTCCCTAGCTTGGCGAACAAGTACTCGATGTCCGGTAGTGGTTCAGCATCGAACTTGACCACCTTGTTCAACCCACGGTAGTCGATGCAGAATCGTACCTCTCCACTCTTCTTCCTCACCAACACGATCGGTGCGCTGTACGGCGATGTACAGGGTTCGATAACCCCCAACTCCAGCATTGATTCCACTTCACCCTTGACGACTTCCATCTGTGAAAATGGTAGCGGATGCTGACGTATGCGCACAGGGCTGTCGTCGGTCAACACCACCTCGCACTCGTCCAGGGTGGTGCGCTGGGGTAAATCCGTCAGCTGACTGGCATACCGTTGACACACTTCCCGTAGTTGGCTTTGGTGAAGTGCAGGCAGTGTCGGGTCGATCTGTACGTTCCCCGGCCCTTCGCTTGCTCGTAGCGGTATCAGTGGTACCGTACCCTGGTAGCTGATGTCTGACATCCCCTCCGTTTCGGCCTGGTCAATCACCACTGCTACCGTCGTCTCTGGTTCCCCTCGGCGTTCCACATAGCGCTTCAGAAGGTTGGCGTGGTACAACTTCCTGTTCCTGCCGACTTGGGCGCGGTAGTCGCAAGAGCCCACGCGCTCCAGCACCGCATACGGTCCCCTCCACGCCACCTCGAGCTTGTTGGCCTTACTGGAAAGCAGCACCAGTACCTTGTCTCCCGCCTTGAACGCTCTGTCCACGGCCTTCCTGTTGAACTGCGCTGCGTACCTGGTTGTCGCCTTGCGCAAATGCTCCTGGGCTAGCTGGCAAGTATCCTCCAACCGGTTCCTCAGATCCACGACGTACTCTGCCGTGGTACGCATCTCCGGGTCCTGCCCTTCTTTCGTCCACAGCTGTCGCAACACCTGCATTGGTCCTCGCACCGTTCGTCCGTAGAGCAACTCGAAGGGTGAAAAACCAAGTGACTCCTGCGGCACCTCCCGGTACGCGAACAGCAGTGCAGGGATGTACCTGTCCCACTCGCGCGGCTGCTCCTGGCATAGTCGTCGTAGCATCGACTTCAGCGTCCCGTTGAACCGTTCGACTAACCCGTTGCACTGGGCGTGAAACGGCGTCGTCCGAATCCCCTTGACGGATAGCAGGTGGTGTACTTGCTTCATCACCTCGCTGACGAACTGAGTCCCGTTGTCTGACAGTACTTCCTCCGGAATGCCCACCCGTGTCCAGGTTTCCCACAACGCTTCTGCTACGTGCGGCGTGTCGATCCTCTTCAACGGTATTGCCTCCGGGTACCGTGTAGCAAAGTCCACCGTAACCAAGACGTACTGGTGCCCCCTTTCAGACGCTGGTCGTATGGGTCCAATCAGGTCGATGCCCACTCTCTGAAATGGTACCTCCATCACTGGCATCCGCCCTTGTGGCACCTTCCTGACACTCCCCTTCGGCGTCGTCCGCTGGCACGCGTCGCACGACGCACAGTACCTCCTGACGTCACGGCACATCCCAGGCCAGTAGAACTCGGCCCACACTCGATCTTGAGTCCGCTTGGCTCCTAGATGTCCTGCCATGGGTGTGTCGTGTCCCATGCGCAGTACCTCCGATCGAAGCTTGGCTGGTACCACCAACTGGCTGTGATCCACTTTGTCTTGTCCTGTATACTCCCGGTACAACAGGCCCCGCTTCCAGACAAATGCCACTTGCCCCTTTCCTCGTTTCTCCTTTCCCGCCTTCCGGTCTGCTAGCTGTCGTACTTTCGCAAGCTTGCCGTCTTCCAACTGCAGTTGACGAATCTCCTTCGGCGTGGCGACGACGTTCCTGCTTGGTCCGACCACCAATGGTTCTGCAGCGACCTGCTCCTTGGCTGCCTGCGCTCGCGTCTGCACAGCGCAACACTCTGCTGCTTCCCCGACGAACACTGGCAGTGCTGTATCACATTGCTGCTCCGTCCTCGCCCAGTTGCCGATCACCACTGGGTAGGTTAAGTCTGGTACCACCACTACCTCCACTCTCCCGGTGTAGAACGGTGATTCCAACTGTACCGACGCCGTCGGCAGTGACTTGGACAACTGGCGAATGGCGAATCCTACGCGCCGCGTGCGTCCCGTGTACTTGAGGTTGGCAACCTCTCCTTCCCGCAAGCATATCAGATCGGCTCCCGTGTCCCTCATGGCCGTCAGCGGAACCCCTTCCACTATCACTTGGCTCTGGAAACGCGAGTCTCTCTTCGTGCCTGCCTCCTTCTCCTCCTCCAAGACGCGCAACGCTGCTCCAGCTCTCTCGCCGCGTTTCGGGCAATTCCGCTTCAGATGCCCTTTCTGCCCGCAACTGTAGCATTCTCGCTTGTCCGGCGAGTTGGGTCGTGGTCCCGCTGGCTTGCGACCCTCGCTCTTGTCCCTGGGTGTAAAGGGTTGACGTGGTGGGAAACGTAGGTTGGTTCCCGCCCTGGCGTCGACGTACTGCTGTGCTAACGTCGCGGCCTCCTCCACCGTTGCTGGGTTGCGCTCGCGCACGAACGTGACCAGCTCTGGCGTCAAACCGTTGACCATCTGCTCCATCAGCACTAAGTCTAGTAAGTCCGCATACGTGGCCTTCTTGTTCGCTAGTCCCATCCAGCGCTCCAGGAACAACTCTGACTTCCGCAGATACTGTTTGAAAGTCTCCGGTGGCTCCCTTCGTAGCTGGCGAAACTTCTTCCGATACGTCTCGGCCGTCAGGTTGAAACGTACCAACAACGCTGCCTTCAGGATCTCGTAGTCGGCAGAGTCGTCCTCGTTCAAACCAACGTAAACTTCCCTCGCCTTCCCCTTCAGCAAGGTCCCCAAGCGAATAGCCCACGTGTCCTTGTTCCAGTCTTGAGCCTTGGCGAATCGCTCAAACTGACACAAGTAGGTCTCTAGGTCGTCCTTGTCCTCGAAGAACGGTAACCTGAGCTTGACCGTCTCAAACTCGGGTTGACGATTCCTGCGGTTCCCGGCGCCTTCCTGCAACCTAAGTTGCGCCATCGCTAGTTCGTGCTCTCGTTCTCTCTCTCTCTCCCTCCGATCTGCGTCTTTCTCCCCCACCTTCGCCATCAGCTCTATCTCCCTCGCCGCTTGGTCCATCGCGTAGTCTAACGCAGCCTGACCTCTCAACCCTTCGCGCTTGGCGAGCCTCAAGATCCTCTCCACCGGCGTCTCGTCCGCGAACAATCCTGCCCTCGGCGTCGGTGCCGCCTCGACCTTGTAGACTGAACGGTAGGGATTGGTCTCAAACCTCTTCGGTCTCGTTGCGTCGCTCAGGCGATCATGGTCTCCGTAGAAGTCGGTGCCTGCTGACATCCCGCCAGTCGCGCCAAATCCCGTCACAAAAGGATCACTCACTGTGTCTCTGGCTTCGAACGTCGTCGACTCGTCGTCTGCTGACCCACGACGCGATGACCGGACCGGCGATCTCCGTTGCTCGATCGCAGAAGGTAGATCGGTGACTCCTGCATCCGCTGCCGACGTCGTCGCCCGCTCGTCCATCGTGACACCCACGCGAGAACGCGTACGAGCCGCGATCGGTGACACTCCTTCAGCCTCCTCGTGCGATGCCATCCTGCTTAAGGGAAGCAACAACAACCAACAACAACAACAAGAAGTCAAAAACCTAACCTTACCTAGCCTAGCCTAAGATACTAACCCACCTAACTAAGCTATCTTCCTTACCTATCACCCACCTCCTCCCACTCAAACAGTGGAAACTGGCCCGCGAGGTAGCGAACCGGTTAGAGAGTGCAATGGCCCCCTCCCTCACGTGTGGTCGAACCCAGGCCGGCTGTGAGCCTCCGCTAAACAGCGACCTGACTCCCTCCAACCATCCGCTGGGGTGCACACTCTCACCGAGTCACGCCTCACACACTCGGACACCACAAGACAATCACAAGACAACTTCACGTCTGGGCACACTCACACCCCTGCATCTCCACCATATGTCACCGCCACGACTCCCCCTGGGCAGACGCCACAAACAAACAACTTCCACACGCAGACAACCCAGAAAGAATGACGATTTCCCGCAGACGGAAGTGATGAAAAACACAACAAATAATATACAACTTTCAAGCTATTTATTCATTCATACCACACACTCATACACATACAACATTTACACATGAAACGAAGAAATGGTAATGAAACAATCAATGGGTCAATGGAACGATGCAATGGTTCGTGGGTGATCGGGGGTCGCTAATCGACCAACGTCCTCAAATCGAACGTGCACAGCCAAAGTCCGAGGCACGTGTTCACACACAGACAGGGGGGGGGGGGGGTTGTGAAGGAGAGGGACAACACAAAACGGGCCCACCTGGCGAAATGCAGTCCCTGGTAAAGTCTCCTCCAACGTTCTCGCCCCCTTCCGTTGACGTCCAAACGAAGGAGCGTTGCCACCCGTGGTCGCCACTGACGATGATGTTGAAGTGATGATGATGGCGCTGATAACAGGGGACGCGTGGACAATAACAGATGGCGATGCTGATGATGTTTGGTCCACTTGACCAAGTGTCGTCGTCGTTGCTGCCTTGCGTTTTCCAGCGACGAACTGGCGGATTGACGAACGTTGAGCTGCGAACTTCAAACTCGAATTCAATCCTCAACGACAATCCTCGACGAACCTGTAACATGCTTGTCGCATCGTAAATGTCATGTTCTCGATTCTGTCCCCCTCCCTCCATCACACTTACCCCCCCCCCCCCCCCCCACTCTCATTAGCTACTCCACTAAACTTCTGCCACTTGAGGGGTCCAACTGCAGTCTATTTCCCCTGTCCTTGACTCTCTCTCGCTTTCTACTGTTATCGTCACTTGAATCAAATACATATTATACAATTCAATGAAATCATGAATGCCTGGAATGAACGATGCTGCAAATGAATACAAATAACCATCAACACATTATTCATATCAAGCATCCCCAACGACAACAACAGCAACCACTTCCATCCTAGCTTCATCACACTCCACCCCCTTTCTTCTCCCTCATTCTCCCTCCTTCCGACGCTCTTTCACACTCTCCAACCTTTCTCATCCTTCCTTACCCTTACGTACCAGCTATCATTCAACACCCCAACAGCCGGCCCTTGGTTATTGGCACAGTAAGGAAAAACCACCATCCACTCACCCAACGGTTCGCATGAAATTGCACCCCGTAGCCCTTCTCCACTGTCCTCCTACGAAAGTACATCCAATTAGGGTAATCCGGTAGTGTGTAGTTCCCGTAGTAGACAATACCTCGATACTACCTACCACACTACCACAGACTTGCTTTTCTACAGCTGCACTCCAACTGAGCGTATCACTTCAGAAATTTGCAATCTTTAAACTAGTATCCTTCTCGGAACCAGATATTATTATTCGTTAATACCCGTCCCACCCTAATTCCAGAACACAGCAAAAACCACAGAGCACTAGACAAACACCGTCTACACTGTACTGCTGACAAACACGTTCTGACGATAGTGAGCAAATTCCTAACCTGGCCTAACCGGCGTATGCTGTTTACCATGCTTTGCACGCTCCCGAGACAACAATAATCACGAATACGGCAACACGCAGTACCACCCCCGCCCCTATACTCTTCACACACAGACTACATGGCTTTCTTCACGGGCTGCCCTGTGACAGATGATGATGATGATGATGATGAGGATGATGATGATGATGATGATGATGATGATGATGATGATGATGAAGAAGAAGAAGAAGAAGAAGAACAAGAAGAAGAAGAAGAAGAAGAAGAAGAAGAAGAAGAAAAAGAGAACTATTCATCTCAGCGTAAAACGGTTCTTTCATGCAAACTTATTTTAAACTTAAAAAAAAAAACACCAACTAAAAAAGACAGCATCGCTTTTGTGCTATAAAAAGCAAATATTTAAAGTTGCAATTCGTCTTTTTTTATATATTACCCTGTATCTAAACCCTTTCGTGACGTCAGCACACGCCCTCCAATAAATCACCACATTTTAAGTATACACTCACGGAAAAATGATGCATAGACAACAACAACAACAACAACAACAACAACAACAACAAGAACCTCGTTCACGAGTCTACAAACCGATTCAGAAGTTTGGATTTTTTTTTTAAATTTGGGGGGCGGGAGAGAGAAATGGAAATTTGGATTTTAGTAGGAATTGGGGGTTGGGGGGGGGTTGTGTATTTCCACCCATGCGGGCGAAATTTAGTTGCCTTCTCGTCAAAAGTGCGCCAATCATGCGAGCAGCGGCAAGCAGAACGAGGCCGGGAGGGGGTGGGGTGTGCAGAAGAGGTTGCTTAATTGTTGGAGGGTGGCTTTTTGTGGATGTGTAATGACCTGGCTACTATTCCCGCCTGGGACATGAGCGTCAGGATCGTTGAAAGAATCCGTGCTGTGGTTGCATAGACTTGACCTTGGTTCTTATGATCTTTATACGAAAGAGTTAAGGGACTCGGGGTGCCTGAGCATCAGGGCAGAATTTATCGGTTGCCCCGTCTGGGAGAGACCTTTCTTTTCCGGTTTCTGCACGCAGATCAGACTGACCGGATCAGAGCTGCTCAGCTTCTACGTCAATTTGTGTTTGCTGTCTCGTTTCTTAAAATATCGCATCACTCACAGTGTCACGTGGTATCAAACATATTTCAAACACGTCTTATCATGCCAAACTTCGGTTCTGATGATTAATGGTTTCCTTGTTACTACTTTTGTAATTCATTGCAGGGATCTTCTTACTAAAAAAAAACAAACATCTGATATGTATTTAGTTCCTTAGTTTGTAGCACCCGTCCCTTTAGTTTGCCAAATATTTGTATAAATAACAGGATTATCTAACTTTTGAATTCTGGGTAAAATAATTACTTTCGTCTGAAAAACGAAAACATGCGAGAGTAAAAGCACAAACTAATATGTTACATCTTTGAGTCTATTTACCGAATACAAGTTGAAACAAAGCTAATTATGTATTTGTTTTTACGTTGTAACTGATTATGCGTCTGTTAACCTAATACAAATAGATTGAAATTAGTTTTCAATCTTTGGCAAGTGCTTACACCGCGTCTTTGTGTCGAATGCTACTTGAAACAACTCGACTTATCGGACTCTTCAATGCTTTTGTAAATGATTCCCTTCGTCTTAAAACCAAGCACAAGCTAAACAAACAGGAATTGTTTTAGTTTATATTCTCCGCAATTAATTTCAAACCATCCCCTTACAGAAACCAAACTTTAAACAAACTACGTTTGTAGCCTTTCATTTCGGTTCCATCCATTCCGCCGAGTCTTTTGTACCGAATACTAGTTAAAACAACAATATTATCTGTGTTTTCCGAGCACAGCAATTGAAACTGGATACTCGAACCTTATTGCAGGAAACCGTCTTCGAATGCAAATCCGCCACAACTATCAGTGAACCCCCTTGAGTCGGTGAGTATTATCTCTTTACTGAGGGGAAGTTAGAACAACACGCCTATCTTTGTTTAAACGTACCTCACTTAGAAGTGTTCTACCACGGCAACTGAAGACGGTCTGCCCGTGCCCATGCCCATGCCCAGCCAGGGGAAAGAACTTGTCTTTTTATATAAAACTTTCTTTGAGCATTCATGTTTGAAGGACTGTTTGTTGAGAATGGTACCGTTCTTCCTATACTTAGGAGTGTTTAAAGAGTAAATGGAAAACAAATAACAAAAATAAAATAAATTACATTACATTAAAATAAATTAAGTTAATAAAAGTAGTTAATAGTATTTCCTTACGTATTCATACCAAAACAAGTTTTCAAAGACAATAATAACTAACAACGATACAAACGGTTAATGAATTCAATTCAATTCAAATTTAATGTGCTTGAAATTAAACATTTGTTTCTTTATAGTTTAATTTAGTGCAATTTAAATTTATTTAATTTGTGTGTAAATTCAATTAAATTTATTTTGATATAAATTCAATTTTTAATTTAATTTAAATTATTTTATTTTATTCAGTTTAATTTAATACAATAAAATTTATGCTCTTTCGCTTAGGTGTGTATTAACAAAGTTTTCTACTACTATAATGACAATCTTCGGGATCTTTCGCGTTTAAGGATTTTTTTTAAAGCTATTCTCTCTCTCTCTCTCTCTCTCTCTCTCTCTCTCTCTCTCTCTCTCTCTCTCTCTCTCTCTCTCTTTGTTTCTTTCTTTCGCCTTCCCCTCTTCAGTATTTTTGAAGCTCCTGGGTGATGTTTTGTTTAAAGATGAATATACATGATGAGTATGCTGAGGACAGGGAAAGATAGCGTAGCGTTTAGAGCTCAAGGCCGCGGGCCAAGGTCAGGCCCCATGTTAAAAATAGATTCATTCCCACAATCCTTTGCGTCATGGACACAAACATGCCGGTAGCCCACGGTACTTGCAATAGCGATGAACGCTATTCAGTCAAAGATTACATGAAAGATTTAGTATTTTTTCCGATTTCCTGACTGGGAAAAGAAAAGAACAGAGTTTGAAAGATGGGTACATGCCTGCGGATGTAAAGGTTTTACTCCTCAAACGGCTAAATGAACACCAAAGAATCCGAAGTTTTTGTGTATCAAGCACTTCGTATTTGACCGACCGACTGCAAGAAATCCCGATCCTTTCAATTTAATTCAATACAACTTTATTTATTTACATAAGGCAATTACAAGATTTAGAAGCAGCTCATATTTTGTACAAAAATTTATAAACAGTGGAATGTGAAACAAGGTTTCACAACATTGTCACACGATCTTATAAGCACGTAGGCCTACATGTCATACAAGCCTAAACCAAACACACAACACACACACACACACATCACGAACACTCACCGCCGACAGTTAAATAAAAACATGAAGGTAATATAATAGGGTAATTAAGAATATTAATTAATCATCAAATCAATCAGTCCATAAACAATCATCCATCAATCACTGAATCGGGCCATATCTTTCCCATCCCACGTACTATATACACTCCAGAAACGAACAAGGTTATTACATGGTTCGATACTTTTGTTTCTCATGTGATAAACTAAGATGCATCTCGCACATTTTGCAGTCCTCACACTCGTAAATTATGAAAGCAACATAATTCCCTACTGTCTGTACAATATAGGCCTAGCTGTATGATGATATTCTAAAATTCTTGCAATTGCAGCGGGTTCTTGTTAGGTGCTTTTTGGGTTCAGATTCTCTCTCTCCTCTCCTCTCTCTCTCCTCTCCCACTCTCTCTCCCTCTCTCTCTCCCTCTCTCGCCTCCCCCTCCTCTCCCCCTCTCCCACCCACCCCCCGTCTCTTCTCCTCCTCCCCTCCTCTCCCCATTCCCCCCCCCCTCCTCCCTCCGTCCTCTCCCCCCCCTCCTCTCCCCTCTCTCTCACCCCCTCCTCCTCCCCCCCTCTCTCCTCTCTCCTCCCCCGTCCTCCCCTCCCCCCACCCCCACTCCCTCCTCCTTCCCCCCCCCCCTCCTTCCATCCACCCTCTCCTCCCCCCACCTCCCCCCCCTCTCCCCCCCACCCTCTCCTCTCCCTCTCCCCTCCCCCCCCCCCCCCCCCCCTCTCCCCTCCCCTCCCCCCCCCCCTCCACCCTTCCCCCCCTCCCTCCCCCTCTCCCCCCCCCCCCCTCCCCCCCTCCCCCCCCCCCCCCCCCTCCTCTCTCTCTCTCTCTCTCTCTCTCTCTCTCTCTCTCTCTCTCTCTCTCTCTCTCTCTCTCTCTCTCTCTCTCTCTCTCTCTCTCTCTCTCTCTCTCTCTCTCTCTCTCTCTCTCTCTCTCTCTCTCTCTCTCTCTCTCTCTCTCTCTCTCTCTCTCTCTCTCTCTCTCTCTCTCTCTCTCTCTCTCTCTCTCTCTCTCTCTCTCTCTCTCTCTCTCTCTCTAGTATATAGCATTTACTGGTTACGGCCTGTATTTATATGTATACCCTGGGATTTTTAATATTTGATTTGGGATTTCCATTTCCCGATATCACTTTCTGTCATAATAGGCTAACTTGGGCAAATGTTCAGTATTGTCTTAACACTTGTGAATAAATACTGTGTGTTTTCATGTAGCCTGATGTGTTAAAAAAGTAATGCCACGCTCAAGACAACCACAGGAAATCTTTGAAACGTCGCCTTTATTCCGCGTGTTTGTGTCTATGTGGCCACGTGGCTAATTTTCGTGACGTAGCAAGTCTTGACCTTGGCCCGCGGCCTTGAGTTCTAAACGCTACGCTATGGAGTATGCTGGTTAACCGAAAATCTGTGGTGCCCCTACGACCTCCGAGTTACGGGATAGGATAGGATAGGATAGGACAGGATAGAAGTATACATATAAAAGATGTTTTAAGTCGAATGTTTTTGGTTTTTTTGTATTGATGTTTTGATTTTTCTCAGCCATGTAACAGGATGCTTTACGAAGTTGAGCGCGGCCTATGAAAACATAAAATAGAAAAGGTTCTCGCTGGAGCATTTCATCTTTAGCTCAGCAATTAAAAAAGCATCAGCACGAGGTAATTGTTGTTGTTGTTGTTGTTGTTGTTGTTGTTGTTGTTGTTGTTCTTCTTCTTCTTCTTCTTCTTCTTCTTCTTCTTCTTCTTCTTCTTCTTATTGTTGTTTACGTTCTTGTCCTTCTTCTTCTTCTCATTCTTCTTCTTCTTCTTCTCCTCCTCCTCCTCCTCCTCCTCCTCCTCCTCCTCCTCCTCCTTCTTCTTCTTCTTCTTCTTGACGATCTCCTGCTCTTCTTCCATTTTGTTTTACATCTTTTTGTTCTTCTTTCTAGTAGTAGTATCATCAGCAGCATCAGCAGCAACAATGGTAGGAGGAAGACAAGAAGGATGGGGAGGAAGAGCAACAGCAGCAGTCGTTGTTATTTTCGTTGTCGTAATCGTCGTCGTCGTCGCCGTAGTAATAGTAGTAGACGAATACTAACCATTGTTTTTTTTTCCTCGAGCTTTTCATTTCGAACTCCTCGTCCTTTTTTTTTTTTATATATACGTCTAATTTGTTTTTGGTTTGCAGTTGATACGTTTTCTTACGTGTGAAGGAATGAATGTTTTGTGCATTGTTATGATTGCATGCGGCTTTGTTTGTATCCATCAGCAAATGATGTGCTAATGTCTCATATTTGAGATAATAGAGCGATCTTGACTCTTCAATCTTCTTCTTCTCGCCTTCCACTTGTCTTGCACTGTCTCCTCCTCATCTTCTTTCCTCTTCCATATTCTGGGTATTTGTTGTCATGATTTCTCTGTACGAGGGAACTGTAGAAAAAGGAGGAAATGCAATGTAGGCAAACGGGTTGCTCTGAGGATTGCACAGAGTTACGGCACCTTTCGTCAAGAACGACAACTCCCATCCGTCTCATGAATTTAGCAGACGCCCCTGTTTAGAGCAGATCTGGCTGTGCTTTGGGCGTTGGGGGTATGGGGTTAAGTGTGTATTATGTGTGCGAGCGTGTGTGTGTGTGTGTGTGTGTGTGTGTGTGTGTGTGTGTGGTTAAGCGGGCGTGCGTGCGAAGGTGTGTGTGCACGCGAGAGAACCTTTTACTTCAGTAATCAACCAGTGACACAGCTGTGATTGCGCCTGAGCCCTGGTATAACCCACAATGTGCGCGTGTCTTTACAACTATCACACACGGCTGTTTGACATAATGATCGGGGTCATTTTTATTTGCGGATTATTATTATTATTATTTAAAATCATTTTTCGTTACCCTCGAGAATAGAAAGCAGAGTTGATCCCAGATGGCTCAGTCTTGTTGTACGCCTGTTAGTAGGGCTTACTCCTTCCAACGAGAGTATAAACCGAGGTCTTGTTTGTGCGCGCACGCCTTCCATCCAGCGGGCTTTGACAGATGCTTGATGATCAGGTTCTATAAACGAGTGAGCGCCAGCATAATACACAAATACATCCAGCATAATACACAAATACATCCAGCATAATACACAAATACATCCAGCATAATACACAAATACATCCAGCATAATACACAAATACATCCAGCATAATGCACAAATACATCCAGCATAATGCACAAATACATCCAGCATAATACACAAATACATCCAGCATAATACACAAATACATCCAGCATAATACACAAATACATCCAGCATAATACACAAATACATCCAGCATAATACACAAATACATCCAGCATAATACACAAATACATCCAGCATAATACACAAATACATCCAGCATAATACACAAATACATCCAGCATAATACGCAAATACATCCAGCATAATGCACAAATACATCCAGCATAATGCACAAATACATCCAGCATAATGCACAAATACATCCAGCATAATACACAAATACATCCAGCATAATACACAAATACATCCAGCATAATACACAAATACATCCAGCATAATACACAAATACATCCAGCATAATACACAAGTACATCCAGCATAATACACAAATACATCCAGCATAATACACAAATATATCCAGCATAATACACAAATACATCCAGCATAATACACAAATACATCCAGCAAAGCACTAGGTCCTTCTTCTCTTCTCCCGCAACCATCCCCCCTCCTCCTCTCATCCCCCGTCGTTCAGAATCATGCTCAGTTGTCTGGAGCGCCAGAAGATGCATGCGTCTATAAGGCAGCAAGCGGGCCGACATGAGTTAGAGCCGCGCATCGAACAGTGCCTTCTGCAGCTCTTGAGTTGGAAAAGCGCTGTAATTTTATTAGGACGATTAGGCCTACATTAAAACATGGTGTCCGAAGTCAGTTGATAATACAACGGAACTAGTAAAGTAACAGATTATAGCTATATCAAATAACTGGCTGTCCCAAAGACGTAAGCTTACAGATGGCTTGAACCCCTTGCACGCCAAGGCGGGGCTTATTCTGCTGCTGGCTGAGCTCAGCCAAGCTGTTACCCGTACGTCTGCTAGCTTGTGAAGCTCATGAAGAAACTAGTGGCGACTTGATAATGATAGCCTTGCAAACGTCCCTACGTCGCTATCTTGAAGGCTTGCAGATTAAAAGAAAGCGGCGTAAACAGTTATGACTGCCCCACGGCATTAACGGGCGAGATTACACCAGCCCGGTGCGTAGCGGGCCCTTTGCAACCTGATAACTTTTAATGGCAGTATTTGGGCTTCTTGCATCATGACGAGTTTTAGAGTTTAAAGGTAGGGTACCATCAAACACACGAACGTCTCCCTTCTCCCACCCCCCTCCACACCACACTCTCACCCAATCAACAACAAAACTAAGGGAAAGAAAGAAAAGAGGTTGATAGGTCATTTTAATGAGCTTGCTCTGTTATTGATGATGTTGCTGTTGATGGTGGATGTTCTTGTTGTTGTTGTTGTTGTTGATAGTGGTGGCGGTGGTGTTAATATTGTTGTCGTCGTCGTGGTCTTCTTCGTTGTAGCGGTATGATAATTTTTATAGCAGTTTTGCTGTTGCAGCAAGATAATGTTTTTAGGGTTTAAAGGTAGACTATCACGCACTCTGATATATTCATTTAATCTGAGGTGGCTGTGTTGTTGTTTTTGCTGTTGTTGCTGCTGCTGCTGATGATGATGATGACGACGATAAAGATGAGGACGATGATGAACAAACACGATAACTGTAATGGCCGTTCGCTCTTGCATGATGGCAATTTTAGGGTTTCAGCTGCCACGGGAATTTGCTGTAGTTAGTGGTGGTGATTATGGTGGTGGTGGTTATGGTGGTGGTGGTTATGGTGGAAAATGTGATGGATTGCTGCCGCTCTTGTTTCAAGACATCAGGAGAACTTCAATGGCGTTAATACTCTTGCATCTTGACAATCTGATGGTTTTGCGCCAAGTTTTATTATTTTATCTTCTGAAATTGTAGTGGTGGAAGTTTGGGGTTGTTGTTGTGCTTTTTAATGGGTGTATTTTCTGATTTTTGTGAACATGCTTTCAAACATTCCAGAATTAGAAAGAGCCGAATGTCTGTCTGTCCGTCTGTCCGTCTGTCCGTCCGTCCGTCGGTCCATCGTTCCGTTGGACGCCATATCTAATAAATCACTGAACGGATTTGGACCATTCAATTCAATTCAGGATAATTTATTGCCAAGGAATGCATTTGGTCAACGCTGCAGCACCACACAAAAGCACATATAAAACATAGAGAACATGTGAACAATCTGACAGCAAATCACAATAAAAGGATAAGAAGATAAAGTCATGAAACGAATGAACTGTACAAAAGGGCAAATATATATTTGCTAGTCAACGCACACACACACACACACACACACACACACCCACACACACACACACACACACACACACACACACACACACACATTTAATCTGTAGGTGGCTGTGTTGTTGTTTTTGTTGTTTTTGCTGTTGTTGCTGATGATGATGACGACGATAAAGACGAGGACGATGATGAACAAACATAAATAGGTCGGTCGGCTTGCCGCTCTGAATTTCACTTGTCTGTTCAAAACACTCTTTTGACCTTATCTAGAATAGCCTAACGGGAATTCATCTTATTTTGTGTGTGTGAATACTTTATCTACTGTTAACAATGTTGCCCCCAGTGGGGGTGCCGGGGGTTTCAGTATAAATAGCATTCTCACTTTCTAGAAATTTAGTGTTTTAAATTCCCACTGTTACTGTCTTTCTCCTTTGTTCTTTCTCATTCCTGCTCTGTTCTATGAATCTATTATACTATCTTCTTCTTCGCTAGACCAGTCACCTACCTTTTTTTCTTGAAAACTCTTCCTGGACAATACTCCTCATTTGTGTATGAGGTCTGTTGGATCAGCTTGGGAATATTGGACGCTTTCTGCCACATGGTCACTGGGGCTTCCTATGATGTTAATATTTGGCAATGTAGGCATTTTATATGTAGGCCTATGTGTTTAGTTGATATTGTATAATGATGTTTGTATTCTTTTTTTTGTAAACTGGAGTTTCATAAATTAGAGTATAGCCTCAGCGTCCCCTGTGTGGGATGTCTTTATTGTAAAGCGACCGGCTGGTAGATTGCCTTCAGTGTTATCACTAGGGTTGTTTCAGCAGATCTTTTATGCGGATCAAGGGTGAGTCCTTTTCACTTCTCTGGTCCTGATTTGGCTCGGAAGAGTCCGCTGGATCTAAAGCAATAACCATGTAATGTAATTCAATTCAATTCAATTCAATTCAATTCAATTCAGTTAGACACATGGCTTAGTCGGTTTGGATGACCTTTTTAAATTTAATTTTTTTTTTGCTTTCAGATAATTTAGATGGTGGCCTATATTATTCCGTGTTTTTCTTTTGCTTCGTTAGGATCAGGCAGCGTCACAACACCTGCAAGAAAATGGTCACTTTAAAAATGCTGAGTTGAGAGCTATGTGGATGAGGGTCTGGAAATACCTTTGATTTTTGTGTGTGTAGTTTTTTTATTTCCATCATTATGATAAGAGTGTAAACCGAGGTCTTGTCCCTGCACTCACGGACCTGTAGAGATCCTGACGCTCACCCAGCACGCACTAGGTCCCTTCTCCCCATCCACGGTCGCCCCAAGATTGTGCTCGGTCGTCTGGGCGTCAGACTATGCGCTCAAAGGCTGCAAGTGGGCGCTTCGGGCGGTTTGAGTTAGATCCTGTATCGGCCAGCGCCTTGAGAGGCTCTTGAGCTGGAATTGCGCTATATAATAATGATTAAATAAATGAACAGGTAAGCACTTAAATTTTTTTTTTACCTGGTAGGAATGTCTTTGCAAACGTGAAAACTGTTATAGTGTCTTTCTCGATAGCAACATGACAAATGTCGAGTTTAAACTAAAGAATAAAGTGCGCGCGCTCTCTCTCTCTCTCTCTCTCTCTCTCTCTCTCTCTCTCTCTCTCTCTCTCTCTCTCTCTCTCTCTCTCTCTCTCTCTCTCTCTTTGTGTACGTATGCGTTTGCGCTCGAAATAAAGAGAGAGAGAGAAAAAAAAATTAGTTTGCAACAAGGACGGTGATTCTAGGTCATATGATTGTGTAATCTTGCAATCTAGTCTTTGCATCATTTACTCTCGCATTCATGCCAAACATTATACATTAGTATACAATTCTATTTTCCACGGACATCAAAGTGTTCATCCGCAGTGGAAAATGAGAGAGAGAGAGAGAGAGAGAGAGAGAGAGAGAGAGAGAGAGAGAGAGAGAGAGAGAGAGAGAGAGAGACAGACAGACAGACAGAGACAGACAGAGAGGGAGGGGGAGAGGGAGTGTCAGAGATAGCGCGTGTGTAGGTTTGTGCGCGCGCACTTGAGGAGGAGAGGAGGAACAACGAAGCTAACCACTTTTGTGGAGGTAGGAGGGGGGATGGGAAGTCGGGGGCTGGTTCTTTTGCTCTCCTGTATCAAAAGGCATGGAGATAGCAGTTAATACCACAGAGCTTGCCAAATGCCACGGACGTGAAATCTCTCTCTCTCTCTCTCTCTTTCTCTCTGTCTCTGTCTCTGTCTCTGTCTCTCTCTTTCTCTCTCTCTCTATCTCTATCTCTTTCTCTGTCACTCTCTCTCTGTCTCTCTCTCTGTCTCTCTCTCTGTCTCTCTCTCTCTCTCTCTCTCTCTCTCTCTCTCTCTCTCTCTCTCTCTCTCTCTCTCTCTCTCTCTCTCAAAGAGCTTACATACAGATTAATTGTAGATTATTGTCACAACACGGCGGAACGGAACGTGCAGGCGACTATACTGGTCACATTATTCTGACACCAGCGAACCAATTGATGGTAAGAGTAAAATGATATGGTCACAATAGGTATATACAGAGCTTATGTACAGAGCTTATATACAGACCGCTTGCTATTTTTAGAGGTTCTAAAGATAATTGCCACAGTTTGCCTTTAGGTCGCCGCCTAACACGCACACACACACCTACACCCACACGCACACACACACACACACACACAATGTTATTATTATTATTATTATTATTATTATTATTATTATTATTATTATTATTATTATTATTATTATTATTATTATTATTGAGGATTTGTATAGCACACATAGTGCGCCGTACTTGGCGACTCAAGGCGCTGGCCGATAGAGGATCTAACTCAAGCCGCCCGAGGCGCCAACTTGCAGCCTTTGGGCGCATCGTAATAACGCTCCAGACAACTGAGCACAATCCTGGGCAGCCAGGGATGAGGGAGAAGGACCAAGGTGCATGCTGGGTGTGTTCTTGTCACCGGCACTCACCCGTCTAGGACATGAGCGTCAGGATGTTTAAAGTCCGTTATGATGGAATGTATATGCGACACAGACTAGACCTCGGTTTATACTATCATCCGAAGGGTCTCTCTCTCTCTCTCTCTCTCTCTCTCTCTCTCTCTCTCTCTCTCTCTCTCTCTCTCCCCCTCTCTCTCTCTCTCTCTCTCTCCCTCTCTCGGATGAGACTATAAAAATCGAGGTCCAGACTGTGCATGCACGCACACATTCTCTATTACGCGCTTTAGAGACTCTGACGCTCATGTCCCGACAGTTGATTGCGGGCTACACGAGCACACTCTGCAATCACTATATAGGTCCATTCGCCCAAGTTTGTGTTGAGAGGTCTGATGCACCAGACCATACGCCCAACGCTGCCAGTGGACGCCTGCGCCGGCTTGAGTTAGATCCTGGCTCTGCCAACGCCTTGAGTCGCTATTGAATTGGAACAGCGCGCTATAAGAACAGTTACATAAACTCTCTCTCTCCCTCTCTCTGACGCACACACAACCCTACAAACCCCTCTCCTTCCCCCTGTTTACAGACGTTCCCACGCACGTAGTAGCACACACATACACATGCACGCAGTGGCACACACACATACACACACACACACACACGCGCGCGCGCACCTTCCTCCCCAAACATCCACTTACCAAGGGCAATCCAACAGGCATATTTACATCTACTGTACGCGCTGGCTTGTTCCACTTCATAAGAAGTCAAATGAACGTGTTTGCAACACCAGGCAACAGACGACAGCGCGGAGAAAGTCAAGCAATCATATCCAAATTATCAACAGGTTTTAGAACTTTTTTCAACATGTATGCGAAATTGCCATCATTTTAAAAATTATTCTCCTGAAGTTTTTACCAGTAAAAATAGCTAAAATGGCAGAATGATCAGCATTTTTTTTTAAAATAGAAAAACGTCAAAAGGTTATTTATGCTCAAAATCAAATAATTAAAAAAAAAAAGAGTTTGACGTTTTGTCAATAAAATAGGTAGAACTATCCACGAAACGTAAGACGTTAAATCGACAAATTAGGCAGACTTGCTGTACCAATTTTGAAAGTTTGTATCAATAAAAGAGGCAAACAGGATTTGGGTTGCTTACACAACTCATCATCAGCTGTCAGTCTGTACACAACTCATCATCAGCTGTCAGTCTGTACACAACTCATCATCAGCTGTCAGTCTGTACACAACTCATCATCAGCTGTCAGTCTGTACACAACTCATCATCAGCTGTCAGTCTGTACACAACTCATCATCAGCTGTCAGTCTGTACACAACTCATCATCAGCTGTCAGTCTGTACACAACTCATCATCAGCTGTCAGTCTGTACACAACTCATCATCAGCTGTCAGTCTGTACACTCATCATCAGCTGTCAGTCTGTACACAACTCATCATCAGCTGTCAGTCTGTACACAACTCATCATCAGCTGTCAGTCTGTACACAACTCATCATCAGCTGTCAGTCTGTACAACTCATCATCAGCTGTCAGTCTGTACACAACTCATCATCAGCTGTCAGTCTGTACACAACTCATCATCAGCTGTCAGTCTGTACACAACTCATCATCAGCTGTCAGTCTGTACAACTCATCATCAGCTGTCAGTCTGTACACTCATCATCAGCTGTCAGTCTGTACACAACTCATCATCAGCTGTCAGTCTGTACACAACTCATCATCAGCTGTCAGTCTGTACACAACTCATCATCAGCTGTCAGTCTGTACACTCATCATCAGCTGTCAGTCTGTACACAACTCATCATCAGCTGTCAGTCTGTACACAACTCATCATCAGCTGTCAGTCTGTACACAACTCATCATCAGCTGTCAGTCTGTACACTCATCATCAGCTGTCAGTCTGTACACTCATCATCAGCTGTCAGTCTGTACACAACTCATCATCAGCTGTCAGTCTGTACACAACTCATCATCAGCTGTCAGTCTGTACACAACTCATCATCAGCTGTCAGTCTGTACAACTCATCATCAGCTGTCAGTCTGTACACAACTGATCATCAGCTGTCAGTCTGTACAACTCATCATCAGCTGTCAGTCTGTACACAACTCATCATCAGCTGTCAGTCTGTACACAACTCATCATCAGCTGTCAGTCTGTACACTCATCATCAGCTGTCAGTCTGTACACAACTCATCATCAGCTGTCAGTCTGTACACAACGCATCATCAGCTGTCAGCCTGTACACAACTCATCATCAGCTGTCAGTCTGTACACTCATCATCAGCTGTCAGTCTGTACACACCTCATCATCAGCTGTCAGTCTGTACACAACTCATCATCAGCTGTCAGTCTGTACACAACTCATCATCAGCTGTCAGTCTGTACACTCATCATCAGCTGTCAGTCTGTACACAACTCATCATCAGCTGTCAGTCTGTACACAACTCATCATCAGCTGTCAGTCTGTACACTCATCATCAGCTGTCAGTCTGTACACAACTCATCATCAGCTGTCAGTCTGTACACAACTCATCATCAGCTGTCAGTCTGTACACAACTGATCATCAGCTGTCAGTCTGTACACAACTCATCATCAGCTGTCAGTCTGTACAACTCATCATCAGCTGTCAGTCTGTACACAACTGATCATCAGCTGTCAGTCTGTACAACTCATCATCAGCTGTCAGTCTGTACACAACTCATCATCAGCTGTCAGTCTGTACACAACTCATCATCAGCTGTCAGTCTGTACACTCATCATCAGCTGTCAGTCTGTACATAACTCATCATCAGCTGTCAGTCTGTACACAACTCATCATCAGCTGTCAGTCTGTACACAACTCATCATCAGCTGTCAGTCTGTACACTCATCATCAGCTGTCAGTCTGTACACAACTCATCATCAGCTGTCAGTCTGTACACAACTCATCATCAGCTGTCAGTCTGTACACAACTCATCATCAGCTGTCAGTCTGTACACTCATCATCAGCTGTCAGTCTGTACACAACTCATTATCAGCTGTCAGTCTGTACACAACTCATCATCAGCTGTCAGTCTGTACACTCATCATCAGCTGTCAGTCTGTACACAACTCATCATCAGCTGTCAGTCTGTACACAACTCATCATCAGCTGTCAGTCTGTACACAACTCATCATCAGCTGTCAGTCTGTACACAACTCATCATCAGCTGTCAGTCTGTACAACTCATCATCAGCTGTCAGTCTGTACACAACTGATCATCAGCTGTCAGTCTGTACAACTCATCATCAGCTGTCAGTCTGTACACAACTCATCATCAGCTGTCAGTCTGTACACAACTCATCATCAGCTGTCAGTCTGTACACAACTCATCATCAGCTGTCAGTCTGTACACAACTCATCATCAGCTGTCAGTCTGTACACAACTCATCATCAGCTGTCAGTCTGTACACACCTCATCATCAGCTGTCAGTCTGTACACAACTCATCATCAGCTGTCAGTCTGTACACTCATCATCAGCTGTCAGTCTGTACACAACTCATCATCAGCTGTCAGTCTGTACACTCATCATCAGCTGTCAGTCTGTACACAACTCATCATCAGCTGTCAGTCTGTACACAACTCATCATCAGCTGTCAGTCTGTACACAACTCATCATCAGCTGTCAGTCTGTACACAACTCATCATCAGCTGTCAGTCTGTACAACTCATCATCAGCTGTCAGTCTGAACACAACTGATCATCAGCTGTCAGTCTGTACAACTCATCATCAGCTGTCAGTCTGTACACAACTCATCATCAGCTGTCAGTCTGTACACAACTCATCATCAGCTGTCAGTCTGTACACAACTCATCATCAGCTGTCAGTCTGTACACAACTCATCATCAGCTGTCAGTCTGTACACACCTCATCATCAGCTGTCAGTCTGTACACACCTCATCATCAGCTGTCAGTCTGTACACAACTCATCATCAGCTGTCAGTCTGTACACAACTCATCATCAGCTGTCAGTCTGTACACAACTCATCATCAGCTGTCAGTCTGTACACTCATCATCATCTGTCAGTCTGTACACAACTCATCATCAGCTGTCAGTCTGTACACTCATCATCAGCTGTCAGTCTGTACACAACTCATCATCAGCTGTCAGTCTGTACACAACTCATCATCAGCTGTCAGTCTGTACACAACTCATCATCAGCTGTCAGTCTGTACACAACTCATCATCAGCTGTCAGTCTGTACACACCTCATCATCAGCTGTCAGTCTGTACACCTATTTCCTGCAATTTGCCTTCTGAATGATGTGCTCAGCGAGTTCCACAAGGTCTGAAGTGTTTTTGGGAGTAAGTTATTTTTTTGGAGAGGACGTAAAGAGGCTTAGGCATGAGGGAGGAAGAGAGTGAGGGGAGAGAGGGAGAAGACTGTACAGGGAGGACGAGCTGTGTTGTTGTTCTTATTAGTGGTGTTGGTGGTGTTGATGATGGTGGTGTTGGTGGTGGTGGTGGTGTGTGTGTGTGTGTATGTGTATACACGCCCCCTTGTCTTTAGGGCTACACAGATATACCCAGCATGCACTAGGTCCCTTCTGCTGCACCCCCGGTCGCCTATAATTGTGCTCAGTTGTCCGAGCGTCAGACAAGGCGCCCAAAGGCTGCCAGTGTCGGCGCTTCGGGCAGCTTGAGTGAGAGCTAGATCCTTGGATCGTCCAGTGTCTTCAGCGGCTCTTGAGCTTGGAAAAGCGCTATATCATAATGTTTAAATAAATAAATAAATAAATAAATAAATACATGTATTCTTCGGGCTTAGCTCTTACGTCAGCTGAGCTCGTTCATGCAGTGTGAAGAGACGGGCTATTATGAAGACGCTCTGGTCATGCCGAGATGAATAAGGAGATCAGCAATGATATTCTACCACTGGAAGAATCAAAATACGCGTTGTTTCATGTGGTGCTCTATACACCAGTTATCAGCCATTGTCACTAAGGAGTTTGATGTAGTGCTCTATACACCAGTTATCAGCCATTGTCACTAAGGAGTTTGATGTGGTGCTCTATACACCAGTTATTAGCCATTGTCACTAAGGAGTTTGATGTGGTGCTCTATACACCAGTTATTAGCCATTGTCACTAAGGAGTTTGATGTGGTGCTCTATACACCAGTTATTAGCCATTGTCACTAAGGAGTTTGATGTGGTGCTCTATACACCAGTTATCAGCCATTGTCACTAAGGAGTTTCATGTGGTGCTATATACACCAGTTATCAGCCATTGTCACTAAGGAGTTTGATGTGGTGCTCTATACACCAGTTATTAGCCATTGTCACTAAGGAGTTTGATGTGGTGCTCTATACACCAGTTATCAGCCATTGTCACTAAGGAGTTTGATGTGGTGCTCTATACACCAGTTATTAGCCATTGTCACTAAGGAGTTTGATGTGGTGCTCTATACACCAGTTATCAGCCATTGTCACTAAGGAGTTTGATGTGGTGCTATATACACCAGTTATCAGCCATTGTCACTAAGGAGCTTCTTTTTAACCACCCTCACTCCTGCCCACAATCTTGTTGTATGGTTCAGAAGCCCGTGTTCGATCCCCATACTATTTCTACATTCTCAAAACTCGTATGCTGCTTAGAATCAGAGCTATGTTCCCATAATTTTAGACCTTATACGCTCCAGCAGTTCTACGTTTATCAGAATCTAGCTTTCTGTTCTTTCAGTTCTGTATCTACAGCTTCATGACCCTGAGCCCCCTCTTCCTTCCCTCCTCCCCCCCCTCCTCCCTATGTTCAGTCCCTTAATGAAACGAAACATACTGTTCCTCGTCTTTACCGTGACTAAATACATGACGATGGACCGCTGTGCACTGAATCACTTTGTTTTATCAGACGACAAAGTCTAGTGTATGAAGAAATAAAAATCGTCCCATATCATAGAGATAGTTGAATCCCCGGATATTATGGAATAGAGAATCAAGCTATCAAAGAACATTTGCCCAGTTTTAGTCGCAATATGATTGCGTTATAAGGGCTACGATATTAGTTCATCCAAATTGGAGTGCAAGCCCTCAAAGTCGGTAAGACATTTAATCTTGAGGATAATGGATTTGTTATTTCGTGATTTGGGATTGTTGAAAGCCATTGGATAACAGGATGACACGCTCACAGTGGTGAAGAAACGGAAACCCCGATGGTATGGCCACGTCACCAGAGCATCCGGCCTTGCAAAAACCATCCTGCAAGGCACGGTGCAAGGAGGCAGAAGAAGAGGGAGATAGAAAAAGAGATGGGAGGACAAAATTCGAGAATGGACTGGTTTGACACTGAACGAAGCCATGAGGGTTGCTGAGAAAAGAGAAAGATGGAGTACGCTGGTTAAACGATCATCTGTGGTGCCCCAACGACCTTTGAGTTACGGGATAGGATAGGATAGGATATGAAAACATTGATGTCTATCATCGGAGAAGCTTCTGAAGGCCGAGAGTATAAACAAAGGTCTAGTCTGTGTACGTGGGCACTCCATCGCACGGAGTTTAGAGATCATGTCATACACGGGGTTGAGCGCCAGGTTCACCTCTATGTCCAACCATTCTATCCCATAACTCGGAGGTCGTAGGGGCACCACAGATGATCGTTTAACCAGCGTACTCCATCTTTCTTTGTCCTCAGCAACCCTGATGGTTTCGCTCAGTGTCAAACCAGTCCATTCTCGAATGTTGTCCTCCCACCTCGGTCTCCCTCTTCTTCTACCTCCTTGCACTGTGCCGTGCAGGATGGTCTGTGCAAGACCTGATGATCTGGTGACGTGGCCATACCATCGGAGTTTCCGTTTTTTTACCCCTGTGAGCAGGTCATCGTGTTGTCCAATAGCTTGTGTTATGGTCTGTGGGACTTCGTCGTTGGTGATGTGCTGGGTATAGGAAATGCCCAGAAGTCTTCTGTAGCACCTCACCTCCATGCGTTGTATTCTTCGTTGTAGATCTGCTGTGAGGGTCCATGCTTCGCAAGCATATAGGAAGATGGAGATGACCAGGGAGCGCAGCAGCCTTACCTTGGAATGTAGACTGATGGTCCTGTCTTTCCAAATGGGCTTCAACCAGCCATCACTAGGTCATTTCACCACCTTACCCGGTACTCCCACGATAGCACTCAGTTGTCTGGGCGTCAGACGAGGCGCCTAAGTCCAGGCAGCAATTGGGCGCCTCTGTCGGCTTGAGTTAGATCCTGTATTGGCCAGCGCCTTGAGCAGTTCTTGAGCTGGAAACGTGCTACATGAGGACGATTCCAACAATACATTATTTACATTAATAAATCCCAATATACCGTTGTCTTTTTTGTCTTTCGCGAAGTTTACAGTGGGGGTGGTAAGACAGCCAAAGAGGCAGCCAGAGAGAGACAGAGACAAAGATACAGACAGACAGAGACCGACAGACAGAGACACAGAGACAAACAGGCAGAGATATACAGAGAAAGACAGTCAGTCAGACAGACAAATAGAGAGAAACAGAGACAGAGAGAGTGAAATCGCTGTTTAGCAGTTTAGCAGTAGTGTGAGAGTTTGCCAGACTGGAGTTTGAGATAGGGGTGGGGTGGGAGCTAAAGTGCTTGGGGGGGGAGAGGTGGGGCGTGGAGGAGAACAGCTGGTGGGGCGGGGAGTTTGCGCGGTGTTAACATAGATCTCTGCACTCAGTCAATAAAGACCCTTTTGTTCTCCATAGTCGTTCCTGTCTCACAAGCGGCGGCTTGGACATGCAGCATGGCCTGAGCCTTACAGTCGAGGTCTTCTCTCTCTCTCCCTCTCTCTCTCTCTCTCCCTCTCTCTCTCTCTTCCCTCTCTTTTTCTCTCTCTGAAGTATGAGGAGCAGGCTCTCTCTCTCTCTCTCTCTCTCTCTCTCTCTCTCTCTCTCTCTCTCTCTCTCTCTCTCTCTCTCTCCCTCTCTCTCTCTCTCTCTCTAAAGTATGAGGAGCAGGCCTGGTCTAAGGTTCAGCTACACTGTGCGGCGGTTAGCGTGAAGATAGCAGTTTGAAAGCGAGGGCGAACGTAGGAGGAGAAAAAGGAGGAGGATAAGATAGAGTGTACGTGAAGGAGGAGAATGTGGGGCCTCGTAGCTCAGTTGGTAGAGCGGCTTACTAGGAACCGAAAGGTCCTTGGTTCGAAACCCGGATTGGGCAACGTGTGACCATATTATTTTTCCCTTGCCACCAACTGGTTCCCTGGTGTCAGAATAATGTGACCAGTAGTCGCCTGTATGCTCTGGTGTCGTGTGACTATAATCTACAATTAACCTTTAAATAGGAGAACGATAAATAGAACAATGACAGTCACGTAGGAAAGAAGAATGAATAGAAGAGGAAAATCCGGAGTTTGTTTTTGCTGCTGCTGTTGCTGTTGTTGTTGTTGTTGTTGCTGTTGTTGTTTGGGGGGAGGGGGAGGGGCTGGAAGAGATGGGCTTTGGGGTAGATAGAAATAAAAAATGGATAGAAAGAAGAAATGGATATAAACAACACATGAATGCAGAAGGCTATAGGGAATGAATGATGATAACGGGTAAAAGAGAAGAACGGTTGCAGTAGGAGGGTATTAGGTGAAAGAAGAAGCTTGCGAAACATGGACCCTCACAGCAGATCTACAACAAAGAATACAAAGCATGGAGATGAGGTGCTACAGAAGACTTCTGGGCATTTTCTATACCCAGCACATCAACAACGAAATCCGACAGACCATCACACAAGCCACTGGACAACACGATGACATGTTCACAGTGGTGAAGAAACGGAAACTCCGATGGTATGGCGACATCATCAGAGCATCAGGCTTTGCAAAGACCATCCTGCAAGGCACGGTGCAAGGAAGGCAGAAGAAGAGGGAGACAGAAAAAGAGGTGGGAGGACAACATTCGAGAATGGACTGACCTGACACTGAGCGAAGCCATGAGGGTTGCTGAGGACAGAGAAAGATGGAGTACGCTGGTTCAACGATCATCTGTAGAGGTCCTACGACATTCGAGTTACGGGATAGGATAGGATAGGATAGGATAGGAAGAAGGAGACGGACATCAGCCATGAAGGGAGAAAAAAAAGAATAAATAAGGACGAGGATAAGAAGGAGAAAGAGGTGACGTAGACAGAATACGAGGATACAATTAGACCAATTATACGTACAGATGGAAAGAAAAGAAAAAAGAAGGAATTGCTAAATGTAAATGGTGTGAGAAACTAAACATAGGACACACGTAGGATGGGGCAAAACACATGGCGGACAAATCGAACTGGAGGTGGTACAGAGTTTACAATGGCCCTTTGTTCTTTTAGCTCCGTGAAGAAGAGGAATTGGATAAAGAGGAGGAAGAGGAGTAGGAGGAGGACGAAGGGTGTCCGGAAGGACGTAGGCTCCTACGTATTTACTGACACTGCTGGAGCGACCTCAGCTGACGTTAGACGTAAAGACTTCAGAAGAGCTAAGACCAGTTGTCAGTTGCTATTCAAGCTCTCTGGACATGGAACGTTTTGATCGAAGATGGATGTCAGATAATTATGAAAAGAGAGAGAACGCGGATGCAGACTATCCCATACCGTATTTGAGAGGGAGGGATCGACTTTTTGACAGTAGATTTTAGGGAGATCGGCATGGATCGGAGTGGGTGGGTGGGCGTGTTGTGCTGAAAGTCACTGTGCGTGAATGCGTGCGGGGGAAGGGAAAGAACAAGGTGGAGAAGAGGAGACTCGGGGAGGGGAGGCTGGGGCCCAGCACTCCAACTAGCCGTGTAAGGTCTTCGTGCATGTTTGTGGATCGTTGGAAGTTTGTCGGCAAACCGCAGGTGGATAAAGGCTTTGTGTACTCGGCGATTTGGGCCCTCCACGACAAACGCTCTCTTTCTTTGCCGTAAATCCCTCCTGTGTTTGTGGTCTTCGCTCCGACCTCCTTTTGCAAGCCAGCGCGAGGAGAGAGAGAGAGAGAGAGAGAGAGAGAGAGAGAGAGAGAGAGAGAGAGAGAGAGAGAGAGAGAGAGAGAGAGTGAGAGTGGGGAGAATGAAGAGGTGGGAGGGGGAGGAGGAGGAGAGAAAACAGAGTGCATGAGAGAGCGATGAAGATGGACGGAGGAGTATGGATGGCTGTAAGGGAGGAAGGTAGGGGGAGAGATAGAGAGAACTCCATTATTTTGTTTACATTATTCACTCCTGTTACGTCGTCAAAGTTCCGGGTGTCTTACTTTAGCCGGGCGCCTTGCGCATGCGCCAGGTCAGGCCTGGCCGGCTTTTTCACGATGTTCTTAGGCAGTCGTAGCCCTAACCCTAACTCCTAACCCTAACTCTAACCCTAACCATAATCCTTACTAAAACTACGATAGCACTGTGCGCATGCGTCGAACTCTGTAATGCGTCGACCAATCAGAATGTTCCCAGTCGCTCCCAGCCCAAAAAAGATAGTAGGAACTTTGACGATGTCACAACCGGTATTTGTTTTTGGCAGTGTATCGTCAGGAGGTTTCAGATGGGGATCCAAAAAATTTGGGAGTGGGTAAGGGGAAGAATGAGAGTGAGAGAGAGAGAGAAAATGAGAGAGGGTGAAAGAAAGAGAGAGGGAGTGTGTGTGTGGGTGTGCGTGTGCGTGTGTGTGTGTATGTGTATAGGCGCGCGTGTGTGTCTGGTGCAATGGGGGCAAAATGTCCGTTAAATTTAAAAGAGGTAATAAAATTAGGAATGCGCATAATTACTTTCTGTCTGTTCGGCATCATCATCATCATCATCATCATCATCATCATCATCATCATCATCATCATCATCATCATCATCATCATCATCATCATCATCATCATCATCATCGGTAACTTTTATTTTCGGTTAATTTCTTCTTCTTCTTCTTCTTCTTCTTCTTCTTCTCCATCTTCATAAAACAGTAATTGCCGGAAATAGTCGAAACGAGTCTCATACATCACCATGAAAAAGCATGAACATTTTTCTGTAATGCCGAGTATCATAAAGCTCTATGAGCATCGTAGAGGTGTTAGAAGTGTTACTCAGCCTCTGAATCTTTCCGTCTTATAATTCCTGCGGCAGCCGCGGAATTGGTCTCCACATTTTTTGAGTCGTTGAAATGTCATGTTTGCGCTATTTGAAAGAGGGGCGAGTGTACGGTTAAATGGGTAATTGTGTGCGCTATACAATACAGTGTGCATGTTTCCAAGTTCTGTCTGTCTGTCTGTGCCTGTGTCTCTCTCCCACTCTGTCTCTCTGTCTCTCACCCTCTCTGTCTCTCTCCGTCTCTGTCTGTCTGTGTCTCTGTCACTCTCCATCTCTGTCACTGTGTCTCTCTCCGTCTCTGTCTCTCTCTCTCCCTCCCTGTCTGTCTTTGTCTCTGTCACTATCCCTCTCTGTCTCCGTGTCTCTATCCCTCTCTGTCTATCTCCCTCTCTCTCTGTCCCTCTCTATGTCTCTGTCTCTCTCACTCTCTGTCTCTCTCACTCTCTGTCTCTCTCTCCCCCTCCCTGTCTGCCCGTGTCTCTGCCACTCTCCAGCTCTGTCTCTGTGTCTCTCTCCCTGTCTGCCTCTGTCTCTCTCCGTCTCTGTCTTTCTCCCTCCCTGTCTGTGTCTCTGTCACTCTCCATATCTGTCTCTGTGTCTTTCTCCCTCTCTCTCTCTCCCTCTCTGTCTATCTCTCTCTCAGTCTCTGTCTCTCTCCCTCTCTGTCTCTGCCTCTCTCGGTCTCCTCTGTCTGTTTGTCTTTCTCCCTCTTTCTCTCACCCACAACCACCACGGGCACACCTTACTTAATCACACCCTCCCTCTCTCTCCCCGTTATCCTCTTCCCCCATGCCCGCCACATATCCCTTCCCATGAAGCCACTGTTTTGACAAGATCGTATTTAACATCTGTAGCCTTTATAGGCTCCTGTATGGGGATTGTACAATCTTTTCAGTCTGAAATGACTGTCTCTCTCTCTGTCTCTCTCTCTGTCTCTCTCTCTCTCTCTCTTTCTCTCTCTCTCTCTGTCTCTCTCTCTCTGTCTCTCTCTCTGTCTCTGTCTCTGTCTCTCTCTGTCTCTCTCTGTCTCTGTCTCTCTGTCTCTGTCTCTCTCTCTGTCTCTTTGTCTCTCTCTTTGTCTCTCTCTCTGTCTCTCTCTCTTTCTCTCTCTCTGTCTCTCTCTCTCTCCCTCTCCCTTCTACTATTTCGATTGTTCTAGGAGCATTATCATCGTTTTAGAAAGCAAAATAAAAAAAAGCTTAATAATAAGAAGAATACATTTTAAATATAACCTAAATACATTCTAAATATAACCTAAATACATTTTATATAACCTAAATACATTTTATATAACCTAAATACATTTAAAATATAACCTAAATACATTCTAAATATAATATAACCTAAATACATTCTAAATATAATATAACCTAAATACATTCTAAATATAATATAACCTAAATACATTCTAAATATAATATAACCTAAATACATTCTAAATATAATATAACCTAAATACATTCTAAATATAATATAACCTAAAAACATTCTAAATATAATATAACCTAAATACATTCTAAATAAGTGTGTACGGGTGGGAAGGATAGCGTGAGGATTGAAAAATGTATATAAAGTTCTAAAGTGAACATTCTCGCGACACAGTCTCGTGTAAATGTGATGCGCTGCCTGTTTTTTGTTGTTTTTTCGTAAATGGCCGAAAAGTCAAGCAGGACATTTCTAAATCTAACAGGCGCGTCACGCTTAAAACAATCTCCCTTTCTTCTTCAAGGGGCACTTGTCTTGAAAAGCAAGGTAAGGAAATTTGGGAGGTTGCCATTAATGCAATTTTTGAGTGCTAAATTTTTGTTAGAGTTATAGGATATCAGTTGGCCGGGCTAGGACGATCGAGAGCAAAGAGGTTAGACAAAGAGGTTGAGGCGGTTGTTGCTTTTCTTAAACACCACACCAAGCGTGCGTTAGTAAACTGGATTAATTATTATTAATGACTAGTGTTTGCTGTTTAAAATGTAGACAGAGAGACAACTGTTGTCTGCGAGTTAGCATTAAACATTAAAAATGCACTGAAATGATTGCAATAGTTTACTTGCAGGGGTCGAATGATGAAGCACTGCAAAACAGAGTAGATTAAAAGGTACATGTTGATGTTCGACTCGAGCAATGCATTGAACTATTTTAATTTAAAATGATAATTGCAGTGTACTGCAGAACAGAGTATAGGTGCATGTTTGAGTAATGCACTAAAATATTTTATTGTAATTTAGTATTTATGTTAGGCAACGTATTTTTAAATGTCATACCTTAATTTAAAAATATTAGGCATGCAAGTAATCTCCCTTGGTACCATAATACTTCCGGTATATTTGTATTCGCGGTAGCGCATAGGTACTGCATAAACAGTGATTTAGTTAGAGGGAAGTAACCGTGTTACAACTCTACAAACATGGTTTTCGTCAGCACAGATCTTGTATGACACAGTTGCTTCAAGTCATGGAAGATTTTATGCAAATTGAATTTTTGTGCGCATATAAGTATGGATGAAAAAGAAAGTGAACAGGTAACCTTCAGCTGTAAGACTGGTGACATGAGTGCAAAAGTGTTTTGAATGGAAATAAAACAAAATTTGCGGTATTACGGAACGGCAGTTCTTGACACGGGTTGAATCGGAAGCGCCGCGCGGAATGAGGCTATTGCAGTTTGTGGACATTTTGTTTATTTATTTATCTCAGAAACGGTTAAACATTCGGTAAGGAAATGTCGGCTATAACGATTTCGCGGGTTTTGAGCGCACAGCAGGCCGATCCGCAGCGCCCAGCACCTGCCCAGATCAGCGTCCATACCGGACAAACTTTACAGTAGAGGCAAAGAAGGACTTCCGGCTAAGCAATTTATATATAGATTCTCTAATCATCATAGTGTCTAGGGTACTTTTGTTGTACACTCATGTTTTACTGTGGATCAAACCTATAATTATCTGTAAGTAGGCTGCTTCTCTCGATCATCGAAGCCAGGCCTATTAACGGGTTGAGTCTGCAAGGGAGATGTTTAAAGAAACTCGAAGACATAGAACAGCGATCAACCTCATTACTAAAAACTCCTTCTCGCTCACCAAAGCCCGGCAAATCAAAAGGTGGAAGATGTTGAACATTGATCAGACCCTATCAATAAGGACTCCTATCCATCGCCGAAGCACGGCTAATCGAAGGGGTTGTCTTTAAAGAAACATATATTTAGAGACACACAAAGGGTCGAAAAGCGACAATCCCATTTATAACCATCCATCTCGTTCACCGCAGCCCTGTTAAGAGCAATAAGACTTTAGATGCTTCACAACACATCAACTTCGTTGAAAAATCTGCATCTCAAACAACGAAGCCCGGCGAATCAAGAAGTGGAAAACGTTGAACAGTGGACCAACCGCGGTAGTAAATATTCCCGCTCTATTGCCGAAGTCCTGCCAATCAAAGGATTGATTGTTTTAGGAGAGAGATGCATAAAGAAACCCAAAGATTTGGAACAGTGATCGACCCACATCTCGATCTCAGTGAAGACAAACACGAAGGCATTGAACAGTGCCTGCATCAACCCCCCCCTCTCCTCCTCCAAATCTTCCAATTAGTGTGTACTCCTCTAGATCACCGAAGCCCTGCCAATCACAGGGTTGATTATTTTCTTTTTGTTTAAGAAGCGATATTTCGAGAAACTCTTTGATGGTGGTACTGTGCTCAAAAATCCGTAATCAAGAACACGATCACCGAAGCCAGGCCAGTCAAAGCAGTGGAAGAGGTTGAACAGTGATTAACCCCGTTCATATTTCCTCTTCCTCCTCCTCTCGATCGCACAAGCCCTGCCAATCAAAGGGTTTCTTCTTTAAAAGGAGATGTTTAGAGAACGGCAGTCTGTTGTTGCGCGGGGGTTCCTTTATCGACTGCGGCAATGTAGACAGATAACAGGGACAGAGGGCCCAGCTAAACATTACCCACCCATGCCGCTAAGTGCCTTGTACTTATTAGGGGAGGAGGAAGAGGTGAAAGAGGATGCGCCTCAAGGCTACACAAGTAGGCGCCTAGCCTCGCTCTTCTTGAGTTAGAGCCTGAACCTGCATGCGCCTTGAGCTCATTTTGAGTTGCAAAATGAGCTTTTTAAGAACGATGAAATAAATAAATAAATAAATAAATAAATAAATAAATAAATAAAGAGGAGGAGGGCGGAGTGACAGGAGGCAGTAAATGGATGGGGGTTGTCTAAGGCGTCAGACGACCGCATAAAAGCAGCAAATGAGCGCCTTGGAGGGTTTGAGCTTGATCCTGCATCAGTCGGCCAGCGCCTTGAGCTGAAAAAGCGCTGGATATTGTTGTTGTTGTTTTAAACCATGGAAGGAAGGGAGGGAGACGGATTAATAATTAAATTAATAAAATAAAACACTCCTTCCTCCTCCTCTCCCCTCCTCTTTGTTATTGAAAGGATGATAGATAACATGCTCAATAGCCCCTCTGCGTAAACATTATCGGGACCTGGGTTCATAATAGAGGCTGTGCTTATTAAGCGGGAGAGGAAGAAGAGATTAGAGAGGTGAGATAGAGAGAGAGGTATTTCATTCCGTGCTTCTGTAGATATAATCATTCTCCAGTAGCACCTTTCCCAGCTCAAGAAGTGCTCAGGGCGCTGGCCGATACAGGATCTCACTTAAGCCGCCCGAGGCGCCCACTTGCAGCCTTTGGGCGCATAGTCTGACGCCCAGACCACTGAGCACAATCCTGGGCGACCTTGGATGGGGGAGAAAGGACCTAGTGCGTGCTGGGTGTATTTGTGTAGCCGGCACTCTCCCGTCTAGGGCATGAGCCTCAGGATCTTTAAAGTCCCTGCGATAGAATGCGTGCGTGTACAGACCAGGCCGCGGTGTCTGAAGTACATTTTGTTTTTACAAATCATTTGGGCCGCTAATGGGCTTTGAACCAGTGCCTGCACAGGCCATGTTATGGGCTGACATTAAAGTACACTGGGTAAACCACTGAAGTCCACGTCCAAGTCAAAACCTTTAAAAGGATAATAGCTTTAGATCCTGTGGACCTGTCGTACAGCTATTCCTTAAGGCAAATGTAAAAAAAAAAAGATTCAGAACAAACAGAATAATTAGCATAAAATTGATTTCAAACTAACACCAACCTTCACAATGGTATAAGAATTAAATAAAGTACTAAGAATATGTACCTAAATACTCCACCCCTCTCCCCTCCCCCTCCCTTCCCTTCCAATACCCCCTCCCAACTCCCACTCAGGCCCCCCGCTCACCACCTCTACCACCACCACAACCACTACACACATACACAAGCTAATTCACATCTCAAAAACTTAAACAGTCGCAAGATAGGGAACAACAAAATGTATACAATCATCTGAAATATTAGGAGCAAGGGAGAATAGAAATATGTGGAGTCTAATTTTAAACGACGTTAATGATTTACTTCTTTGATCTCCTGTGGTAGAAAATTCTACACACGGGGACCAGACTATAACAGAGATTGTTTTAAATATGTCTAAGCGTGGTTGTGGGAATTTTAAAGTATGTCTGAAAATTGAAAATGAGCCAACGGTATAGTTAGGATAAAGTCCGATAAGGTAATTAATGCTGCTGTGTACGCCAAAGCCCCATCCCTTGACTAAACCCAAAACCCATCATACGTAATGCTTCATCGCCGTAGCTCAGTGCATGGTATGGCCCCTTTTCCAATCCCGTTGTGCGCAAGGTTTTAAAAGTGGCCATTTTTGGATGTCAGCAGTATGATTGCTCTGGTGGTGCAGTGTTGATTTAAGTCCCTGCCCCCTTCTTCCCTAAGCGGCAGGCGTGTTAGTTTGGGGATGGGGGTGGAGCGGGATGGGTGAGGGGTTGAAAGTGGTGGTTTTAATAATACACCTTTCCTATCCTATCCTATCCCGTAACTCGGAGGTCGTAGATGATCGTTTAACCAGCGTACTCTATCTTTCCCTGTCCTCAGCAACCCTGATGGTTTCGCTCAGTGTCAAACCAGTCCATTCTCGAATGTTGTCCTCCCATCTCTTTTCCGGTCTCCCTCTTCTTCTACCTCCTTGCACTGTGCCTTGCAGGATGGTCTTTGCAAGGCCTGATGCTCTGGTGACGTGGCCATACCATCGGAGTTTCCGTTTTTTCACCCCTGTGAGCAGGTGATCGTGTTGTCCAATGGCTTGTGTGATGATGGTCTTTCGGACTTCGTCGTCGCGTTGGGGATGTGCTGGGTATAGGAAATGCCCAGAAGTCTTCTGTAGCACCTCATCTCCATGCTTTGTATTCTCCGTTTTAGATCTGCTGTGAGGGTCCATGTTTCGCAAGCGTATAGGAAGATGGAGACGACAAGAGAGCGCTGCACCTTTAAATACAATTATTGTTCAAAGACAAAATGTACATTTGGCTGCAAACTTGCGCATTGGGTAAAAAAAAAACCAACAAAACGGTGGGTATGCTGCATCAGAGATGAATGTAATGAATACTATGCGTGTGTGGGGGAACGGAGGAAGAGGGAGTGGGGAGGGGAAAGGAAACATCATCGAGCATGAAGAGGGGATGGGGTAAATGGAAAGCGAGAGAGGAAGGAGTGGGGGGGGGGGGTCTTAGTCGGCGAAGGATTTTTACGCTTTTATCCCACAACCTGACAAATCTCTAACAATGGGTTGTTTTTGACAAGCGCATCGGCGTAATGTTCCAAACGTCGTTGCTGACTTACTCGCTGGCGAGACGCCATGCGGCAGGCTTCACTATACAAAGGAAGGACCTGCAGTTCACCGCAAGTGCACGCCATTACACGCAATTACCCAGCTGAATGAGAGTTTTGTCCCTTTCTACTCTAGCTCTATTTGTACAAGTTGTTCCCCTTGATGTGCTTTATTCTTGAGTTATTTCCCTTGATACTCCGTTTACATTAAAAAAAAGAAATAATGTTTAAGATATCTACAGCCAGTTTTTGTCGTTTTTCGGCTAATGTACACGCGATTAGCGAGCTAAATGCGAATTTTGACCTTGTCGTAATGGCATAAGTTGTGCCTCTTGATGTCTCATAAGTATGTTATTTCCCTGGATACTTAATTTGCTCTCTCTCTCTCTCTCTCTCTCTCTCTCTCTCTCTCTCTCTCTCTCTCTCTCTCTCTCTCTCTCTCTCTCTCTCTCTCTCTCTCTTTCTCTCTCACTCCCTTGGAGAAATGTACAAATTATTCCCCTTTATTTGTAACATAACTAAGTTATTTCCTTTGATATTTGGTTGGATTAAGACTTTACTAATATATTAATATTGGTTATCAATTGTGGTTATCATGGTTATCTGTGTACATTCTCGGTGATATAGAGCCTAGCTATGCTATTCTCTGCATTAATTTTCTTTCAATCGCACTGCCCTCTAAGATGATGATGATGATGATGATGATGATGATGATGATGATGATGATGATGATGATTCCTGCATTTATGTAAAATGTTTGAGTGATAGATGTGTTTATTGTACATGTGAGAGTGTGTAAATAGGAAACATGTGAGCGTGTATGTTGACACAGATCGCCGTTCTTTGATCCAGGTTGGAGATTTTTGGACCGGAAAAGCGCTTATGCAGCATCCAGTAGTAGTAGTAGTAGTAGTAGTAGTAGTAGTAGTAGTAGTAGTAGTAGTAGTAGTAGTAGTAGTAGTAGTAGTAGTAGTAGTAGTAGTAGTAGTTTTTACTATTAACCCGCTAAATCCTAATCCAGAAGCTAGCCTCTGCGCTCGCATTTCATCTATTAATATTTATGGCAATAGTATCCTGTATTCTCTCCCCTGCCACCACCCCCACCCCCACCCCCATGCAGTTACGGCCGCACAAACTATTGAATCTCGTTTCAATATCGCAGCGATCCCCGGTGATTTACTTCTTTTCCTATTGATTTCCGATCACCATTTTCATACAGCCCTGCGAGCGAGCACTCTAGTTCAACGGCGGCCATCTTTTTCTTTAAAAAAATAAACCAAGGGAAACAATTAATGGTGCGGAACGATAGCAGTGCAACAAGAACCGCTTTGGGGGGTAAAGAGAGCAATTATGATTTACTGTACAGTTTACGCGGTGTTGAGACGAACGAACGGAAGGCAAATGTCAAATGTATGCTCTAAAGTAATAGCTAGACCGTACCAATCAATGCATGCTCGGATTGAACGACAAAGAGAAATTGGGGACTGAGGAGGTGAAGGGGATCGTACATGCACCTAGGCTAGAGTTTGAGTCGAGTGTTTATATAATATATAATATGACAGCAAAGCATACACATTAACGAAATACGGATCAAATGATTGCCGTAATCATTATTAAATTAAGAGATTTTGTTGTAATGTACATCACGCAGAGAGAGAGAGACAGAGACAGAGACAGAGAGAGAGACAGACAGACAGAGACAGACAGACAGAGACAGACAGAGACAGAGACAAAGGTATGTGGGATTAAGTTATGCATACATTTTTTGTCTGTCGTCTGTCCCCTATTTTCTCTTTCTCTCTCCTTCCCACCTCTTTGTCTCTTTCTCCTCTTTCTGTCTCTCTCTACCCCCGTTGGGGTGCCGGGGGTTTCAGTATAACTTGTATCCCAACTTTCTGGAAATTTAGTGCTTTAAATTCCCACTGTCGCTGTCTTTCTCATTTGCTCTTTCTCATTCCTGCTCTGTTCTATCAATCTGCTATATTATCTTCTTCTTCGCTAGACCAGTCATCTACCTTTTTTCTTGAAAACTCTTCCAGGACAAGATCCCTTATTTGTGTATGAGGTCTGTTGGATCAGCTTGGGAATATTGGACGCTTTCTGCCAGGTGGTCACTAGGGCTTCCTATGATGTTATTATTTAGCAATGTAGGCAATTTATATGTATGCGTTTTGTTGATATTTTATAATGATGTTTGTATTATATTTTGTTTTTGTAAACGGGGGTTCGATAAATTAGAGTACAGCCTCAGCGTCCCCTGCGTGGGATGTCTTTATTGTAAAGTGACTGGCTGGTGGAGAGCTTTCAGTTTTACCACTAGGGTTGTTTCAGCAGATCTTTTATGCGGACCAGGGGTTGTCCGCTGGACCTAAAGCAATAATGATGTAATGTAATGTCTCTCTCTGTCTCTTGCCCCCTCTCTCTCTCTCTCTGTCTACCTCTCTGTCTACCTCTCTCTCTCTCCTCCACCTGTCTCTCACTATAGTAAGGATGTGCGTTAACCCAACTTGATATCTTAAGTTTAATTTAATTTAGAGTAGTTGAGCTCAGTTTTTAGTTTAGTTTAGGTTTAGTTTTTAGTTTCATTTTGGTTTAGGCATAGTTTTTTGTTTTATTTTATTTTATCTTAGTTTAGTTTAGTTTAGTTTAAGTTTTAGTTTTAGCCTTTCCTATCCTATCTTGTCTCATAACTCGGAGGTCGTATGGTCACCACAGATGATCGTTTAACCAGCATACTCCATCTTTCTCTGTCCTCAGCAGCCCTGATGGCTTCGCTCAGTGTCAAACCAGTCCATTCTCGAATGTTGTCCTCCCACCTCTTTTTCGGTCTCCCTCTTCTTCTACCTCCTTGCACTGTGCTTTGCCGAATGGTCTTTGCAAGGCCTGATGCTCTGGAGACGTGGCCATACCATCTGAGTTTCCGTTTCTTCACCACTGTGAGAAGGTCATCGTGTTGTCCAATGGCTTGTGTGATGGTCTGTCGGACTTCGTCGTTGGTGATGTTTTGGGTATAGGAAATGCCCAGAAGTCTTCTGTAGCACCTCATCTCCATGCTTTGTATTCTTCGTTGTAGATCTGCTGTGAGGGTCCACGCTTCGCAAGCATATAGGAAGATGGAGATGACAAGGGAGCGCCGCAGTCTTACTTTGGAATGTAGACTGATGGTCCTGTCTTTTTAAATGGGCTTCAACCTTGTCAGGGCAGCAGTTGTTTGTGCTTTTAGTTTTAGCTTTTAGTTTAGTATCGTTTGGTTTAGTTGAATTGAGTTCAACGTTTGTAAAAAAAAACTTAAGTCTTCTCTAACAATGGTGAACAGTGTAGGTACGTGAAATCGTAACAGAAGAACTTTGTTGTTGTTGTTGCATCAAGTTTTATTCATCAGATTAACTCAAGTTGTACTGATACAGAAGAACACCATAGATTTGACTGGTATACAAAGAGCTAGATATATGAAACATCTCGTATTGCGCATGAAACCAGACCCCAGCCGTGAGGTTCAGGCTGCGATATCCGGGTTCTGGCCGGGCTGCCTATGAATATCAATGACTCGATTAATATTTAACAGCCTCTGTGCTGGAGGCCGATAGGTAGCAGAGATGAGTTGGCGTGATAGCCATTGTTGACACCAGCGTAGATGGGCATCTTAGTATACTGGGTCAAATTGGATTTCAAAGTCTATAGTTTAAACGAAACGATGGAAATGAGTTCATTATTATTCATGTAGATAATCACAGTAAGAGCATAATGAAATTGACCCCTCCTCAGAGCTGTATACAATTTTTGTGAAATGGATTTATAACTCCTGACAAATCATATATTCTGCTTTTTTTTAAAAATATGTTTTATTTATTTATTATTATTGAGGATTTTTATAGCGCACTTATCTCGCCGTACTTGACCAGTCTAGGCGCTGGCCGATACAGGATCTAACTCAAACCACCCGAGACGCCCACCCGCAGCCTTTGGGCGCATGGTCTGACGCCCGGACAACTGAGCACAATCCTGGGCAGCCAGGGATGGGGGAGAAAGACCAATTGCTTGCTGGGTGTGTTCTTGTTACCGGCACTCACCCGTCTAGGACATGAGCGTCAGGATCTTTAAAGTCCGTTATGATGGAATGTATGCGACACACAGACTAGACCTCGGTTTATACTCTCATCCGAAGGAGTAGGAAACGGGAGTAAAGTGTCTTTCCCATGGACACAACACAATTACCCGGACAGGGCTCGAACCCGGGACCTTCAGATTCGCAAGCCAAAGCACTACCATTAGATCACCGTGCCTCCTTGTTTTAACCTTATGACTTGTCTTCCCGTGTAATAGAAATTTTCATTGCGTTATATTGTGAAGTTTTATTACTATTATATTATTATTGTGAGCTCCCGAAGCTATGCAAAGCTGGGGAACTATTGGTTTTCACTCTGTCCAGCCGTACGGCGTCCACTGGTCACTATTGCTTAAACCGGATGTCTTCCAAACTTTGTTTGTAGTTAGAACATAACGATTCCTACCTGATGACATACACTTATGCTTATTGGGTGACATTTTCCTTTGTTTTTGTTTTTCTAATGGCATTTTCTCCCAAACTACTACTACCGCTACTGCTACTACTACCAATACTACTACTACTATTGCTACTACTACCAATACGACTACTACTATTGCTACTATTACCATACTACTACTACTACTACTACTACTACTACTACTACTACTACTACTACTACTACTACTACTACTACTACTACCACCACTACTACTTATTATTATCATTATCATCATCATCATCATTATTATTATTATTATTATTATTATCATCATCATCATCATCATCATCCTCATCATCTAGATTGGAAGAAAGAGAGTAAAATGGAGAGAGAGAGAGAATGTGCGCTAAAAGTGTGTCTAGAACATAGATGTTTAGTATGTGTGTTACTTTGTGACTATAGCCTATGTTGAATGTGTAACTTACCTTGTGTGTGTGTGCGTGTGTGTGTGTTTGCGCGCCTGCGTGCATGGATATTGTGTGTTTCCATAACCTCTGTAGCCTACGCATTCAAATATTCGCCGTGGATGAAACATTAATAAAGATGTGTGTGTGGGTGTGAGGTTGTATAACCACAAAAATGAGAAACGGAATTTACTTTTTTAGTGATAAATGGGGTAATTTGCTCGTTCCTCATTTGTCTTCCGTTCCCCATTTGTTTCTAAGTACGCGGGAGTGCTTTTTTTAGTGCATGGGAGTGCAGTTGTACTGCATAAGAGTGTTTTAAGTACAGAGGAGTGCACTATCCGGGACGGAGAAAATCCAGCCAATTTTCGGGAAAGTTTGAAGCAAAAATCGACCTATTTCGTCGCCTACAGGAGACGAAGTAGGTCATCCTTTTAGACGGAAAGAAGCAATTTTGACTTAGATTCTTACATTTCTGGAAGAAATTTGCCTTCTTTCCGTCAAAAAAGTGGTTTCCGACTCTTACATTCTAAAATTACCCCATTTGTGACCTATACAAGAATGTGTGTGGGTGTGTGTGTGTGAAGGGGGTGGAGGTTTAAGGTGTAGTTTGGGTGGGGGACTACCTAACGGGTTCACTAAAGCGACCCATCGGAATGTCAAAAGTTTACACGACAACCTTATTGAGAACTTTCTACCGGTCTTTAGCATTGAACTAAACATGTCCATACACAACGGCGCTTCGTTGTATCCAGTTCTAATGCCGTGTTTACATCTGTTAAAGTACTCCAGTCTGGGCTTCCCCAAATCGTGTTATGGAAGTGACCTATAGGTGGCTTCGTATTAGACCTAAAGCACGATGTAGTAGTTAGCTATTTAAACTATAAAGACATTTTAGCTAAAAACAATTTAGCTAAAGGCATTTTAACTAAAGACAGTTTAACAAGAAACATGTTACTACTACTACTACTACTACTACTACTACTACTACTACTACTACTACTACTACTACTACTACTACTACTACTAATGGTATTTATATAATAGCACTTTTTCCTAATGACATCAGCTCAAAGCGCAGTTCTCACGCATTTATACTTAACGTTAACATCGAAACATACGAAAAGAAGTTAAACAAAAACTAAACTTTTTTTTTCTCAACAAAGTCATGACGAAACCCAACATTACAACTTCTTGTTCGTCTTCTTCTTCTTCTTTAACTTCTTCTTATTTTTGTTCTGCTTGTTCATATTCTTTTTGTTCTCGTTCTTCTTCTTCTTCTTCTTCCTCCTCCTCCTCCTCCTCTTCTTCTTTTTCTTCTACTTCTTCTTCTTCTTCTTCTTCTTCTGCTACTTCTACTTCTTCTTCTACTTCTTCTCCTTCTTCTTCTTCTTCTTCTTCTTCTTCTTCTTCTTCTTCTTCTTCTTCTTCTTCTTCTTCTTCTTTTACTTCTACTACTTCTGCTTCTACTACTACTTCTTCTTCTAGCTTGCCCTTTGCAGTTTATTGACGTTTTGAAATGCAGGGGAAAATGTTGAAATGCATAAAACGCACAATTTCCGTCGCCCACCCACCTCTCTCACCCCATCCCCAACTCTCTGTCTCCCTGTCTGTCTATGTCTGTCTCTATCTCTCTCCCTTCATCCTTCTCTCTTCTACTTCCTGTTCTTCTTCTTCGTATTGGTCTTCTTGTTCGTCGTCGTCTACGTCTTCTTTTGTAATACAACAGTCTGCACCGTCTTCCTCTTGTCCTCCTCTTCTTCTTCTCATCATCCTTCGTCTTCCATCTGCACCATAATACATATTCATCCACATATACCCTCAGCGAGTGCTGTTTTAAAAATGCAGCTGCAGGGAACAAGTGTACTGTGCCTAAAATGCGATGCGACGCAACAGAAGCATTCAGCACTTCTCAACCTTGACATGGCGTCGACAAGCACACACACACACACCCACCCACCCCCTAACCTGTCCACAATAATTGTATCCACTTATTGCATGTACCTTGCCCGCATTTCTCTAACCCATCTCCACCCTCTCCTCCCCTACCCACCCCCAATTCCCACCACCACACACCACCTCACCGACCAGCCCACCTGAACTCCCAGTATACAGCTCTTCCACTTTTCCTACCTCCAATGTTGTCGTCTGCTTTCCTTTCAAAATTCAATTGCATTCAGTTCAATTCAACAAATCTTCATTACCGTAGGAGTACCCTAGGAGTTATGCACACACCTGCACATGCACCCCTCCTCTGCTCTCCCTCATCATCATCATCAACATCATCATCATCATCATCATCATCTTATTGTTGTTGTTGTGGTTTTCCTTCTTCTTCTTCTTCTTCTTCTTCTTCTTCTTCTTCTTCTTCTTCTTCTTCTTCTTCCTCTCGTTCTTTCTTGTTTGTTTTAGGTCCCTACCCCTTGTTCCCTGGGACGGTTATTCCCGTCTGCCATATCGCCAATGGTGGGTGTAGACGTTAAACCTCAATGTTCTCCTCCTCATTTCTTCTTTAAACTCTTTCTCATCCTTCTTCTCTCTTCTTTTTTTTGTCCCACCGTACCGCCGTAGCTTAATTGGTAGAGCGTTCGTCTGGCACACCGATGACCCAGGTTCGAATCCCGTGGTGGGCGATATAAAATGTGGCCATTTTCATTGTCCATTTTAGCAGTATGATTGCTTTGGTGGTTCAGTGTTGATTCAGGTCCCTACCCCTCTTCTCCTGGGATGGTTATCCCCGTCTGCCATATCGCCAATGGTGGGTGTAGACGTCAAACCTCAATGTTCATTCTTCTTTTTCTCCTTCTTTCTTTCTTTCTTTTTGTTCTTCTTGTTACCTTTCCCCCCTCCTTCTTCTTCTTTTCTCTCCGCCTTCTTCCCTACTTCCTTTTTTTCTTCTCCTTCTCCCTCGCATCGTCATCATCATCATCATCATCATCATCATCATCATCATCATCATCATCATCATCATCATCATCATCATCATCATCATCATCATCGATCATAACCATCATCGTGTTGTTGATGTTGTTGCCCTTCTTCTTCTTTGTTTCTTTCTTCATTCTTTTCCTGTTGTTCTTGTTCTTCTCTCCTCCTCCTTCTTCTTCTTTCTCCGTCTCCTTCCCTCTTTCCTTCTTTTTTTTCTCCTTCTCCTTCTCCCTCCCCCCCTCTCCTTGCCTCCTTACGAACCCTCCAAAATCCATCACAAGTCATCTAGCCACACCTCGCAAACCTTTGACCTTTATAGTGACACTTGGCATCTCTCAAGTGCAAACGAAGTGACTCGGCAAGCTACTACTGCACTGTGATTGTGTTGCTTTTCCCTTAGGTTGGAAAGTGATGATAATAAGCTGAATATTTAGTGACGTCCCTGGCGCCCTAAGGTTTAACGACTTCATGTTGGGTAATATAGTTTAATGCAAACATAAATCCAATAACATAAATAAATAAATAAAATAAATATACAAACAGACAAGCTAATATACTATATAATAAAATAAAGTAAAAATAATGCTATAATATAAATACAAAAAAGTTACCCTAATCTTAAAACTTGACTCGTGAAACGCCGGCACAATCCCTTCAGCTCAACTTTATTGACTTTACAAATACATTTAAAATACCTACCTCAAATGCATACCAAAAAAGCTTTGATCGTTCAGAATTATATTTTTAAAACATCATATTATACATTTGTCAAAAATTAAAATAAAAGTTTAATTTGTTCAAAATTCAAACTGTATTACAAGAAACCATTTTAAAAAGTGTATACAAATATTTTAACACTGCCATTCACTACCAATATTTAGATCAACGTTTTAAACCCTTTTCATCAATCATGGGTATGTGCTTAGCTTACTTTAAAACATGTGGAGTGTGTGTGTAATGTGTGTGTGTGTGTGTGGGTGTGTGTGTGTGTGCGTGTTGTGTGTGTGTGTGTTGAACAGTTGCAGCGTCGCGATTAAGGTCCACCACACGCAAGAATTATTGTTTCGTTAGTAAGCAGCCTCGAGCCCTGCAGCTGCCAACTGTAATGAGGACGCAGTTAGTACTTAGGCCTCCATTACAACCACTGAACAATCACACAATGAAGGAATACTATAAAAGAAGAAAACAGAAAACTCATAACGCTTAAATTTAAAAAGTGCAACATTTCGGTTTAAAACCTGTACAAGTCAATACAATACAATACAATACAATACAATACAACAGAACGCACGCAATACAACCAAATACAATACAATACAATGCAATACAATACAATACAATAATTTGTATTATCAAGTACACGTAAAACATCTGCGAACTAAAAAAAAAAAAGACATCAAGGAGTAATAGGAATGAAAATGATGTAAAAATGTTTGTTAACATAAAGACTGCAACAGCGTACTACACAAGCCTGTCCAACCCAGCAGTGATTGGGCACCGGGTTCTCTTAGCTTTAGATCCGGAGAAAAAGTATGAAAGCGATGGAGATGAGTTGGGGCAACCGATCTTACGATGGCTCTCCGTGCTTGACTGCAGTGACCGCTAAGAACCTGTACCTGTTACTACCTGTAGAGTATTGCCTATACCTGGCCATTTCACCTTCGATGCTCGCGTTCCTTCTCAGTCAACAGGTGCCTGGGACGCCCTGCTATAAGCGCGATGATAGACTACCTCTTGTGCTACTTTAGCGGTTGTGGCGTCGTCGTTATCATCATCATCATCATCATCATCATCATCATCATCATCATTATCATCATCATCATCATCATCATCATCATCATCATCATCATCATCATCATCATCATCATCATCATCATCATCATCGTCGTCGTCGTCGTCGTCGTCAACAGTGTTTCACATAGCTGCTAGCTGTCTTCGTAACAAGTAGCAGCAGAGGAAGAAGTGGTATGGAAGAAAGTGTAGGTATAACATCAGTCACAATGTTGACGAAACACAAATGTGCAAAAATACCAGCATTATTTCACGGAGTCATTTTCCTACACGGTACACAGTAATGTTTGTTGACAAATAATATGTTCGGGATTCATCAGAAACACGCCGATACAGTCGAGCAATATCGTCTGTATTTACATGTTGCTATGTGGTCTGTTTACCTCCCTTGACCTTCTCCGCAACGCAGCCGCTTGACGGCGCTGCTCTTAAAACGTCTTCACTTTTTATATAGGGAAAGCCTCGGATGATTCTTCTTTGTAGTTATCCATATTCTTTATTAACCCTAACCCCAACGCCACCAAAGAACTGCCAAGTGGCGTGATCCCTTTTAATAAAGACGTCTAAGTGTGAGGGCAATTTTAAAAAAAAAAAAAGTAAAACAATGGCGTGCGATTGAGTGACGTGATCTTTTAAAAGGACGCGATGGCGAGTGACGTGATCTCCTTTTTAATAGAATGACGCGAGAGCGAATGACGTAGGCACGCGGAAGGCTGGAGGTGTGAAAAAGGTGGCCATCTGCTGGAAGTTTTTCAACATGCAAAGCCAGTTTGCTGCATTGTTGATGACGATGAGCTGATCTCACAGCGAAATGGGCTCTATTCAGCATTGTCGTCTCTCACTTTATCATTTTCTCTTGGGGATGACTCCCCCGTGGGGGTGCCGGGGGTTTCTGTCTAAATAGTATCCCCATTATCTGGAAATTTAGAGCTTTAAATTCCCACTGCCGCTGTTTCTCTCCTTTGTTCTTTCTCATTCCTGCTCTGTTCTATCAATCTGCTATATATCTTCTTCGCTAGACCAGTCACCTACCCTTTTTCTCGTAAACTCTTCCGGGACAAAACTGTGTGTGAGATCTGTTGTATCCGCTTGGGAATATTGGACGCTTTCTGTCAAATCTGCTCTGTGGGTTCGGGCAAATAGAATAGACCCAACGTTTCCCGGCGTGTCGTAAGAGGCGACTAACAGGGGTGATGTTAGCACGGCATCACTGGGCGAAAGTCTTCTACACAGAAGTCACCGGCCAGGGCGGAGGAACCTCACGTTACTACAGGTTCAACGACCACGTGCTCAGGGCCAAGGCGAGCCACACTGTATTCGTGGATTTCGGCTGTGGCCAACAGCCTGGAGAGGATTGGGCCCTGCCAGGTCTTTTTTGCCCAAGACACACTACATGATGACACAATCCACTAATTCCATACCGGATCGGTCGTCGCCCGGGCCGTCACCCGGCACAAGGACCGCGCCTTCCGTTGGCCACCAGGACGGAGGTGTTAAGTATGCTACTGATGGACAATATAGCAAGATCCGCACGAGAAACAACATCGTCATAGGAACCTGGAACGTCAGGACCCTAACTGCGGAAGGAAAATTAGAAGAACTGGCCCACGAGCTGGACCACTATCGATGGAACGTTCTAGGTATCAGCGAACTGCGCTGGAAAGGCCTAGGTGAAACAACGACTGACAAAGGCCACAAGCTCTATTTCAGCGGTAGAGATGACAGGCACGAACACGGCGTTGGATTCTTGGTCCACAAGAACATTCTAGCCACTGTCATGGGTTGCCGCCCAGTCTCCAGTAGACTCATTACCATCCGTCTGAGAGCAACCCCTTTCAACATTACCATCATCCAGGCCTATGCCCCAACATCAGACTATGAAGACAGCGAAGTGGAGGATTTTTATGAAAATATACAGGCGGTCCTTGACCAAGTGCCGAAGAAGGACATAGTCATAGTGCAAGGCGACTGGAATGCCAAGGTTGGCCAAGATGCGCACCGCAACTGGGGAGACACATGCGGACCCCACTGCAACAACGAGACAAATGACAGGGGTCTGAGGCTATTGGAGTTTGCCAGATACAACAATCTGGTACTGGCAAACACGCTTGGTCTCCACAAAAAATCCAGACGATGGACATGGCACAGTCCCGGCGGGGAACATCACAACCAGATCGACTACATCATGGTCAAGAAACGCTTCAGATCAAGCATCAACATTGGCAGGACACGCACTTTTCCAGGAGCAGACATTGGAAGTGACCACGATCTCGTGATGATGTCTTTCCGGCTCCATTTGAAGAGAGTAAATACAGCAAAGTGCACTAGGCTGAAGTTCGACCTGGACAAACTGCAAGACCCGGAGGTGGCAAAAATATTTCAGGCCACAATTGGAGGGAAATTTGCACCACTGCTTATTTTGGGGGCAGGCGAAGTAGATGTCAACACCATGACCAATACCTTCAACTCAGCTGTAACAGATGCCGCCACTGAGATCCTTGGCAAGCACCGACCAAAGAAGAAGCCGTGGATCACACCTGAACTTTTGGATCTGTGTGATAAACGAAGAGAGTTAAAAAAGAAAAAGAACACCTCACAGGGAGCTGATGTCTACCGAAAAATCAACAATGACATCCGAAAAGGCATGCGCACAGCAAAGGAGAACTGGATAGAAGATCAATGCCAGGAAATAGAGAACAATCTGAACAAGAACAACAGCAAGAAGGCCTACCAGACTGTGAAGCGGCTGACAAGTGTTAAACAGCCCATAGTCTCCACTATCCAAAGCAAGTCTGGCATTTGCCTTACAGAAGAACAAGAAGTCTTGGACAGATGGACAGAGTACTGCTCTGACCTTTACAACCATACACCAAATGGAGACCCATCAGTTCTAGCATGTCCCGAGAGCAGAGAAGAAGAAGAAATCCTCCCAATTCTCCGGGAAGAAGTTGAGGCAGCAGTGCAATCGCTGAAGAAAGGGAAGTCAGCGGGAGTGGACAACATACCAGCGGAACTGCTACAAGCAGGAGGAGAAGCGATGACTGATGCTCTCACCACTATCTGTAACAAGATCTGGCAGAATGGGGAATGGCCTACACCATGGACCCAGTCGCTTGTCATCACTCTTCCTAAAAAAGGTAACCTTCAGGAGTGTGAAAATTACCGCACCATCAGCCTCATCAGCCATCCCAGCAAGGTCCTCCTGAAAATAATACTCAACAGGTTGAAACCACAAGCTGAACAAATCATAGCTGAAGAACAAGCAGGATTCATGGCAGGGCGAAGTACCACTGAACAGATTTTCAACCTCAGAATAATCTGTGAGAAATACCTACAGCACCAACAACATCTATATCATGTGTTCATAGACTTCAAGAAGGCATTTGACCGAGTCTGGCATGCAGCTCTATGGGCAACCATGAAAGTGTACAACATCAGCCCTAAAATCATAGAAGTCATCAAAAGCCTGTATGACAAGGCTACCAGTGCAGTCCTCCATAACAGCGTCATCGGGAACTGGTTCAGAACAACAATCGGTGTGCGTCAAGGATGCCTACTCTCTCCAACACTCTTCAACATCTTCCTAGAGCGCATCATGTCAGATGCTCTTGCAGATCACGAAGGCACAGTCAGCATAGGGGGCAGAGCAATCTCCAATCTTCGTTTTGCGGATGATATTGATGGATTGGCTGGAGAGGAACAAGAACTTGAACAGCTTGTACAGAGGCTTGACACCACCTCCAGAGCTTATGGAATGGAAATAAGTGCAGAGAAGACCAAAATGATGACCAACAACACCAATGGCATCAACACGGACATCAAAGTACAAGGCCAATCCCTCAACACAGTGCACAGCTTCAAATATTTAGGAGCCATTGTGTCAGACAATGGGTCTCGACAGGAAGTCCTCTCCAGGATCGCACAAACAACTGCTGCCCTGACAAGGTTGAAGCCCATTTGGAAAGACAGAACCATCAGTCTACATTCCAAAGTAAGACTGCTGCGATCTCTGGTCATCTCCATCTTCCTATATGCTTGCGAAGCATGGACCCTCACAGCAGATCTCCAACGAAGAATACAAAGCATGGAGATGAGGTGCTACAGAAGACTTCTGTGCATTTCCTATACCCAACACATCACCAACGTTGAAGTCCGACAGACCATCACACAAGCCATTGGACAACACGATGACCTGCTCACAGTGGTGAAGAAACGGAAACTCCGATGGTATGGCCACGCCACCAGATCATCAGGCCTTGCAAAGACCATTCTGCAAGGCACAGTGCAAGGAGGTAGAAGAAGGGGGAGACCGAAAAAGAGGTGGGAGGACAACATTCGAGAATGGACTGGTTTGACACTGAGCGAAGCCATGAGGGCTGCTGAGGACAGAGAAAGATGGAGTATGCTGGTTAAGCGATCATCTGTGGTGCCCCTACGACCTTCGGGTTATGGGACAGGATAGGATAGGATAGGATTCTGTCAAATGGTCACTAGGCTTTCTATGAGATTATTATTTAGCAATGTAAGCATTTTATATGTATGTGTGTTGTTGATATTTTATAATGATGTTTGTATTCTATTCATTCATTTATTTGATCAGGGGGTTGTAGGGTAGGAATGGAAAAGGGCAAGGGAATACTATTCATTACCCATGTGGGCGAAATGTGCGACATTTTGGAAGGGAGAGTATCCTGTCAAAATCCCACCGTAATGCAGCTATGGGCAGGGGATTTAAACAAGGCGAAGCGAAGGGACATAACTGCGGAGCTAAAGTCGACCAACATCGAGCGATAGTTGAACAGGGATATAATCGGATATCCGTATTGTTCGACCCTTAAGCTATATAATATAGCAATCAGCTAAATCAGGCTGCCTCAATGTTATCGAAAAAGTACGACAAGCGCAAATAAATCTACAGGGCGATGTGGATTATCTGGGTTTGACATTTGACAGTAGCCAGCAGCTGCCCCGCGAGCACTGCGCTGCCACTGGTCAAGGAGTTACAATCAGGCCTTCTACTGTCGGACTACTGAGGTCTTGAGTCACTTTAATTAGCGTCTAAAGCCACAACATTATTGCACTTGCATTTAGCTCAGAACTATATATATATATAAAGCATTAGTGTCGGAAGACAAGGGACGCTTTATTGAAGGCTTCTCGTAGATATTGTAACAATGAACAAAGCAGTAGGAAGTTTATTTAATATGTATTTGTTTATTGTCGAACATTATTTATTTGTCGATTTTTACGAAAATTTTGGTGGCTTGCTCGACGGAAATGTCAGTAGCTGAGTACAGCAGTTGCTTAGATTTTGCGCGCGACGCGAGATGTACAGTACCAAGAAAGGCTAGGTCTCTCTCTCTCTCTCTCTCTCTCTCTCTCTCTCTCTCTCTCTCTCTCTCTCTCTCTCTCTCTCTCTCTCTCTCTCTCTCTCTCTCTCTATCTCTCTCTCTCGCTTTCTATCAAGTAAGCTCAGAACACATAAATGCATGGAAACACTTAGTCATTATTAAAAAAGATATATACTTAAAATAGCCACAATGTTGAGTGTAACCAAGATCAAACCTTCGGCCGTTACGTACGTCTAAGAGATACAGGAAAGGAAGGTTTGAATTAAAGCTTGTATCGACCAACGTCATGAGCAGCTTTTGAGCTGGGCAAGCACTACACCACTACAAGGAGAACAATGTGCAAGAAAGCGTATTCCTTACGTCTGAAAGTTCAGGATGGCTCTCCTTCGCCGCTCTATCGACTGACCGTTCCTAACGTGGATCACGACAGAAGGGAATCAATCACAGGCTAGAAGGATGATACTAGAGGTCCGCGTAGTGCAAGATCGTTTTCTGATGACTGGCCGAAGAACCGGACACTGAGTGACCCCGACTGCCCAGTGTGGCGTCGTTAAGAGGCCGCTGACTTGGTAGTGAAGCTGAAGCATTTAACCTGTTGGATTATGCCATAGACGCTTTGAACTCACCTGTGTCTAGATATGTACTAGATAGCTTGATTTTCTTGGAACTATGGTATGACTGTGTTTACCGGTCATACGTACTTCTTGGTCATTTTGAAAGAGGCTTTGTTCTACGGCTTGGACTATACTACTACTACTCCTACTACTACTATTGCTGCTGCTGCTACTACTATTGCTGCTACTACTACTATTGCTAATGCTACTACTATTGCTGCTGCTGCTACTACTACTACTAATACTATTACTACTACTACGACTACTAGTAATAATAATAATAATAATAATAATAATAATAATAATAATAATAATAATAATAATAATAATAATAATCCTCATCATCATCGTCATCGTCATCATCATCGTCATCGTCATCATCATCATCATCATTTATTTTCTGAATTTAAAGGACTAATCGACTCGTTTTAAGGTTGTCTTCTTTTGGGTGTTCGAATTGTGCCGACAACCTGTAAGCCTACCACTAATTTATTTAATTTACTTATTTGTAATTAACTAGTTATTTATTTTTAATCAGGGTCTTCTGGCAGTCCAGTAGAAGCAGGATCAGGTTAGTTTATGATTTCAAACTCCGGCTGATCGATAACTAACAATAACTAAAACAAAACAAAACACAAATAAAAATGGAGGTGAGGGTTGGGAGTGGGCCAACTAATGGCTGTCCTATTTTGCCGTTTAGCTGAACAAACCATGGCTGAAGAACACGCAGGATTTAGGGCAGGGCGAAGTACCACTGAACAGATTTTCAACCTCAGAATAATCTGCGAAAAATACCTACAGCACCAGCAACATCTATATCATGTGTTTGTAGACTTCAAGAAAGCGTTTGACCGAGTCTGACATGCAGCTCTGTGGGCAACCATGAGAGTGTGCAACATCAGCCCTAAAATTATTGAAGTCATCAAAAACCTGTATGACAAAGCTACCAGTGCAGTCCTCCACAACAGCGCCATTGAGAACTGGTTCAGAAAAACAATTGGTGTGCGTCAAGGATGCCTACTCTCTCCAACACTCTTTAACATCTTCCTAGAGCGCATCATGTCATATGCCCTTGCAGATCACGAAGGCACAGTCAGCAGGGGGAGTAGAGCAATCTCCAACCTCCGTTTTGCGGATGACATTGATGGATTGGCTGGAGAGGAACAAAAACTTGAACAGCTGGTACATGGTACAGAGGCTTGACACCACCTCCAGAGCTTATGGAATGGAAATAAGTGCAGAGAAGACCAAAATGATGATCAACAACACCAATGGCATCAACATGGACATCAAAGTCCATTCCCTCAACACAGTGCATAGCTTCAAATATCTAGGAGTAATTGTATCAGACAATGGGTCCCGACAGGAAGTCTTCTCCAGGATCGCACAAACAACTGCTGCCCTGACAAGGTTGAAGCCCACGTGGAAAGCCAGGACCATCAGTCTACAATCTAAGATAAGACTGCTGCGATCACTTCTCATCATCATCTTCGCTTTTGAAACATTGACCATCACAGCAGACATACAACGAAGAATACAAAGCATGGAGATGAGGTGCTACAGAACACTTCTGGGCATGTCCTATACCCAGCACCTCACCAACGATGAAGTCCGAAAGACCATCATGCAAGCCATTGGACAACACGATGAGCTGCTCACAGTGGTGAAGAAACGGAAATTCCGATTGTAAGGCCACGTCATCAGAGCATCAGGCCTTGCAAAAGCACACTGCAAGGCACGGTGCAAGGAAACAGAAGCAGAGTGAGATAGAAAAAGAGGTGGGAGGACAACATTCGAGAATGGACTGGTTTGATACTGAACGAAGCTATGAGGGTTGCTGAGAACAGAGAAAGATGGAGTACGCTGATTAAACGGGCGTCTGTGGTGCCCCAACGACCTATGAGTAACGGGATAGGATAGGATTTTGCCGTCTAGTGGACAACAAAAATCGGCTGTAGCAATACGCAGTGGTACATAATTATTAGTAGTCTAATAGTATTTAGGGCTTGTAATGGTCTGGAGTTAAAAAAAAAGATAAAATTGACCGGGGTTCAGGGGCCGCCTAGGCGCTGATAGTGCAAGGGAATATGCCCCTCCCTCCCCCCCATTCCACCCTCTTCCCCCCCCCTCTCCTCTGGCGAATTCGAAGTGTTACATTTTAATCGTGCATTTTTGATGACCAAAAACATAACATGATGAAGGGAAGACTTGCTTGCTTACACACAGCAGAACTCTTGAAGTAACCTGTCTTTATCGATGCATAGCTTACATTTAATATTCGCCAACAAAGTCCAACTACAAATGCAAGTTTCAACACACCTAGCTGACAGTCGCTATTCACAAATAAAGTCCAAAGTTAGTTTTTTAAAAAAAATTGTTTAATACATTGTGACGCGCAACCCAAATGTTGAAACAGTGTTTTTACTGGCAATGATTTAGTTGGTATGTTTGAAGAATTTGGAGAGATAGGTTTGTTTGTGGCTGCGGTTTCTCTAAACAGGATTTTGAGGTGCTTTACCAACACTGACTGAAGGCTAGGTGCAGCACACTGGCGTACTGTATCACGTAAAGTAATCAGGACCCCTCCCCCCCTTTCTACTCCCAACCTCACTCATAAAGTGCATAATCCGCCCCTGTGTTGCATAAGTTTGCGTCACCGTTTAGTACGATGGTTAGAAGGACGATCAACCAACCGACCAAGCAAACTATCCGTCGTTCCTTCTTTAATATAAAGACCCATCTTTGTCTTCTGTGTAAAGTGTGCACCTTTCCTTCTGTTGGTCTTTGTGAAGTCCTATCTTGCTGCGTCTGCACTGGGAAGTCTTCGGCACGTCAGGGGAGCTCATTGTGTTGGCATCATAAGATGAATGACCTCCCCTGGACAGTAATGGCCCCAGAGGAGCAGTTTTGTGACACCTTTGCGGCAGAGTAGCCCTGACCCCTCGAGTGAACTTGTGCCACAGTAACATTACCATTTCCATCATCATCATCATCATCATCATCATCATCATCATCATCATCATCATCATCATCATCATCATCATCATCATCGTCGTCGTCGTCGTCGTCGTAATCGTCCTCCTCATCATGTTGTTGTTGTTTGTGTTGTTGTACTTCTTCTTCTTCTTCTTCTTCTTCTTCTTCTTCTTCTTCTTCTTCTTCTTCTTCTTCTTCTTCTTCTTCATCTTCTTCCAAATAAATTCGATGTAGCAACACTGCCAGGAACAATTCTTATACACGACGTGCAATGACCGTAATTACCGCAGTCTAATCTTAGCTGGACCCAGCTAATAGGACAGACAGACCAGGGGTACCGGGTCAGACGGTCATGATTTGGTCAAGGAGCTGTCTAGATGGCTTATAAACAAGTACTAAGTGAAGACAGATCATCTGACACGACATACCATAGCCAATCACTGACTAATTGAATATCGCGTGCCTTTATCTTTTCTTCGCTAGCTTGATCAGTCAGTTTGTGATGAACGAGGGCCTCGGGCTTCGGCTGTTGTAGTTTAGTCTGTCTGTGGTCACATGTCTCTCATTAATTTAGTTTAACTTCTTGGCTATTAATTATATACTATTCATGCATTCATCAGTCGTAGCTGTCTGCTGGATGACGATAATGATGATCATCAGCCTTCTTTATTGGCTTTGTCAACTCGTCGTTGGGTTCCTCTCTCGTCCTCAGGTGTTGCTTTATTAACTTCTACCCCTGTATGCCTATGCCCTCCACACCCACACACACCCTTCCCCTACAGCTCCACCTACACCAAGGGGCTTAACTGCATCTAGGTCGCCAACAAAATTGGACAGGAGTTAATCCTGTGAACGATTCAAATTTAGGTAGAGAGCGCCACTTTGCGAGATAGCCATTGCTAAAGTCGTCCAGTCCAAGTCACCCCCATCTTGTCACTTATCGCATTAGCTTAGTCGGTCCTTTAACTAAATCAGCACTCCGGTTTCGGCGCCCTGCAAGACGGATGCTTGCAATACACAGTCACAGTAATTAATGTTAATAACACGGATTAGTGACAAATATTCACTATCCTTCCGTCCGTCATTGTCTGGCTTCAGTACACTATTGTTATACAAAATGAAACTACAAAATGATCACGTCTGGCAGTGACTCCTTCGGATGAGAGTGTACACCGAGGTCTAGTCTGTGCACGCGTGCATACCATCGCACGGACTTTTAAAGATCCTGACGCTCATGTCGTAGATGGAGAAAGCTACATAATGATTACGCTTACACCCAGCAAGCACCGGGTCCCTTCTCCGGCGCCTCCCCCCCCCCTTCCTCCACCCCACATCGCCGAGGCTGCTCAGTGGTTGGGGGCGGCAGGCGATGCGCCCAAGGCCGCAAGTAAGCTCCTCGGGCGGTCAGAGTTGGATCCTGTATCGGCGAGCGTCTTGAGCAGCTCTGGGAACAAAAAAACCCACGAGAACGACGCATGGATATATGAATGACACATCCTCCTCATCTTCATTATCATCGTCATCATCATCATCATCGTCATCATCATCGTCGTCGTCATCATCGTTATTATTTTTCATCATCATCACCATCATCACCATCAGCAGCAGCAGCATCATAGTCGTCATCATCACCATCATCATCACCACCATCATCATCATCACCATCATCATCATTACCATCATCATTATCATCAACATCATCATCATCATCATCATCACCATCATCATTATCATCATCATCATCATAACTAAACTTCTTTTTTTTTTCGGGCCTACCCAAACGCTTTAGACGCAGTGACAAAACAAAACAAAACACAACAAAAACGACTTATGTTTACATCAAATGTTTACATCAAAACGTAAAAAAGCTGCAGTCAGCTGCCAAGCAGCGCCTGATACTCCGCATTGCTGACGCGCCTGCATGCGGGTGCTTTGTGTGCGGAGGGCGGGAGAGTATTGACGGATAGTGTGGGACGCGATGGTCACTAATTGACTTTGCACCTTCCCCACCTCCATGCCAGGCGGCTGGGGACTGACGGGCCACTGTCCGCCCATAAACAATAAACACCCAGGGGGAAAGGGGAGGGAAGGATTGGGAGAGGGCGGAGTGGAGGGGGGTGGGGGGAGTAGATGAAGAAGGGAGAAAGTGTGGATGGTGGGAAGAGGTTTAAGCTTGGTGGGGCGGAGTGGGGGGGCAGGAGGAGGGGAGGGGAGGGGAGGACCTGAGAAGAAGACCCGAGGGTAAAGGAGGGAAGGAGAAAGAGAGGAAGGAAGGACGGAGACAGGAGAATCATTGACCGCCGATATAAAGGCGGGGTATTCGACCATAACTCCCTGTGGGGCCGGGTAGCTCAGTTGGTAGAGCGGCTTCCTAGTAACCGAAAGGTACCTGGTTCCACATACACATCCCAACACCAAAAATAATAACAAAGAACACTCACTCATGGCGCCTAAGAAAAGGTCTCTCTAAAATGATGCGTCTTCAAGTTCATTTGAAAAGACGCTAGTGAAGGACTGTGACGGACGGACCGAGGTTGCTAGTTCCAGGTCTGAACGGAGAAGAAACTGAAGGCTCGACCACCGTGTCTCACCCTGTGGTATTCTGATACACGGAACATCCTTTCATCTGCAGACGAGCGGAGAGAGCGAGAAGGAACTTAGTCAAAAGTTCGGAAAGATAGCTAGGAGCAGTTCCAGAGATGATGTGGTAGCAAAGACACGAGGTTTTAAATTTAATTCGTTGTTCAACTGGGAGCCAGTGTAGTTCTTGAAAGAAAGGCGAGCATTGCTGTGATTTCCGTGCTTTGAAGTTGAGTTTAGCTGCAGAGTTTTGGACTTGCTGAAGAGGTCTAAGGACTTTCTGTGTGCATCCTACAAGGAGTGAATTACAATAATCCAATCTAGACAGAATGCATGCGCTAACTAATGTTTTTGTTGCTTCTTGTGTGAGATAAGCTTATGCTTATTACCCAACTCCGTAGCTCAGCGGGTAGAGCGTTCGCCTGGCACACTTATGGCCCAAGTTCGAATTCCGTGATGGGTAAGATGCAAAATGGCCACTTTTCACTGTCTGTCTCAGCATTATGATTGATCTGGTGGTTCAGGCCCTCTTCTTCCTCTTGTTTCGTGGGTGCGGACGTAATACTTTGATGTTCATTCTGGAGAGTTGGGTAGGGTTGGAGGGAGAGAGAGAGAGAGAGAGAGAGAGAGAGAGAGAGAGAGAGAGAGAGAGAGAGGATGATTGCGACAGTGACGGTGGGGGAGAGAGAGAATTGAATATGAAGAGAGAGGGAGAGAGAGACATAGAGACAGACAGAGAGAGCGAGAGAGAGAGAGAGAGAGAGAGGGGGGGGGGGAAGAGAGTGAAAAAAAGAGAGTTAATGACCAAGAAAGAGATCCACAGACAGATAGAAGACAGACGGGCGTAATAAAAAGGCAACACCCGTGGGTAAATAGCTGTTTGCATATAAACTGTCGTTTCCTTGCAGACCATTGTGACTATTCTTTGCATGTAAACTGTCGCTTCTTTATGACCGGACTGTGCCAAGGAAAGAACACAAGGCACGACAATTCTCCCACGACCCGCAAGTTAAAAGCGTTGGAAAGAGACCCCCTCTTCTCTCTCTCCCTCTCTCTCTCTCTCTCTCTCTCTCTCTCTGTCCCTCTCTCTTTCTTTGTACGTATGTGTGTGTGTGCGTGTGTCCCCTTGCGCAAACAATGTTTCAGTTATGATACACCGTCTCCTTCTCTTTTTTACTTTTTATCGTCATTCTTCTTCTTGTCCTTCTCGTGCCTATTGCTGTTTTTCTGTTCTCAAGTCTGTCAGGGTATCGGAGTGCTCATGAAGAGCCACACTGCTCGCGGGCGTCCCTCCTGCGACCAACGAGCTGCCTGTAAACGACAGTTTAGCACTGCCATCAAATGCTAATGTGTAAACTAAGAAACCCTTTCGTGAAACCTTTTTTTTTTTCTTCTTCAGACGTTTAGCAGCACACGGGGTAACACAACACACACGTATAACACTGGGTCGCCTCATTCGGACTTGTTTGCAGACGTTTAGCACTAAACAAGAAACAATGTAGTGTTGGGGGATAGTTGACGTGGACTTATGACAGTACTTCGTACTAGACGGCGTGACCCTCAGACGCTGCGCCTCTTCGCCTTAGTATAAACCGAGGTCTAGTGACAGTGTGCAAGCGCGCCTTTTCGTTGCACGGACTTTTAAAGACCCTGACGCTCACATCCTAGACGGGAGAGAGCCGACTACACAAATATACCCAACAAGCACTAGGGCCCTTCTCCCCGCCATCCCCGCTCACCCGGGATTGTGCTCAGTGGTGTGGGCGTCGGACTGTGCTCCCACAAGCTGCAAATGGGCGCCTCGGGCGGCTTGAGTGAGGCTTTGTATCGCCCAGCGCCTTGAGCTGCTCAAGAGCTGGAGAAACGCACTATAGGAATGCATACATACAATTGTAAATAAATAAATAAATGACTGTGTTTTTGTTTGTTTTTTGGTTTTGTTGTACACGACAGTTCATCTCCTAAATGTAGGGGGACTGTTCGTTAACTTTAGAGAGAGAGAGAGAGAGAGAGAGAGAGAGAGAGAGAGAGAGAAACTGAGACAGAGAGATAGACAGACAAACAGCTAAAGAATGTGTGTGTGAGGAGGAGGGGTGAGAGACAGACAGAGATAACCAGAAAAACAAACAGCGCGAGAGTGTGTTTGTGAATAGAGGGGTGAAGGACAGACAGAGATAGCCAGAAAGACAAACAGCGCGAGAGCGTGTGTGTGAAAGATGGGTGGGTGTTCAAATGGGGTCAGGAGAGCGCGAACGGGTTGGAGTGATGCGCTTGTGCGTGCGTGTGTGTGTGTGTGTGCGAGTGTGTGTGTGTCCTTTTGATTCAGACTATAATGTGTCTATTAACCGGACTCCGTGGCTGGCTGTCCAGTTGCGTCTCTGTCTACTGTCTGTGTTTGTCCGTCTTTAGGTTTTATATTTTGCAATGTCTTCCTCCTAAGCTTTTGTCTGCTAAATGTGGCTATTATTGCGTCAAGTTTAAAGTTGGGAGTAGGGACAGACTCGGTGTTGGTGTATCGCCTTGCTAGTTTAATCTCCCCTTTCTGTTTGCTGTTGTCTGTCTTTGTAATCTGAACGCGGATTAGTAGGCCTACTTTGTGCGTGCGTGTGTGCGTGTGTGTGTGTGTGTGTGTGTGAGTTGATTTCATCTCACAGTGACCCGAGCAGCTAATAAGCTTAATGCCCCGTGTCCTGACAGTAGGTCTTTTGTCGTCTTATGTCTTACCGTCAGCCGTGCCCTCTCACGCAGTGTCAAGACGACTGGCCAGTACGCCCTGCTCTCGTCACCGTGAGATGAAACCAGGGAGCAGAAAGTACAGTCTACCACTGTAACGTATTACAACTCTTTCTGTCCCATACAAACGCTATAAACGTTATAAGCAATTTTCTGCGCTTGTCCATCAGCTAAACCTGCAGACCCTGTCTGAGCGTCGCAAGATCGACAAAGCTGCAATGTTGTATAAGATCATCAGTGACCAAGTCGATATCCCTGCTGGTTCACATCTTAAACCAGCAGCACGCGCCACCAGAGGTCAGCAGGCGAAGCTCCAGGTGCCCCAATTTAGAACCAATGCTCACCCACATTCCTTCTTCCCCTCCTCTATCCGTCTCTGGAACTCCCTCTCTGATGCAATCACAACCACTAAGTCAGTCCCTGCCTTCAAATCAGCAATGGCAGGATGGCTCCATTTGTAAATATCTCATTGGAAAAAAAATTATAATAAAGTATTTTGTTAAAGAAAAGCCCTATTAATTAGGGGCTACCTGTACCTATTATTAATATCTTAATTATTTTAAATAATCTGCTAGTGTATCATAGTTTTGTCCTCCAAACCCCACTGTGTCCCCCCCTTCCCCTAGTAGAGGGGGTGGGTGCCTGAATGTTTTTTTGTTTTTGTTTTGTTTGTTTGTTTGTTTTGGTCCTGATTTGGCTCGGAAGAGTCCGCTGGACCTAAAGCAATAATCTTGTATTGTATTGTATTGTATTGTATTGTTTGTTTTAACGTGCCGGCGCATGCTCCCGTCAGGTCCCACACATGTGTATTGTTCCCCAACATTGGGGTTTAAAAAATTACTCTGAAGAAGAAGACTATGGACACTAATTCCAACGTTTCTCGAAAATCCAAAAGAAGTTTGCCACACTACCTTAAAAGTCGTCCAGTTCGAAGGCTTTGTTTACTTTTGTCCAAGCGAGTGTAACCTAAAATCCGCATTGTTATTATATAAAACCATTGATATAGTTGGGGTTTCCTTGCTCGACTCACCCGCTAAAGTTTAAATTTTCCATTTCTGTTTTGACTGAGTTAATTCCCGGTCCCTTGTTTAACCGTACACTAATGCAATACGCTCTACGATCTACTACATGATAATTTTGTTTTAGCATAGCTTATAGCAGTTGGCAATAATAGGCTCACAAAATACAGAATTTAGTGGGTTTTGTTGCAAGCTAAAAAAAACAAACTAAATTCCGGCGGGTCAACATTCACTGTGAAATGTTACACGGATCTGTGGAGGTGGCATAGTCAGAGTGTGTCCTTTAACGAACATTCTTTGACGATACATTTTGATGTCACAAACTAGCACAAAAACCCACTGTTTCTGCGAGAACTAGATCAATCATAGAACATTTCGGGATCACCAAGTTTGCAACTCTGCTACCTCATCAAATTTTACTGCTACAGATTTCACGTCAAATAATTTTACAAGTGGTGTAAACGTGTGTTTTATTAATGGAAAGAAAAACACACACATGACAAAGTAAAGTATTTATTGTGTAGAGGAATGGCAACAAGCAAGCTTATATAAGCCAGCCCTACCTATTTAGGTAATTAAACATAATGTAATACAGGCAACACATATTATAAATTCATTTAAATGATAATAAAACATATCCCATTATTTTAAAGACGTAAACCCAAACCAATCAATTATTTTTAATTAAGGCGAAAGAATAAAATGATGTTATTGTACAAAAGTGACGAAAACGATTACAAAAAAAGTAACCTAAAAAGAAAGCGTAATAGAGAAGAGAAGAGAAGAGAAGAGAGAGAGAGAGAGAGAGAGAGAGAGAGAGAGAGAGAGAGAGAGAGAGAGAGAGAGAGAGAGAGAGAGAGAGAGAACAATATTTCTGTTGGTCTGGACGCAAAGGAGCTTGTGTCGTAAAGCGCTAAATTTAAATTTTAACTTAACGAAAACGATTTGACTGTTTAATAAACTGTTGAGTGGTTTGGAAGAAGTGTTGATTATCTTGTAAAGAAAGTTGGATAACGTTATTTGATCTTGTTGGAGATAGAATTGGCTCTGACGGTAGTATAGAGAAGAAGGCAGTGAAAGATAAAATGTTCGACAGTTTCTATTTGACAGCCACAGGGGCACGAGAGTTTATCAGTTAAGTGTCGAGTGAAAAGGTCATGATTAAGATCGCTAAGATTTGTTCGAAGTCGACAGTGGAGTACTAGTTCCTGTCTGTTTCCTCCCAGAAAATACTGGGGAATGCAGGCATCATCTCTTCGAAGGTAATGCTTGAAGGCTCCAGTTTCTTGTATGCTCTTAGTTCCAGGAGATAGCAGTTGATGGAAAGAAATATTTGTGGTATATTTCAGTTTTGTGATGAGGAACGTGTCTTTCATACAGTCTACGTTGGTGGTAAGGGTTAATATGTGCAACTATAGTGGTGGTGGAAGATTACACAGATATTGTGGTGCATGCTTATTGAATATTTTGTGGTACAATTTTAGTTTATGTCGTTCTCGACGGGTTTTCAGAGAACAGAAACAGACACTGTGTACAATATTTTGTGGCTAGTGCATCTTGCCAATCCGATTACTGTATGTAACCCTTCGAGTTTCAAAATTTCTAGAAAGTTTGCTGGAGCCTGTGTACAATTGTTATATAAGATGTCGGCACAAGCAAACACTGGCAATATGAATGGCTTTATTCATAACTTCGAGTGATTTTCTGTTCAGTGAATATTTCAAATATTTCAAGCAATTTTTTAAAAGTGTATCTTTACTTCATATGTAAGCAATGCGTTCATTCGATTTACAGTTGTTTTGTAATATTATGTCTAAATGTCTATGATGAGCTGATTCAACCAACTGTTCGTTTTCAAAATGTAACGGACTTGATCTTGTGTTGTCACGTTTTGTTGTGAAGAGATCTGTTTTGTTTTATTGAGTTTAACTTTCCAAGAATTAATTGAATCTGACTGTATAGTTTCAGCTCGTTTGTCCATATTGTTATCATTATGAAACAATCTTGTATCGTCTGCAAACCATGTCATAATAGACGTAATATTTTGAACCTTGTCATTTATGTAGGCTAAAAAGAGCATAGGTCCTAACACGGAGCCATGTGGGACACCATCTAGAACGAGTCTACGCTGCGATGTTCCATTTTTATATATGACCACCTGGTGCCTGTTAATAAGATAGTTCTCGAGAAGTTTGGGGAGATTTTACCGAATCCCAATGGCATTAAGTTTATGAATTAAACCTCTGTGCCAGATTCGATCAAAAGCCTTAGATATGTTGTTTGAAAAAAAAAGGATTGCCTTGTTATACTCTGATCAAAACTGTTGCATATATTGCTGTATACACTAAGCAGTTGGTTTATTGTGGAGTCGCATGTTTTAAATACAGACTGTGCTTCTGTAATTAGGTTATTGGAATTAAGGAAATCGAAAAGCGAGCGTTGTGGCCAAGTGGCCTAAGGCGGGACTAACTTGCTTTGTCCACAGGCCAGAAACTAATGGCGCCTGACAGGTGTAGGATCGATCGAGCATCGGGGCGTTACGTTTCTCCGAATATTATTTACTTTCGACTCGGGCAACATCTCGGAGATTTTCTCCGGGTACTCCGGTTTGCTACCCCAGCAAAATTTCAAAAACACAACTAATATTAGGTAGGTTGGTTTTGGGCGCGTCACAGGCTGCGACAACACCTTCCCCAGGGGAGGCGGCCCAGAATTTCCCAATAAAAAGGGACAATAAAGCGTTACACCTAAACTGTTTTTTTTTCTTTAAATTTAGGCCTACTATGACTTTATAAACGTACTTGGCTTTTATATTTAGATCTGTTAATTTTTGATCGTATAAAGGAAGTGGAGGCAGTTGATCGCCAGAACCTGTGACGGTAGACTTTTGAGTAAATTATTCATTGAAAATATCAGGTTTTTATTTGTTTTTGTCGTAAAGCACACCGTTGTGTTCCCGCGTTGGGGTGCCGAGGTTTTCTGTATCAATAGTATTCCCACTTTGTGGAAATTTAGTGCTTTAAATTACCATTGTTTCTGTAATTCTCATTTGTTCTTTCTCGTTCTTAATCTGTTCTATCAATCTACGATCTTTTTCGCTAGACCAGTCACCTACCTTTTTTCTGGAAAACTCTTCCAAAAACCTCATTTGTGTATGAGATCTGTTGGATCAGCTTAGGGATATTGGACGCTTTCTGCCAAATGGTCACTAGGGCTTTCCATGGTATTATTTAGCAAAGTAAGGATTTTGTATGTATGTGGTTTGTTATTATTTTGTAATGATGTTTATATTCTATTTTGTTTTTGTAACGGGGGTTCAATAAATTAGGGTGCAGCCTCAGCGTCCCCTGCATGGGATGCTTTTATTGTAAAGTGGCTGGTGGAGTGCCTGCAGTACAATGTTACCATTAGGGTTGTTTCAGCAGATCTTTAAGATGGATCAGGGGTGAGTCCTCTTTCAACCAAGTTGTGATTCTGATTCGACACTTTGCAGTTCGCTGGACTCTATAAACAATGACTAACTAACACCGTTGTGTAGTATAGGTGGAATTTCCTTTGACTGTAAACACGTCTTATGCGTATACAAATTAACTACTTGCCACCATTGTTTTGTTCCAAATGTATTTTGATAGCTCACATCTTCGTTTAACTCTTCGTGATCCTCATTTTTTTGGTTATTATAATTTTGTTAATGACATTGTTTCTTGCAGCTCTAACATTTGACCAATCGTCAAAATTATTTGTACGTTTTGCTTTCTTGTGGAGATTGTTATGTTTATTTAAAGGATTTTTCATATCCCTTTTAAACCATGGCGCGTCATACGGGCGCATTGAGACTGTTTTAACAGGCATGCAAAGTGTAGCTATTTCAAAGAAGGACTTAGTAAACAATTCACAACTTTCGTCAACAATAAAATCGAAGAATTTTTTGTTCCAGTCTTCTAATTCAGCAACGCATGGAATTGTTCAAGTGTCTATATTAGCATAGTTATAAATAGTGCGTTTAAATCTGTTATTTTTCTGGAATTTATAGTGAAGAGTTACACAAGGGTCACTGCGAAAAGGGGGATAAATAAAGACGGGTTTAATGAAGGGTGTTGTGTTATGATATGATCAAGACATTTGATGGTTGTGAGTCACCAGATCATCAGGCCTTGCAGAGGCCATCCTGCAAGGCACAGTGCAAGGAGATAGAAGAAGAGGGAGACCGAAAAAGAGGTGGGAGGAAAACATTCGAGAATGGACTGGGTTGGCACTGAGCGAAACCATCAGGGTTGCTGAGGACAGAGAAAGGTGGAGTATGCTGGTTAAACGATCATCTGTGTTGTGCCCAACGACCTTTGAGTTATGGGATAGGATAGGATAGGAAAGGATAGTTGTGTTATGATATGATCAAGGCATTTGCTGGTTGTGGCAGTAATGCGGGTTTGGAGATGGGACTAGCTGATGAAGTTGGAATAAATTCAAATAATATCAATGTATTGCTTTGGTGGGTTGTTTAGGTCGCCTAATACAATATATTTCTTCATATCATCCTTTACTTTATTTAAATTATGCTTTCACTAATAAGGTTCCAGTATTGTATGCTTGCGAGCCAACTAACAGAGCTTCATTGTTGCTTAACTTTATTTAAATCCACGTAGCTTCTAGGTCAGGTTTAGCTAAGTCAGGTCTAGGTTTGCAATAAAAAGTATTTCTAACGTATATAGCTACGCCACCATGAGTGCTTCCTGGTCTATCCTGTAACAGTTGGATGGAACTTTTGGAGAAGTAACGAACTGTTTATTCTTGATTCTGTTTAACTCTTGATTAGAAAGCCAAGTTTTAGACACAGTGATTTTATCAAATGTATTACATTCTATTTCAGATAGAGATATATTTGTTCCGGAGGCTACTCGCTTTAACATGTACTATAGAAATGTTATCAGCGTTAGTAGTGGAAGCAGTATTTGGACCTTGGTTAGTTACAATATCGCCTGACTGGGTTAAAAAAAGGGATTTGTAGACTGAATAAGACCTAAGGCACAAACAGAAAGAAAATGTATCACAGAAATTATCTTCAAAAACAGGCTATTGCGATCATTAATGCAGGAATATGTCAGACTAAACGGCAAAAGTGACAGGCTAATTCCATTGTCTCCTAGCAGTATAAGAATAAAGAATGGTAGAATGGATGACAGATTAAGAAATGACAACACGCGTCCCAGCATCCTAGCAACGTTACAAGGAGGCCTACCACGCATCTGTACTGACTTGGGTCCATACACAATCTAGGTTATTGCGCTGATGACCATTGTGAAGATAGGCCGGAAGTAATTGTCTATGCGCTCTCTCTCTCTCTCTCTCTCTCTCTCTCTCTCTCTCTCTCTCTCTCTCTCTCTCTCTCTCTCTCTCTCTCTCTGAGTGTAGATCAGGAAGAAGAAGAAAGCAAATGAGTTTGAGATAAAGAGTCAAAGCATTTCAGATGTTAAAAGGAACAAATATACTCGATCGTAAAGACAGAACACAAATATAATTTGTAATAAACAATGATTTAAGTATAAACAAGAACAACAAAAGAAATCAATAGAAAGAATTAAGTAAAACTAAGAATTTAAAGCAATAAAGGTTAATACATGTGTAGATAGACCAGTTGTTGAATGGAGGTATCTCTGCCCTGATAAAGAATATGAATATAAATTTGATTAAACCCTATGATCAGGTTCAGTTAAGTCCAAGTGATGGATTAGTTGGAGTGAGAGCTTAAAACAAATGTCTGAGTACACATGCACATTACACCCAATAGGATCCGAACAGGGGCGTGAAGAGCTGAGAATATCAAAGTCATTTTACAAGCAGAAACCAAAACGGTTAGATAGGCTACGTACATGGCTCAGATTATTACGGGGTTTCTTATATTTGACCATATATATATATATATATATATATATATATATATATATATATATATATATATATATATATATATATATATATATATATATATATATATATATATATATATATAATAGCACAATAATCATATAAATCACCAATAACATGGTACATGTATAGGCTTATATAAATGCTTGGATGATAAAGCGGTCGATCAAAAGCAACAAATACACTGGACAAACACGCTCGTTACTGAGCTCTGTAAGCAAACTAAAAACAATAAAGCAAAACACGAGCAAATACACCACGTTGCTCTCATGGTAACTGACAACCAGCGTCAAATAAGCACACATACAAGCAATCATGTCAGTGCAGGCACTTTCAAACAAAACCATCAGTAAATCTTGTATCGAAAGTTCGCGGGCATGCCACTGTAAACCACGCACTACACAGACTAAGTACACAGTAGCGTAACAACTAGCAAGTTTCTCAGATTCTAATGCTTTAACCATTCGTGATACGATCAGTAAGTCAATCAACATGTCGCATGACGACTGTCTATCTATAGATATAAATTGCTTAGCCGGAAGTCCTTCTTCGCCTCTACTGTAAAGTTTGTCCGGTATGGACGCTGATGTGGGCAGGTGCTGGGCGCTGCGAATCGGCCTGCTGTGCGCTCAAAACCCGCGAAATCGTTATAGCCGACATTTCCTTACTGAACGTTTAACCGTTTCTGAGATAAATAAATAAACAAAATGTCCACAAACTGCAATAGCCTCATTCCGTGCGCTTCCGATTAAACCTGTGTCATAGAGGTGGTTTGTTCCGTAATACCGCAAATTTTGTTTTATTTCCATTCAAAATACTTTTGCACTCATGTCACCTCTCTCTGTCTACATTTTAAACAGCAACCTGTGTACCCTGGCTTGCCAGGGTACAAAACCACTAGTCTGTTAATAAAAATACAAGTAAGGCTAAGCGAAGATCAATAGAAAAAAAGCATTGAAGTCTTACCACATGAGGCCTGGTAAGAAACATTTCACTATATTACAGGTGAGGAAGATAGTTTGCGTACATTAAACATTTTGAAAACAGATAACTACCCATCTTTGTTCATTTGTACAAAATTATTGTGCACATTACCCCAGCTCGGAACTGTGAATTTTGTAAATAACGTGTTTATTTCTTCTTAAAACGTTCTCTGAACCGTTAGCATGGCCATGACACTGTTCCTTTTATTTTTGTTTTGATTTATCGGGTTATATTTAAAACCTAGTTTTGTTCTTCTTCTACACTGTTTTTAAAATATGTTATTATCTGGAATAAAGATTCCATGGCTTGGCTTGGCTTGACTTAACTATGTATCACAAGCTTTCTTTCTTATATCACTGACGGCGACAGAAGTTCATGATTGCGAAATAAAGTTGTGACGACAAACTTTCACGAGGGTGCAAATGTTATGTTACAGAAAGCTTACCCAGTTGTAGAACGTTGTTTACTCGTCAGATAGTGGGTAACAGAGTGGGGTGGAGGGGGAAGAAGGAGGGAGAAGAGAGGAGAAGTTAGTTCAAGAAAGGCAATAAATCTATGGAAAGCACTAGAAAACTTTGTTAACTTTCTCTGTTCTTTAGATAGAGGGTTGTCTCAAAGGACGGTATTTGGTTTACTTTGAGACTGAGGAACTAGCACTATCTTTGTAACGTAAGAATACTGATCTTCTCTTTTTCCTTCTTTCCTTCCTTAATTCACACCCTCTTTTCTTTTCATCCTTCTATCTCTAGGTTTTTCTCCCCTTTTTGTGGATTTACCCTGAAGCCTACGAGGAGGCACATCTCTCCACCCCCATCTCCCACCCCCCTCTCTCTTCTCTACTCTGGTAGACCTGTCGGGATGTACTTAATAATAATAATAATAATAATAATAATAATAATAATAATAATAATAATAATAATATTAATAATAATAAGGGTATTTACATAGCGCAGTTCTCACGCATTTATACTTAACGTTAACATCGAAATATATACGAAAAGGAGTAAAACATGAACATAAATATTTACAAGTAAACTATAAAGGACGAGGGATGGAGGGAGGGGGAGGAGGAGAGCAGCTAAGGAGTGAGGGAGCTTGGGGCGGGCGGGGGGGGGGGGGGGGCGGCGGTGGTCTTAATCAGAAAAGAAGGAGTGATGCTGGTGATGGAAGATGAGATCAGACATTTTTAAGGAAGAGATGAGTTTTAAAGTTGGACTTGAAAGTGGCTATGTTCGGAGAGCTGCGAAGAGAGAGAGAGAGAGAGAGAGAGAGAGAGAGAGAGAGAGAGAGAGAGAGAGAGAGAGAGAGAGAGAGAGAGAGAGAGAGAGAGAGAAAGTTCCAAGTTGAAGAACCAAGTACTGAGAAGGATCGACAGCCTCAAGAGGAGAGCTTGTAGCGGGGTATTTGTAGCATGAGGGTGTTAGAGGAAGAACGCAAATTTCTAGATGGCTTGTAGGAGTGAATGTTCTGGTCCATGATTGTACTTATAACAGAAAGTACAGATTTTGTAGGTAGTCATCTAAGATACAGGCAGCCAGTGGAGAGAATGTAGGAGTGGTGTGATATGATAAGATGTTTAATGTTTGAGAACCAGACGAGCAGCTGAGTTCTGAAAAGGTTGGAACAGTTAAAAAGAAAGGGAAGGAAGTCCAGCCAGAAGAGATTTACAGTAGTCTAAGCGTGACAGAACAAGATAGGACATGAGTTTGGCTGTAGCGTCAGTTGCTTGAGGACAAGTCCTATTCTACGGAGCTGAAAGTTGCATGTTTGACAGGTTTCGCGGATGAATTCTTACATGAAGAGGGTGTTGTCAAGGACGACACTTAGGTTTTTGACAGAGGATGACATAGTGGTTTGGCCAAGAGTGACAGTGTCCACGGGGGAAGAAGACAGGTTGTATTTGTTACTCGTGAGCATAAATTCGGTTTTGTTAGCATTGAGCTGGAGCTTGTTGGCAGTCATCCAGTTTGAACTGTTTCCAAAGTAGTCAGAAGGTTTGGTCAGAATAGATGGAAGGTTTTAAGGAGTATTATTGTTTTTGAGCTGTGTATCGTCTGAGTAGAAATGGTGGAAAGTGTCATGGTTTTGGATGATCTGAGACAGAGCAGATAAGGGTGAATAGAGCAAGACCTAGAAATGACCTCTGAGGTACACGGAAGACATGTCAAAATCAAGACTATAACAGTTCGTTACTTCTCCAAAACTTCCATACACCTGTTAGACGAGGATAGGATAGACCAGGAAGCACTCATGGTGGCGTAGCTATATACGTTAGAAACACTTTTCATTGCAAACCTAGACCTGACTTAGCTATTCCTGACCTAGAAGCTACGTGGATTGAAACAAAATTAAGCAACAATGAAGCTCTGTTGGTTGGCTCGTTTTACCGTCCATCAAGTGCAAGCATAAAATACTGGAACCTTATTAGTGAAAGCATAAATAAAGTACACGATGATATGAAGAAATATATTGTATTAGGCGACTTAAATTATTATTATTATTATTATTATTATTATTATTATTATTATAAATACTAGCAGTATTAGCCTTTCACAGTATGGCTCGTGCAATGCGTTTTTCCATCTGCTCTGAGCTTTTATTTATTTAATAATAATAATAATAATAATAATAATAATAATAATAATAATAATAATAACAATAATAACGATAATAATAATTTTAAAATAATAATAATAATAATAATGATAATAATAATAATAATAATGATAATAATAATAATAATAATAATAATAATAATAATAATAATAATAATAATAATAATAATAATAATAATAATAATAATAATAATACAAAATACAAGCAATAATATTACCCTTTCACAGTATGGCTCGTGCAATGCGTTTTTCCGTCTACTCTCAGCTTTTATTTAGTTAATTAAACCTCTTTTCACACCTGTGATAGTAGACAACATATTACAGTATTAACAAATTAACATAAACTTAAAATAAGCACAACAATTTAATTAATTATCTAGCAAAAAGCTATAGTTACTGCTTATTGAATGAACATTGAGGTTTAACGTCTACACCCAACTGTGGCGATATAATGGCAGCGGAAATGAGCATCCCAAGGAAAGAGGGATATGGACCTAAATCAACACTAAACCACCAGAGCAATCATAAAGCTAAAATTGACAGTAAAAAATACCCACTGTTTATTTCACTCACCACGAGATTCGAACCTGGGTCATCGGTGTGCCAGGCGAACGCTCTACCAATTTAGCGGAGGTGGGCTATGTCACGTGGGGTTTAGGTGTTACTGGGCTCTGCACAATGGAATGCTGTAACCCTCACGCTTTATTCGATGGGAACTGCTAGTTAGTCACCCTGTGAATTACTTTAATAAAGTTATTTGTTTAGCTCGGTCTGTGTTAAGGCTGGGGTACAGAGATAGATAGAAAAATGGTAAAAGATCACTGTCACACTAGCTTTCACACGGCTATGAATCATATGTAGTCCAGCCACTTGATAACAGTTAAACTCACACATTTATTTCTTCTACTCTATACAAGATCTTCTATGTACTAATCTACCTTAAAAAGTCATGAGTCACTGCAAATAATTCGATCGCTGATAGTCTAGGAGCTGTTAGGTCTTCATCGGGCACTGGCTACTACAGTTATTGAAGATTGGACTACTGTGGTCCGTTTTACTATAGTTTCTGAAGAGTGGACTACTGTGGTCCTTTTGCTAGCAGTTTTTGTGCACTTCTTCTGTGTCACTTAACTGTCAAGTCGTGGGTTTGAAGTCCTTCGTTGAGGTAGCTTCTGGTACACGCTGTATCTTCGTGTAGTTTGGTCCCTTGCCACGCTGTGGGGTCTTGCAGGGTTACCCTCTCAGTCTTGTGCTGTAGAGGCTAAACAGCCAACTTGGTTTTTTTGTGGAGTTGGGCGCACGGGATATCTCGCCTGCTCGTCTGTAATATAAGAGACGAAATTCTGCACAACCTTGAATAATAGGTCTGTGCAGAGCGTCTCACTGAAAGCCAAAGTAGCCCTCAGTGATAGCTCCACATCTCTATACATAAGCGACGAACATTCTGCTACTTCCGTGGTCCACTGGAATCTCAACTCTAAGTTTTTATACATACATAAATATAAATCGTGGCTAACTACACACATACAGAATTAATAATAATATAAACATTCATTGGTACAGCCACTGGTCTGCAAACATACATATAGGTTCAACAACAGTGCTTCCGTACATAATTCAAGATGGCGTCGGCCGGTCGTGCTTAACACGTGTTCGGCTTTTCCACGTGGTAAGGCAAATTCGGATTAACAATTCACATCTATGCATGGCAAATTCTACAAACATAATTTCAACAATAATATAAATATATCACGATGAAACAGAAGTATGTTCATTTACCTGTTTGACAATGTCAGGCTCTTGGCTACTTGAGTGAATTCTAAGATTCTCAAGTCCTGCTTCCTGGTCTATTCAGTGGAGGTATTGCTCTACTCAGGTGTAGCTGTGTACCTTGTGGCGTCTTACTCTCAACTGACCTAATACCTGGTTTGGACTGAATCAGCCAGAACTGGATCTAGCCGCTCAGCCTGAGTCCTGATTGGATCAAAACTTTACGATTCAAGGCACACAGTGCTGACGTCACTGCACTGTTTGCGTCAAGCTCGCGGCGTGTGTACCTCCGTATACTGTAATCGTCTGCTGTGTACTAATAACTAACTTTCTAAGGTTACAATGACTAAACAAGGCTAAATAGTAAATAGGCAGGGTAAAACTAGTCATCTCGTCACAGGCTACTGCTTATTTATGATACATCCTATCCTATCCTATTCTATCCCGTAACTTGAAGGTTGTTGGGGTAACACAGATGATTGCTTAACTAGCGTACTCCATCTTTCTCTGTCCTCAGCAACCCTCATGGCTTCGAGCTTCGCTCAGTGTCAAGCCAGTCCATTCTCGAATGTTGTCCTCACACATCTTTTTCTGTCTCCCTCTTCTTTTGCCTCCTTGCACCGGGCCTTGCAGAATTGTCTTTGCAAGACCTGTAGCTCTGGTGACGTGGCCATACCATCGGAGTTTCCGGTTCTTCACCACTGTGAGCATGTCATCGTGTTGTCCAATGGCTTGTGTGATGGTCTGTCGGACTTCGTTGTTGGTGATGTGCTGGGTATTGGAAATGCCCAGATACATGATAAAGAAGAAAGCAACATGACAAACATTATGCTTGCTCCAATTATCGCGGAAAATGTATTTAAGATAGTAATCATTGAAACGAATTACAGACTGATCTATGTATATTATATGTATGATAGTATAGAAAATTAAAAAATAGAAATATTTCAACTGCCTCTTTCGAACCCTAGCGACTCTGTTAAACCCTTTGTTAAACCTAGGTTTGAAATCCACGGTCCGTCTTAAATAATCAGTATATTTTATACCATCTTGAAGATGGCATCATCATTATAATTTAGGCCTATGTGTTTTTAAACTTAAAATATAATGTAGGCCTATGTTTTTAACTTGATGTCATAAAAGCTCTCAAACTAACAGCTAAATGGTGCACTTAGCGACAGTTATTCCCTTCGGTGACGCTCGCTACAGAAGGGTCCATACTTTTGCCAGGATTATCTCCCTTCCAAATGTTGCCCATTGTAGACATAAATAAATACAAAGGAGAATTTTGTTTCTAGGGTAATCCTATATAGAAAAGTACATTTGCCTTTTTTTCTAGCTTAATTCTATACAGAACCGTAAATTTGGCTTTATCAGCTGCTGAGTGACGGTAAGAGAGATATATTTTCAAGTCGGAGTGAAAAAAACCCAGTAGACTACAATTAAATGTTGTTTAATTTCTTTTGTAAGAAAAATTGGTACGAGGCTTTCAGGTCAACGAGGTATTTTTTTTCGGGTACTCTGGTTCCTCCCCCACTAAAATGTATGGTTGTTGGATGCAGTCTGTATCATTTGTCACCTATAAAAAATTGGATGTCCTTTCCGTCTTCTATTAGCGAGTTCCCTGCATCTACACCACTTGTTGGTGTAATCAAAGTGTCTTTAGTGTGTATGTGTTTCTGTAACAAGTGAGCGTTTATGTTGGTTACAGATCGCCGCCCTTTGAGACTGATTAAGGAGCATCCGTTATTATTATTATTATTATTATTATTATTATTATTATTATTATTATTATTATTATTATTATTATTATTATTATTATTATTATTATTATAATAAAAAATAAAAACATAATTATTAACACAAATTAATATAAAAATGAGTTTGAAGAACAGCCTTTTTTTTTTTCTTTCGTTAATTTTCCATAAGAATAAGGGAAATAAATAAACAACTCACATTAAAAAAATGGTCTCATATTTGTGCTTCATTTTGCCAACCATTGGCATCACAGAAGGGGAGATAAATCTTTCATGTCATCCACCTCATTCCACGGAGGATAGCAAACACTAAGGATGATATCCAACATGGTGTAAACTTCAGTCTCGTCTCTGTAGGCGAGCCACCTTTATTACTTGTGTTTTACACAAACCTTTACATTACATTACCTCACATTTCATTACATTACATTACATTACATTACATTACATTACATTACATTACATTACATTACATTACATTACATTACATTACATTACATTACATGATTGTTGCTTTAGGTCCAGCGGACTCTTCCGAGCCAAATCAGGACCGGACAACCCCCGATCCGCATAAAAGATCTGCTGAAACAACCCTAGTGGTAACACTGAAGGCTCTCCACCAGCCAGTCACTTTACACTAAAGACATCCCGCGCAGGGGACGCTGAGGCTAAACTCTAATTTATCGAACCCCCGTTCACAAAAAAAAAACAAAATAGAATACAAACATCATTATAAATTATCAACAAAACACATACATATAAAATGCCTACATTGCTAAATAATAACATCATAGGAAGCCCTAGTGACCTTCTGGCAGAAAGCGTCCAATATTCCCAAGCTGATCCAACAGACCTCACACACAAATAAGGAGTCTTGTCCCGGAAGAGTTTTCAAGAAAAAAAGGTATGTGACTGGTCTAGCAAAGAAGAAGATAGTATAGCAGGTTGATAGAACAGAGCAGGAATGAGAAAGAACAAATAAGAAAGACAGCGACAGTGGGAATTTAAAGCACTAAATTTTCAGAAAGTGGGGATATTATTTATACTGAAACCCCCGGCACCCCAACGGGGGACACAAACGTTTGGTCTCCATTTTAAGACAAGTGTCGCGAGCACCTTTAATCGATGTACACACCGTGCCTTAAGTATCATGATGATGATGATGATGACGATAATGATGATGATAATGATGATGATGATGATGATGATGATGATGATGATGATGATGATGATGATGATGATGATGATGATGATGATGATGATGATGATTATGCACCCATTGCACATAGCTACGATCGAAAGAAAGTATATTTCAGGCACACGCTGCGCAGCAGGCCAAAGTATGTCCCTTGTCCCTTGAAGGGATACTTTGGCGACGTTAGCAGCCTGCTCAGTTACAGTGTCGGTGAAAGACTAGAAACGGAAAAGTAAGTTT
>CM072514.1:955000-960000 GCA_036898135.1 Oncomelania hupensis | reverse complement strand
CGAGGGAGAGAGATGGGCATCACACTCATTACGCTGGCCCAAGATAAGTGTGATCTCCAACATCACGCTCCCCTACGGCCACAAGGCTATGGGACTACCTTTACCTTTTTACTATTTTTGTTTAAAAAAAATTATATAGTTTCCCTTTTTTTTTCTTTTTTTTAATGTTCATTTGATTTTACGGGGTTTTTTTGTTGTTTTTTTCTTGTTTTTCCCGACCTCTTCTTAAAGACTATCGTCATCCAAATTATTTTCTCGCCGATTTCTCATCCTGGTTCTCTTTTTTCTTCCCTTAAAGTTGTAAAATGATTAATAAACAACCGTGCGTGAGTGTGTGTGTAGGTGTGTGGGTGTGGGTGTGTGTGTGTGTGTGTGCGTGTGTGCGTAAACCAAAAAAAAAGTCCTTACCCCAACTCACCAATTTTTATTTTATGGAGGATTTTTTTTATAGCGCACTTATCTCCCCGTACTTGACCAGACTCTAGGCGCTGGCCGATACAGGATCTAACTCAAACCACCCAAGACGCCCACCCGCAACCTTGGGGCCCATGGTCTGACGCCCGGACAACTGAGCACTATCCTGGCCAGCCAGGGATGGGGGAGAAGGACCAAGTGCATGCTGGGTGTGTTCTTGTTACCGGCACTTACCCGTCTAGGACATGAGCGTCTGGGTCTTTAAAGTCCGTTATGATGGAATGTACGCGACACACAGACTAAACCTCGGTTGATACCACCCCCCAGCCCCACCCCCTTCACCTCTCTGCAGGAAGTTTTGTTTCCGTGGGGTTTGTAACTTAGTTCTGCTGATATGTTCCTAGTTTCCCCCGGGAAATGAAACGCGCTTTTTCATTTCCCATCCTTAATTAGAAGCATATTAGCGTCCGTGATTAAGAGAAAGAGAGAGAGAGACAGAGAGAGACAGACAGACAAACAGACAGAAATACTATTCATGTGTGTGTGTCTCTCATAAACACAGACTCTCTCTGAATGGGTAAGCCTATGTATGTTTGTGTGTGCGTGTGTGGGTACGCGTGATGGACGGTTAATTCAGGGGATGGGCGTTGCAGAACGACAAGACCTACTGAACATTATCACGCGCTCATCAATACAAGCATCTTATTTACGGCAGTCACAGATGGAACTCGCACTACACACACACACCACAGTGACCACACATAGACCTACATGTACCACACATACAAACACAGTCACACACACTCATCACACATACAATCACAAACACATGTACATCACACGCACACACACAAGTTACACACAACACAGTCGCACACACACATACGTCACATACAGTCACACACTCTACACACACACACACACACACACACACACACAAAACAGTCACACACATACATCCATAGTAACACCCGCACACATACGGTCACACAGAGACATTACATTACATTACATTACATGGTTATTGCTTTAGGTCCAGCGGACTCTTCCGAGCCAAATTAGGACCAGAGAAGTGAAAGAGGACTCACCCCCGATCCGCATAAAAAATCTGCCGAAACAATAATAATAATAATAATAATAATAATAATAATAATAATAATAATAATAATAATAATAATAATAATAATAATAATAATACAGTACATTTGTATCGCGCGGTACCTCGCAAACGGTAAGGAATGCGAGCTCGCCGCGCTTGACAACACACGTGCAATCACACACACACACACACACACACACCTACACACACACACAGACACACACACACAGACACACACACACACAGAACAGGTATACACTTATCGAATGGTTAAATAATTACAGTAAAAACATAGCCATGCAAAGCAAAAGATAATATGAATACCAAGAACCGAGCCGGTGCCGCCACCATCCATGAACAGATGACGTGACTTGGTAAAAGATTACATATGGGGATGGAAGGGAGGGGGAGTGAAAATTACTGAGTTTGCGTGTTAAAAAGGTGGGTCTTTAATTGGCGCTTGAAGGAAGAAAGTGATGGAGCATGTCGGAGTTGCATCGGTAGTGAGTTCCAGGCAGTTGCAGCAGAGAAATAGAAAGATCGTTCACCATAGGTCTTTGAGTGAACACGGGGGATAGAAAGCAGTCTTGTATCAGAAGAAGAGCGGAGTTGTCTTGCAGGAGAGTAGACAGAGAGAAGGTCAGTAAAGTATGAAGGGGCAGAACCAGTGAAGAATTTGAAAACAATAGTTGAGAGCTTGTACAAGATGCGAGCTCGAACAGGGAGCCAATGAAGAGATCGGAGTAGAGGGGTGGCATGGTCTCGTTTTTTGGCTTTAAGAACAAGGCGGGCGGCAGATCCTAGTGGTAACACTGAAGGCAATCTACCAGCCGGTCACTTTACAATAAAGACATCCCACGCAGGGGGCGCTGAGGCTATACTCTAATTTATCGAACCCCCGTTTACAAAAACAAAATAGAATACAAACATCCTTATACAATATAATCAAAACACATACATAAAAAATGCCTACATTGCTAAATAATAACATCATAGGAAACCCCAGTGACCATTTGGCAGAAAGCGTCCAATATTTCCAAGCTGAGCCAACAGACCTCACACACAAATGAGGAGTTTTGTCCCGGAAGAGTTTTCAAGAAAAAAGGTAGGGGTTACACACAGACAGCTACAGCCACACACACACATACACCCCTAGTAACACCTGCACACACACGGTCACACACAGACAGCTACAGTCACACACACAGACAGCCACAGTCACACACACACATACACAGCCACACAAACGCACTCTTTTCTCTGACTCTCTCAGGCGGCTTGCGGAGGTAGATGCTGTGTGGTCCAGAGCCTTGAGCAGCATTTAAGCGGGAAAAGCGCTATTTAAGAACACTACAATAAAAGGACATGAACATTATTTATTACGCCAATGTTTGCGCAAAGTTATAACTATACTCTTTATTCTGATCTGTAATCCTACACTTATATATCGCACAATTCCATGACTTTAGAACATGCTCACTACTCTAACCTTGCTACCTTTTCGATCCCGTTTCGTAACTTACATAAAGACGCGTCGGGGGTGTGGGATAGCGGAGTGGTTGGAGCACTCGCTACTGTGTCGCACGTTAAGCACCGTCCAGTGCGGTTAGCACTTGGATGGGTGACCGCAAAACGTGAAGCGACAAATAACAACGCCCCCAGTTGACTCAACTGTGACTGAGTACCTACTCTCTTAAGGGTGGGGAAGGTAAAGCAGCGAGGGAGAGAGATGGGCATCTCCCTCATTACGCTGGCCCAAGATAAGTGTGATCTCGAACATCACGCTCCCCTACGGCCACAAGGCTATGGACTACCTTTACCTTTACCTTTCCTACCTTTTCGCTCCCGTTTCGTAACAAGGACACACTTAGTCTTTAAGCCTATTTAAAGAAAAGCAGTTCTTTGAACAAAATCTCGTTGCGATTCTGTTTTTGCGTCGCACATAAAATAAAACAAAATTTAAAAAAACTATATGGATGGCCGTAACTGTTTATTTCTATTAAAAGCTATCGTTTAACGTGCGGTTCTCCATCCGTTTCGATATCGGTTCCTTACTATTCTGCCACCGGTTTTTTCGTAAGATTATCCAATGTCTTTAATGCCCAGTGGAAGGAAGGTTGCTTGTTTGTTGCAGAGTGATTGAACTTTACCGCATCAACCAAACCTAATCCTATACTGTATTTTGAATCACTGAGTTATAAGCTGTCTCCAGTCTTGAGTTTTCTTAATAATCCGCTTCCGAGTTGCTTTCAAAATGAATACTTCCGCTTTTCCTTCTGAGATAGTTGTTTGGCCGCAATGTTTACTGAACTAAACAAACTAAAAAACCAAAAAGCCCTATTAAATGGTGTTTAAATGTACCCAACTTTGAATAAAGTTTTGGGCAGAGCAGCTGTATAGTGATTCGCCTGTAAAAAGGAGTGGTTAGCCTGTAAACTGTAGTGACTCGCCTGTAAAAAGGAGTGATTAGCCTGTAAACTGAAGTGATTCGCCTGTAAAAAGGAGTGATTAGCCCGTAAACTGAAGTGATTCGCCTGTCATCAAGTTTGCCCACTGAAGAAGTTTAGCCTTCCCTCTCCCTCCCGAAGGCCAGGTTTTATCTACTTTCATCAAGACGCCTCACCACCTTACACAGCCTTTTAAAGGTGCCCATTGCCTGGCTGTGGTGTCAAGTTGAAGATTTTGTGCAGCTGTAGCATGCACACCATCATTGAAAACCCTAACTTTTTCGCGCCACTCTTTCTTCTAATTCCAGTGTGCAATAGAAAACCCCCGTTGGCGTGCCGGGGGTTTCAGCATAAATAGTATCCCCACTTTTTGGAAATTTAGTGCTTTAAATTCCCACTGTCGCTGTCTTTCTCATTTGCTCTTTCTCATTTCTGCTCTGTTCTATCAATCTGCTATACTATCTTCTTCTTCGCTAGACCAGTCACCTACCCTTTTTTCTTGAAACTCTTCCGGGACCCAAACTCCTTATTTGTGTGTGAGGTCTGTTGGATCAGCTTGGGAATATTGGACGCTTTCTGCCAGGTGGTCACTAGAGCTTCCTACGATGTTATTATTTAGCAATGTAGGCATTTTATATGTATGTGTTTTGTGGATAATTTATAATGATGTTTGTATTCTATTTTGTTTTTGTAAACTGGGGTTCGATAAATTAGAGTATAGCCTCAGCGTCCCCTGCATGGGATGTCTTTATTGCAAAGTGACTGGCTAGTGGAGTGCCTTCAGTTTTACCACTAGGGTTGTTTCAACAGATCTTTTATGCGGATTGGGGGTTGTCCGGTCCTGATTTGGCTCGGAGGAGTCCGCTGGACCTAAAGCAATAATCATGTAATGTAATGTAATATAATATGCAATAGAAAGAAAAAAACAGAAGAAAAAAAGAGTTGTTTTCTTTCCAGTTCAAAGGTTTTGGAAGAGTATTTAGACTTCCTTTGGGGACGTCTGTGAATGCCTCCATCCGAGCTCATCGTCTCTGTGTGTA
>CM072514.1:905000-950000 GCA_036898135.1 Oncomelania hupensis | reverse complement strand
GATGACGGGAGGGTGGGTCAGCGGGTAAGGAGAGACGACGATGATGGGAGGGTGGATCAGCGGGGTTGTGTTGTGAGGAAATGACCATGGCCACTTGATACCGAGGCGTGCTAGCGGTCAGTTCAGTCAGGGACGGTGCTGGTCACTCTCGGTCATTTCCACTGACCGCATCTGGAGTCTCCAACACGCCCTCTCATGCATCACGCGGCGCGGGCTTCAAGTCCCTGTCCACCCTCTACAGACCACTAGGGCACAAAGCGTAGGACTTTAAAGATCCTGAATCCCATGCCCTTTAGACGGGTGGAGCGGCAGATTGACCAATACACCCAGCATGCACTACCTTTGATGTTCCTTCTTGTACTGGGTACCGCTGTCCATGCGGTTTCCGCGCTTTCGTTGAGAGAAGGCAATCCGAATTTCGCTCGCGTTGGTGACGACTACCATCCAGAAACATAAAATCCCTTTCCACACGGATCAATGCACCGTTCAACGATGATCACCCTGCTCATCCAGTTGAAAGTTCGTCTTGAACACCCAATAAGCTTACATGCTTTTGGACTTTGGAGTCGTCACTAGCACACATATCCGCATCGAAAACACGTCCGTGGATATGAAATGGGATGACCCATGATAAACCGTGGTGAACGGTGCCTTGTATGGACTCCGTGCTAGAGTGGTGGAGGGACGGAATACAAAATACTCATCTATTAGCTTGTCGGTCCTCACAAAGCGATAGTAGGTCTACATGTAATTCCACTGTTCACGATTAGTATCGACAACATTTTCAATGGCTATAAAATGGGATAATCAACGATGGATGATTCTTTCAACTGCTCTGATGAGAACTATATAAAGTGTTCTTCTATTCGCGGACAGTTTATACATGCGTCAACGATGAAATTACTGTTCCCTGCTGATCCTCGCAAGAGCGATGACACGTGTAATTCAGCCTTTACCACCACCACCACCACCACCACCATCACCATCACCATCATTATCATCATTATCATCGGCGTCGTCGTCGCCTTTTACCACAACCATAGTGGCACACTTAGTTGCTGAGATTAGCTTAGGTTTCCGCAGTAACTCTCACTGATGTTCACTTTGGAGCTAAGAATAGCATCTATCAAAGCCGGCAAGAGACAGAACCCGTAAAAACAATTCCTCGAGAGGTTTTTAGTTTTAGGTTGATCACATAGACACTACCCAACCCCAGACAACCAAAGACGAACACCTCAGGCCGCATGGTTCACCCAGAAATAGGGTCAAAGATACACACCGTCGTACCGTTAAAATAGGGGACACAACTCCCTGTCACAACCGAAACGAAAAATGCAAACTTTAGCGGTTTCTTCGAATTGGGACGTTTTTAAAAACATGTGTTTTGGAGTCTTCGGGTGTGGTCAGTGGTGTTTTTATCAATTCAAAGGTGTAAGTGCGATCAAACGTAGCAGACGGCAGTCGCAGCCTCTGCAGTCTGAGTCTGATCAACAGAATCAACAGTGAAATCAACTTTGTCGCAGTTTGTCATGAAACATTATCCGAAATTCCGCCAGCGCAAGATAATGGATTTAAAAAAATTAACAGATGAATTAATCACTTGTACAATGGTGGTCAGTATGGCAACTATTCTAAATATAATATGGAAAGTTTGCTTCCATCACCAGATACTTTCAGTCTTACAATGGCAATGACGAGAGCAAACACGCTAAAACAATGAAGCAAATTAAGATCTTATAGAACACAGCATGTGCGACCTGTCTGCATGCTCTGGGCAACATTTGTTTTTATTTTTGTCTTGACCATCCCCATCATTCGGTTTTTCAGGACTTGCTTTTGAAGCTGTCACCAGCACGCGAACAAAAAGGAACAATGTAATAAACGAAGGCAAAACTGCACACAAAAGATTAAATTACAGCAGTCAAGATTGATTCCTCTCGTTCTTTTAAAATATTCAAAATGCTTAAGGACAATGAAGGAAATGTTAGTAATGCTTAGTGCTAGAAAGTAGACAGTCGTGCTTGTCTCGACAACCCGTGGAAGTGAAGACTGAACAGTATCAGGATGAAATACATTCAGGTACTGCATTTGTGCGATGCATGTTGTTATAAAGACAGCCATGCTCCCAAAAATACCAAAAATGGAGAGGATGTTTTTAATCTCTGTTCTGTTGTGGAGATTCTCTGTTAATCTCACAATCTGTCTTCCTGAGTAAGTCACAAGAAACAGTATGACAAATAAGGCCAAAGACTTTATGTAAAATGTCAAAATAATTATGGTCAGAGACTTGATATAAAACGTCAAAGGTTCGAATTCTCGTTCAGACCACCATACCCAGAGGGAAATGATATTTAACACTATTGCAACACACGGCAAGAAATGATCAAGTACATTGCAAGAATTCATTGAAGTCCTATTACATGTTCGATGTTTTCTGCCATCTTTGACATGGCACTTTTGCTGACATTGCTCGTGTGATTGTAGAGTGAATCAGAACGAGAGCACGCACTGTGTTTAGGAAATGACGTCTTTGTCTGTGATGTGACGTGCTGTGTGACGTGTTTAAATCCACCTCGTCCTCCCGCCGCCCCCCCCCCTCCCCCACGATAGCACGGAGACGGTGATTAGACCGTGAAAACTGACGGTTGACAACGACAGTAGATAGGTAGGTCAGACAGGTATGTGTGGTTAATATTGATTAAAACTTTTATGCAATGTAAATATGGTTTGTGGTATCTGGAGTGAATACAGTGTGAAAGAAGATGCATGACTCTTGAAAGTGAACAGATTGGAGATCCCGTGTTGCGTCTTGTACCTTACAATAACATGGCTCTAACAAATCCATAACTCCAAAACTCTGAACACTAAACGACAATCCAATCGATGTAAGGGTTCAATCAGCCTGACCAAGTGTTATCAAATAGCCTGTCGATCCCCTTCGTTGAGGTTTACTTCGTGTGGGAACAACCAGCCATCTTAGGTTAAGAGTACGCAATTCAGCAACTTGCGTCATTAGTTACCTCGAAAGTTGCGTTATTAGTTACGTAATAAATATACGTGATCCTAGGCTAAACTGACAACAAGGTAAACCATTCAAATTTATTAAAATAAAACTGTGGCATTAAAATGCGAAGTAATGCCGTGTGTATGTTCGAGTGACTACTTTTTATATATTAGGCTACTGTTAATAATTCACGAGTTTTCTTCATTTTGTTTTTTAAAATTTTTCTGTTCTCATGTAAGCGCCTAAAACTAAGTTTAGATTAAGCTCATACATAATAATAATAATAATAATAATAATAATAATAATAATAATAATAATAATAATAATACCGACTTTGATCTTGACCTTGAGATGATCTTGACCTCCGGCTCCAAAAGTGAAATACGCTCATATAATATCAAACTACAGCGAAAGTTGGTATTATACCAAAACAAAAACGACCTAGACCTTCACGTGACCTCTCATGCTCATGTGTGACTAAATAACCAGTATGAAATGTTGCGCACTATGGGTTCGACAGAGCCATTCTATTGTATGATGACCTATGTTGTGTATGTTTCTGCAAGGCCTAAAATGACCTTGACCTTCAAGATCAACGAATAAACAAAAAATATATGAAAGATCAAATCTGTGATCTCCAAATACAAGTTTGCACTTTATATCTCTCATAGTTTAGGGTCAAGGTCACTTCAAGGTACGGTAGTATCTATACTAATGGACTTTGGACAGGAAGGGGGATGGGAGGGAGGGGAGAGGTAAGGAGCCTAAATATATTTATCGCTCAAACACCATAACCCCCATCTAAGTTGACGTTAAATAAAACGTAAGATGCTTGTCTGTAATTCACCTGTATCTATAGATTAATAGAAATACCTCAAGAGGTTGAGGCAGAATGAAACTTTTGCAGTCTGATTGAAATAATGCAGTAAGTCCTCGGGTTACGCCGGTCTCGACTTACGTTGCTTCGTGGTTACGACGCTCCTCTGCATAAAAATATAATAAATAATATTACGCGTCGTTCCGTTTTACGCGGTTTTAGCGTCGTATGCGACGTAAACAAACGGGAGCTAGTTTCTGGCGAGCGGCGGAAGAATACGCTTTGTTGTGGTTGTACGGCGGGGAAGACGGCGTCGCTTCCTACGCTGGCGTCGCTTCATACGCTCAGTCACTGTACATACACCATTTTGGTTGTTTACGCCGTCTAGCTCTCACGTGTTTTATCGTTTTTTGCCCTTGGTTATGGCTCCCAAACGTAAGTCAGACTCTTCTGATGGTAGTGCATCAAAGAAAAGAAAGGCCATCACCATGGAAGTTCAAATGGACATTATAAAGCGATCTGAAAAGGGAGAAACATTAACAGTTACAGTACAGTATATAGCACTGTACGTACAGTACAGGTAGTTTTCTTTATGCTCCGATTTATGTTCGGATTTACGATGAAATCGGGTTACCACGCGTCCAATGAACGGATCACCGTCGTAACTCGAGGACTCCCTGTATTTGGAAAATGCAGCACTAGAGCTCTGCATTGTTTGAATAGTAAACTAGGAGAGCAAAGCCAATATGACTCATATGGAACTTGCAATAGTTAACATAAAAAAAGAGTGCCCACAAAATAACGAAATTAAACGGAGGCATTAAAGTGCAAAGTAATACCATCTTTGATCTTTCGATGCTGTTGACCTTAAGATGACCTTGACCTCTAGCTCCAAATACACTCATGTACAATCAGATAAACTACAAGTTATATTATGCAACAATAACCAACAAAGTACCTTGGGATGACCTTGACCTTCAGTGACCTTGGGATGACCTTGACCTTCACGCCATTTCTCCTGTTCATGTATGGTCAAATAACACAAAATTATTGCATACGATGAGATGACCAATTTTTTCATGATTTTTAAATGCCTTTAAATGACCTAGACCTTCAAGATCAACGCTAAAACGGAATATGTGTCAAAGATGAATATATCGGCTCTAAATATCATAGGTTTGGACTTTATATATTTCATAGTTTAGGGTCAATGTCACTTCAAAGTATCTTTACGAACCGACTTTGTACAGCTCCAGTGACCTTGATCTGGGAACGAGGTTGACCATATTTGCATGGTGTGTATGTCTCGTTGATATTTATCATGCATCAAAGAATCAGAAGTTCAATGCTACCAAGTTTTGACAAAAAAAAAATGGTGTGAAAATGTGTCAATTTTTAACTAACATTTGATGACCTTATGACCTTGACGTGAGGTCATTCATTCACTAATATTTTTTTTATATTTTTTAGGTCTCATGGATCTACTCCCAATCACCAAGTTTGGATTTGATAGTTGAAATAGGTTCAGAAATATTTTTCAGCCACTTGGAAGTTGTACACAGTCGGACGGCAGACAGACAGACGGACGGATCGACAGGGGGTGGGTGAAGAGAGGTGGGAGAGGGGGGGGGGGGGGAATGTATGTGGATGTCATTGTTTGGACTATTTAGGAATGTTTTTTTAAATTGCTTACGTTGTTGCACGCGTGGGGAGTCAAAATTAATTTAAATGTTTACACTCGGCACTATTACATTATGATTATGGTATGTTACTCCCCCCCCCCCCCTCTCCTTCCAACCTCACCATCCCCTACACCACCTCCACCACTCTAACCCTTACATTTACCTTCTTATTTTGGAATCTTGTCTTTTCATTCCCTTATTTGTATATCCATAACGACATGTCTGAAGGTCCAAACCTACAAAACAACAAATGTTGAGGTAGTACAGACACAAATGGTAGTTGATGGCAAAGAAAAGAAACTGTTATTCAATGGAATATCGAACTACTACTACTACTACTACTACTACTACTACTACTACTACTACTACTACTACTAATAATAATAATAATAATGCGCAGGTAACTGAACAGTACGATAGTACGATAGTAGTAGTACGATAGAGTACGACAGTATTAGACCCCCAAAAGAAAAAAGTCTGCTTACAGTATCCCGACCGACCCTACTTATTTGGCCCGACCCTAAACGGTTTTTTGTTTGTATGTTTGTTTGTTTTGGGTGGGAGGGGGGGGGGGGGGCGGTAGGAAAACTGTAAAAAAACAAAAAAGAAGAAGAAAGCCAAAAAATCGCAACCATATTGAAAAAGGTTTAGAAAAAAAAACTACCTACAGACCCCTTTTTTTCCCTATGTTACCGTAAACAGACTTTTTTTGGGAGGGGGGAGGGGGGGGGGTATGGGTGGGCTTTATGAGGAGGAGATGAATTTAAAATTTAACAAAAAGATAATGTTTTTCTCATTGTTGAAGCCTTTGATTAGCATGATGATGATGACAATGAAGATAAAAAAGACACTTGTGATTGGTTGTGGTTCTCTGTTGTTGTTTTTTTTTTACACTTTAAATATTCACCTTTTTTATCAATTATTTTTCTGCATGTGAAGTCCTCAATAACCATTCAGCGTTAAAGCTCCAACATGCCACAACTAGTTCTACTACCTTTTGACACGCTCCTCTGTTATACAATTGTACCATCATCACCTGCTATGGTGGACGCTTTTCTAGTGCGGTCAATCCGGGGTATTACAGATTTTCAACTATTCTTCTTGACCATCTCCTTTGGGAAAAAAATCCTCCAGCCATAATTAGTGGTTCTCTTTGCCACAGCTGTGGTATTACACTTTCCAACGATGGCCCGGCATCAGTTATTAGTCCCAGTTTTGTTATTCATCAATCCCACCTCTTTGAAGTGAATAAATTGGCGTACTAAGCTCTGTTTGTTGGAGTTGGAGTGTTGAGGTCTGTTCCGCTTTGTTTGTATTAAAGGTGTACGTGGGTTTAAAGGTAGACGGCGGAGTCTCTGTAGGTACAGTCTCAAAAACTTCAGGAATTATTGTTTGTTTTGACAAACAAAGCCACTGCTGCAGTCTCCTGTGAAGCATGGCTCGAAATTCCGCCAGCAGGAAGTAATAAATAAAAAAATTCACCGTTGAATTAATAATCTGTACCAGCATAGTCAGCAGCACCATTATTCTATAGATATCATATTGGCTTTTGTCCCCACTCACACCCTGTCTCACAAAGCCAGCGATGAGGATAAAGACCACGTAAGCCAGGAAAGAAAATAAGATCATGTAGCAGACGACAGAAGCCACCTGTCTCTGGCTCATACCTCTGTAGGTTCTACCCGAAGCCCCTGAAATTGTAGAAACTTCTGGAACATTTGCTGCTGTTTCCGAGCTCACTTTTGGAAAGGACATTATCACGCGGATAATAAGCAACACTTGGACTAAGGTTGGCACAATGGCGCACACCACCACTGTCGTAAACATCCATTTGCCAGCATCGGCATTGTTCGAAATGTCGAAATGAGCAATGACGATGTAGGCAATATGATTACAACTTATGATTGTAAAGTAGACAGTCATGCTCATCTTGATACACTTGGTGGTGAAGATCCTCTGAACAGCTTCAGGATGAAACACAGTCAGGTACAGCATCAGCGCAATGCACGATGTTATGAAGACGATCATGCTGGGGAACAGACCGGAAATGAAGAGGATGTTGGCCGCCTCTGCTTGGTTGGGGAGGTTCTGTGCGTATTTCACGATCTGCCTGGCGGAGAAAGTCACAAGAAACAGCATGTCACATACGGCCAAAGTCTTGAGGTAAAATATCAAAGGTCTGAATTCTCGTTCAGCTGACCACACCCAGAGGGAAATAATATTTAACACCAAGCCTACACACGACAAAGGGACGATCACGTACAATGCAAGAATCATTTCGGTTTGTGTCATTTCGGCGGGGCTTTCTGCTGTCTCCGAAACGGCAAGTACGCTGAAGTTGTATGAGGATAGCTCAAACAAATCCATGACTGTAAAACTCTGAACACTAGAAAATCCAAACGATATTAGGTTTCAGCCTGACAAAGGTTATTACAGAAAACTACCCGAGACACACTACAAATCCCGGTTATTACTTCGGCTCCTGGCTTTGACCGTGGAAAATGCCCTGCCGTCCTCCGCTAGGAATACATTACATCATTGAATATTTTTCGTCATCAACACGTCATTATATAAGTATGGTAAAGAGAGACGTGTAATTACGTAATTATACATTTCGATGCATTTGATTTTTCAATAGGTATGGCAGGTGGATGACTGCAGTTCGAACTAAGGAGGTTTCTTGATTCGAACCCCAGGTTACAAACCAAAAGTAAATAGTTTCAGCATGAAAATGACCGTGCAGATTTCTAAAATGAGTAGCGAGGACTGAAACCTACACCCCAACATCAAGTCATCCACGCCCCAAGCCCTCAACCCCCCCCCCCCCCACCTCTACATCCCCTACGCCCCACATCTCCTACCCCACAGTTGCAAGAATGTTTCAATCTTGAAATAATAAGAACAATGGATGCTATTCGCGGCTTATTCCTAATTCTCGTCACACTGACTGCGCAGCAGATCTGTAACCAACTAGGTAAACGCTCACAGATACTCTACATAATATGCTTAACAAACACACATCTATCACTCAGTCATGTTGGTAATCATGCCACCTTTCTTACATGTATTCAAAACTCATAACATTTATTATATATTTAAAAAAAATAAATTCTATAGAAATACCTTCTTTTCTTTTTCTTTTTTTTCTTTTTCTTTCTTTCTTTCCTTTTAAAAAAAAATAGAGGAGCTTTCTTTCTCTTTCTCCTGTCTCCTATCCCTCTCACCCCCTTCACAATTCACTTTGGAGTAGAGCAATTATCATTTATCATGAGCTGGCCATTGTTGATGTCCGTCATCGGATTACCTTGCAATGACCGTTAACAGTGGAAAGACCAACGGCAAACTCCCACTGTTTGAAAGACCTTCATTTTTCAGCCGTAAATTCCACAGGATAATGTTCACTAGCGATGGCTGGAATTGGTAGGCCGACGTCCTTCATTTTTGAAGAGAGTGATGTGTCAGTCGTGAAGTAGTATCAGGTTCAACAGTAATAGGCTACAAACGCCCCACTCAAGAAATGTCATAGTTATTCTTCAGTGAATTATTGCATGCGCCTGTAGATTTTATGGAGTGGCGCGTTGGGGAGGGGTTGGGGGACGGGGGATGGTTTGGTGGGGAGTTGGGAGGGTTTGGTGGGGAGTTGGGATAGGGGATTGAATGAAAGAGAGAGAGAGAAAGAGAGAGAGAGAGAGAAAGAAAGAGAGAGAGAAAGAGAGAGAGCGATAAGATAAGATAAGATAATTTTATTTTGCAAGGGTAAAAGAGTAAGCGCTGGATGCCCTTTTTTACATCTTGCCCTTGAGGCTTTAACAATAAACTATTAAATACAACTCAATGTTATAACATTCACATTATAGAACAATAACAAATAAACAAAGTTATTATTAGATTAAATCATTTTCAAACAACTGAAATCAAATTAATGTTGTTAATCTCAATCAACAACAGTAACAATGAATGTGTATTTAATTGTTAATGTGTTTTAGGAGACGTGTTCTAAATGAAGTAAATTTAGATGCTGGAGTGCGGAGATCTTCAGGAAAGTTATTCCATAAAGTGGAACCGGAATAAGCTAGACTGGTATTGAAGAGATCAAGTCTTGGAATTGGAACATTTAATTTTGTGGACTATCTGGCTTTTTTTTTCTTTGAAAAAAGAGAAGAAAGATAGGAAGGTGCATTGCCAGAAAGGACTTTGTGCATGAAAACACCTTTATTAAATTTTGAGAAAGAAAGAGAGAGAGAGAGAGAGAGAGAGAGAGAGAGAGAGAGAGAGAGAGAGAGAGAGAGATGGTAACAGACAACCCCAACGTAACATTTCCAGGTGTATCTATTGTCAAGTTAAGTGTGTGCGTGTGTGTGTGTGTGTGTGTGTGTGTGTGTGTGTGTCCAGACTTATCTAAAAATACTTTGAAACAGTCGGGAGGGTGGGGGTGGGGGAGATAAATCAGAGGAAAATATCGGTCTGCCAGTGGCCATATCTTAAAACCCACGGAACGGATTTTGACCAAACTTCATTGCAACATTGCCTGTGTTTGAGGTCTGCCTACCGCGCCATCATGTTTGCGCTACCTCAAAGGTCAAGGTCACTGGAGTCATTTGGTTGCTAAAATACGTTTCGCTCAATATCTAAAACAGCGACTGAACCGATTGTGTTGAGCTTTGGTGTACAGGTACTTCAAATCATGGGCCATCCTTCAGATGCAATCGGGTTGTCGGTCAATCGGTCGGGAGGTCCGTCACTCCGAATGTCATTTGTTGGTTCAAAATGGACTTTTTGCTTTATCTTAAGTATAACTGGAAAGATTTTTTTTTTAAAAACTTTGTGGCTACATTAACTATTGCTAAACATGTTAGGTTTGTCATATGTGTACTTTCTCAAAGGTCAAGGTCTTTGTTCTTCAGCATTTTCTAAAGGCGTTTTGCGCTGCATCTTAAAAAGTGGCTCAGCCGATGTTGATAATAGCCCATCGTTCCCCTCTTCCCTTTTGTTTCGTTAGGATAAAACAGATTAACAACGGCCGCCAAAAAAGTTAACACTTTTGAAAAGTCTTATTTTTCGCTTGTGTGTGTGTGTGTGTGTGTGTGTGCGTGCGGGTGTGTGGCGCGCGCGTGGGGAAATACATTTAATTTGCTAGCCATGTCATGTTTTTGTATTGTGTGGAATGGTAATGTTTGAGACTTCGTGTCATGGAAATGTTAATATATAGTATATTTCTCTCTGTTTCAGGTAAGCCGAAAGTGGGCTGCTGGTGGCGTTTGTGAGTAAACCAATCTGACTGTGTGTCTGTGTGTCTGTGTGTCTGTCTGTCTGTATGTCTCTACCACACACACACGCACACACACGCACACACGCTGCGGCTCTATCTCTCTTATTCATACATTCTCTCTCTCTCTCTCTCTCTCTCTCTCTCTCTCTCTCTCTCTCTCTCTCTCTCTCTCCCTCTCTCTCTCTCTCTCTCGCTCTCTCTCTCTCTCTCTCTTCAATCTTTGCTGATGTGATCTGTGTGTATGTGTGTGTGTGTGTGTGTTTATGTGTGTTGATTTGTGTTTATTTCTGCTCCTTGTAAATCCCCTCCCCACACTGTATGGGCCTGAGGCCTAATAAAAACATTGTCAGACGCCAAAGTTTCTCTCTATTTTCAAAACAGGTTGTAAACCTAGTCTTTTGAGCCTAAAACTTTTCAATTCAATTCAATTTAAACGTTCTCTGTGTATTTTAGGTGTAAAGCTAGCGATACACGGTAAGACTAGATCTTATGATACCCGCGTATGCCGCTGCAGATCTGATGTCTTTGCTGATACACGGTATGTATGAGTCATAAGCCTGTCAAAGGCCAAGGCTAACTAGATCTCAATAGTTGCAAAAGCAATTGTTGTTAGCGCGTGATAAATTGATGACGCTTGTTTTTCAAAACGTCATTAGATTTTTTTTTTTAAGCAATATTAATATGCATTGCACAAATATATTATTCTTTATTTTCATATCGTTCATTGACATGAGTCACACGACAACAAAAATCACACTGTCGGCTGTACTTACGATCCAGCCAAATATTGCAGGCTTCATGAAACCGCGCCTGTATTGATGAAAGTGCGCGGTTTCTGGTCCCTTGGTCTTTGTAGACCTGCAATGATGTGTCCCATAAGCAGCTATGTTCATGGTACAACTCAATCAAAATTCCTGTTTGGTGCTTCGACAGGTCTGCCATTTTTCAGCTTGTAGGACGCGGTTTTTCAGTGACCTTCACCTCGGAGTTCAATCAAATAGCTGTTTTGATTGGCTGTCTGACCTCCACTGTCGTATCGCGCCGTGAAAAAATAGAACATGCTCTATCGATAAGACTTGACGACAATTCCTACCGATCCGGGAATTTCCGTAGTCATATGCGGGTATCATATGATCTAGTCTTACCGTGTATCGCCGCCTTAAAGGCCGCATATGACTACGGAAATTCCCGGATCGGTAGGAATTGTCCTCAAGTCTTATCGATAGAGCATGTTCTATTTTTTCACGGCGCGATACGACAGTGGAGGTCAGACAGCCAATCAAAACAACTATTTGATTGAACTCCGAGGTGAAGGTCAAACCGCGACCTACAAACTGAAAAATGGCAGACCTGTCGAAGCACCAAACAGGAATTTTGATTGAGTTGTACCATGAACATAGCTGCTTATGGGACACATCATTGCAGGTCTACAAAGACCAAGGGACCAGAAACCGCGCACTTTCATCAATACAGGCGCGGTTTCATGAAGCCTGCTAAATATTTTGCTGGATCGTAAGTGCAGCCGACAGTGTGATTTTTGTTGTCGTGTGACTCATGTCAATGAACGATATGAAAATAAAGAATCATATATTTGTGCAATGCATATTAATATTACTTTAAAAAAAATGTAATGACGTTTTGAAAAACAAGCGTCATCAATTTATCACGCGCTAACAACAATTGCTTTTGCAACTATTTAGATCTAGTTAGCCGTAGACTACGAGATGCCTTTACCGACAGGCTTATGACTCATACATACCGTGTATCAGCAAAGACATCAGATCTGCAGCGGCATATGCGGGTATCATAAGATCTAGTCTTACCGTGTATCGCTAGCTTTAGACAATCATTAAAATGTTGACGTATTTGTTAGCAAATTATTACAATGCTCACATTTTTGGAAACATGGGACACACTTATATGTCGGGGGTACCAGTGAAATAACACATCAATTGCCTTTGGACAAAGGACTGTCCACTCCTATCTGCCAGTTCTCCAGACCTCAGAAGGCACTGAGTCCGAGTCTCTTTATTGTTGTGAGATGCAAATGGAAAGGGTCAAATCTGTTCTGTCCTAGCTAGTCTGTAGTAGTAGCAAGGGTCGTGACAGTGACAGAACACTGTAAGAGGACACCGTTTAGCACGTGCCCAGTGCAGGCTGTCACGCCGCGCGCGTAGGTCACGACATGGCCGGCCTCTTGTCACGCCACCAATAGTCTCCCATAATGCTGGGATTGAAGTTGAACCCCGGAAACCGCAACACTCATTTAGAAAGAGCCGCTAGAACGACTTATACAATGCCACACGCCAAGGCACCATCACTATGAACATAGTTTCAGTCGACTGCAACCCCTTGAAAAGGGGAAATTTGGGCCAGAAATTGTCCTGTCAAAGTTTGACACACTGAACATGCTATATTATAATTTTAAATGAATAGCTGGCGACTGTGGACTACCCGTCTATTTGCGGACAGTAGAGCACGTGTCTCCACTGGTCAAACGAGTGGGAGTACTGATAGGCTACAACGGCATAAAAGCATCGGGGCTTCTGAATTTAATAGAATTAAATGCTCGTCTATTTGCGGAACTCGGAGCACGCGTCTCCCTTGATCAAACGGGTGGTAAGTAGGCTTATAACCTACAACAATATATTGTGAGGTTACAACGGTACAAAGTATTCGTTCCTTTAAAATTTAATCCAGGAGGTGAGGAGGGAAGGAGAGTGGTTGGCGAGGAGAGGTTTACTTGTGACAAACAGTCCATTTGCTCCTAAGCCTCTGGTACCATTACATTTAATCCTACTATTACAAACAACGTCGTGGTGAGATTGTTTTGATATCGCGGATGGATGGATCTGTTCGCGGTTTTGTGGGGGAAGCGTGATTACGATCGACACTATTAGGCATTGAAGGTCGGGATTCAGTGCTGGCATTTGATGGTAGTAGATATAAGATTCCTATCCGAACCTCTGTTGGACTGACGTATGTAATTTGAAAATTGAAATAAGCTTACTTGGTGGGTCCTCCGTGGTGGTGCCAGGGGTTTCTGTATAAATAGTATCCCCACTTTATGGACATTTAGTGCTTTAAATCCCCACTGTCGCTGCCTTTCTCATTTCTTGTTTCTCATTCCTGCTCTGTTCTATCAATCTGCTATACAACCTTCTTCTTCGCTAGACCAGTCACTTACTTTTTTTTCTTGAAAACTCTTCCGGGACAAAACTCCTCATTTGTGTGTGTTATATTAGCTTGGGAATATTGGACACTTTCTGCCAAATGGGCTTCCTGTGACATTATTATTTAGCAATGTAGGCATATATATATAATGTGTGTGTTTTCTTGATATTTTATAATGATATTTGTATTCTATTTTGTTTTTGTAAACGCGGGTTCGATAAATTAGAGTATCGCCTCAGCGTCCCCTGCGTGGAATGCCTTTATTGTACAGTGACCGGCTGGTGGATCATGGAGTGCCTTTAGTGTTTCCACTGGGGTTGTTTCAGCAGATCTTTTATGCGGATCAGGGGTTAGTCCTCTTTCAGCCAAGTTGTGATCTTGATTTTGTGGTCCTGATTCGGTTCTTTGCAGTCCGCTGGACTCTGTAAGCAATGAATAACTAACTAACTAATTACTTGGTGGGGTAAGCTGGTATATCACAGCTGACGCAATCTTCCACTGAAACGCGCGAGTTAGGGTTCTAGATCTTTCTGCAAGCAAGTAGAGTTCTTCGCTTGTGTATAACACAACACAAGGAGGTTCCATGCATCCTGACATGTTGATAAACTAACCAAATGGTACATCTTAATACAGGCTGAATTATCTCATAGTCATATCTAATGGCAATCTTTGGTGGACAATTTATAATTTCGCTACCAATTATGGAGCATCCTTGGAAAGTCTGTGAGAACAAACGCTACAAATACAAATAGGCACATCAGGCCGGGCTCCGTACGGCATTGACAGTTGGATATTATATATTAGGAGCAGCGGAGTTTGCTGTCTTAAGATCTGTCCTACACAAGAATTACTTAAAACAGACACAAATTGAACAGTTAACAACATGCTTAAAATCAAATACAATCAAGATAAATGAGACCTGCGTCATCTATGCAGATCTGTCAGGTCAATTAAAATTTTTTTTTTTAATAGAGTTAGAGAGGGAGGGAAGGAGAGAGAAATACAGACAGAGAGAGAGAAAGAGAGAGTCAGAGAGAAAGAGACTTCGAGAGAAAAGAAAAGCGTCATCCTGGAAGCACTAAACTAAACCTAGGGGAGTTGGGGTAGGCGAGAGAGGGACGGGTAGTGGGGGGAGGTAGAGGGGGAATGGAGGGTGAGGAACAAACACTATAGCCTGTAAACGGAGATTCATAGAGTAAACCTGGTGTCGGGGAAGATCACTGAGATAGTGATCAATTGTCTCACTTACCTCCCCTCTCTGCCTTTGTTTGGTTTCCAGTCTTCCGCAGGTTTTTCGGGTCATAGAATGCAGTTGCTATTTCTTTTTAAACAAAAAAAAGTGTTTATACTGAATTTTTGGTAATTTTTATTTTATGTTTATATACCTCATTTGACTTGTAACTCCTAACGAAAGCATTTTAGCGAAATGCATGTATAGAGAATGTTTTAATCTAGTAGTTTTATGGTTTTATAGTTTTATAGGGTGTCGGATAGCGCAGTGGTTGGAGCACTGGCTACTGTGTCGCAAGTTAAGCACCATCCAGTGCGGTTAGCACTTGGATGGGTGACCGCAAAACGTGAAGCGACAAATAACAACGCCCCAGTTGCCTCAACTGTGACTGAGTACCTACTCTTTTAAGGGTGGGGAAGGTAAAGAAGCGAAGGAGAGAGATGGGCATCACCCTCATTACGCTGGCCCAAGATAAGTGTGATCGTCCAACATCACGCTCCCCTACGGCCACAAGGCTGTGGTACTATCTTTACCTTTACCTTTACCTAGTTTTATGGTAACTCCTTGAACTTTTAAAACTTGTCTTCTTTAGTATGTATTCTAATTTTAAGTTGCAGTAACCCAATCTTGTCCATAACAGTTACAGTGCAGGATGCTCTTCGCGCCTTTTTCCTAAATGAAACTCTAAGCCCGGCGATTTTTAATTAAATGTGAACGTTTCCATGTTACAATCACTCCTACTAAAACGCAACATACACTCATTCATCATTGAAACACGTGGTGCAAAGGCACGTCGCTATTAGAGGACGAAAAGGATATCGAATTTTAGTTTTGAAACTTTAGACGTACACGAGGAAATATATAGATCTTGCAGTCAACGTTTACTATTATGTGAAGCGCTTTTGTGGCGGTAAAAGAAGATCTTTGAAAAATAAAATACTCTCCATCATTTCAGGACTAGACTTTCTGGATAGAGCTGTGCTACAGAAAAAAGGTTAGAGTTTAGTTTTCGCAAGCCAAATCCTAGCACCAAAGGAATTATACATATATCTATCTATCTATCTATCTATCTATCTATCTATCTATCTATCTATCTATCTATCTATCTATCTATCTATCTATCTATCTATCTATCTATCTATCTATCTATCTATCTATCTATCTATCTATCTATCTATCTATCTATCTATCTATCTATCTATCTATCTATCTATCTATCTATCTATCTATCTATCTATCTATCTATCTATCTATCTATCTATCTATCTATCTATCTATCTATCTATCTATCTATCTATCTATCTATCTATCTATCTATCTATCTATCTATCTATCTATCTATCTATCTATCTATCTATCTATCTTGGTCCTGATTTGGCTCGTAAGAGTCCGCTGGACCTAAAGCAATAATCATGTAATGTAATCTATCTATCTATCTATCTATCTATCTATCTATCTATCTATCTATCTATCTATCTATCTATCTATCTATCTATCTATCTATCTATCTATCTATCTATCTATCTATCTATCTATCTATCTATCTATCTATCTATCTGTCTGTCTGTCTGTCTGTCTGTCTGTCTGTCTGTCTGTCTGTCTGTCTGTCTGTCTGTCTGTCTGTCTATCTATCTATCTATCTATCTATCTATCTATCTATCTATCTATCTATCTATCGATCTATCTAATCCTTTGGTGCTAGGATTTGGCTTGCGAAAACTAAACTCTGACCCTAATTGTTGTTGTTGCATCAATTTTTATTCATCAGATTAACATAAGTTGAACTGATAAACCTTATAAACCATAAAACTTAAACCATAGTTGTACTGATGACCCTAATTTCTGTAGCATAGCTCTATGGAGAAAGTTTAGGCCTGAAATTTTGGAGAATATTTTTCTTTTTGATAGCAATGGTTTCTGGGGTGCTACCATTAACAAGTGCCGGCGTTTTTATTGGGGTATGTCAACACGTGCATGAGTTGCTTTGCTCCCCATTCTGGGGGTGGGGACGTGATTATTCGTCTTCAATGCTCATCAAGCAATAAAGCCATTAACCTGAATTTTCTTCTGGATTTGCTTCAATACTGATATCATACATGAAGTTGTGGTCCTGATTGGGCCCTTTGCAGTCCGCTGGACCCTATAAACAATGACTAACTAACTATACATATATTTTTATTAACTAGCGATCAATTCACATTCATCTACTTTGCTGGCGCTGATGGCTTTGCTGGGAGTCTTCAGTGCGGGCATATCGTGTATGTGTGTGGGTGTATCACACCTTTCTATTCTCTCTTATCTAGTTTTAGGGTATAGGGTTGTTATGATCACCTTTGAACATTGATTCTTGTTTCGATTTATTGGCTTACTTTTGAGCTTTACTGTTTTGTAAAGTATTGTATTGAGTGCGAAGAGTGCCTGTGTGTTTCAAATGTGAATTTTATTATGGTACAAAAAATGGTCATTGTAATGTCTTGACTGGATAGTGAATTTTGTTTTCCTAGTACAATATCAGTATTATAACCCTGTCACATATGCTCTGTAATGCTCTTTGATAACGAGGCACGCACTTGCTTTGAAAGGTGAAAGCGGATTTTCGCGAATTCCTAATGTACATGAATTTAAAATGGGATTTTTGTATATTCTTGACGTATATGAGTTTAAAGTGGGATTATTGTGTATTCTTGGGGTATAATGAATTTAAAATGGGATTATATGCCTGTTGTAATTCCTGTTGGGTTAATAAAGGTGCGTAATTGTATTGTATGTATGGTATGTTATTGTATTGTATGGTATGGTATTGTATTGTATTGTATGGTATGTTATTGTATGGTATTGTATGGTATGGTATTGTGTGTATGATATGTTATTGTATTGTATGTATGTTATTGAATTGTATTGTATGTATGGTATGTTATTGTATGGTATGGTATGGTATTGTATTGTATGTATGGTATGTTATTGTATTGTATTGTATGGTATGTTTTTGTATTGTATTGTTTTGTATTGTATGGTATGTTATTGTATCGTATTGTTTGTATTGTATGGTATGTTATTGTATTGTATTGTTTGTATTGTATGGTATGGTATATTATTGTTTTGTATTGTATGGTATGGTATTGTATTGTATGGTATGTTATTGTATTGTTTGTATTGTATGGTATGTCATTGTATTGTATGGTATGTTATTGTATTGTATTGCATGTATGTTATTGTATTGTATGTATGGTATGTTATTGTATTGTATTGTATGGTATGTTATTGTATTGTATGTATGGTATGTTATTGTATTGTATGATATGTTATTGTATTGTATGGTATGTTATTGTATTGTATGTATTGTATGTTATTGTATTGTACGTATGGTATGTTATTGTATTGTATTGCATTTATGGTATGTTATTGTATTGTATTGTATGCATGGTATGTTATTGTATTGTATTGTATTGTATTGTATGTATGGTATGGTATGTTATTGTATTGTATTGTATGTATTGTATGTATTGTATGTATGGTATGTTATTGAATTGTATCGTATTGAATACAACGATTTGTCCATATTTTTAATCTCTCCGTCTCTCTCTGTCTCTGCCTGCCTCTCTCTCTCTCTCTCTCTCTCTCTCTCTCTCTCTCTCTCTCTCTCTCTCTCTCCCACATCCTGTATCCCTTTATCCCATCATCCCTCCTGCCTCACACTCTCTCAGCTACGTAGCGTTGATGAATGGAAGGGCCGACGGGTAGTTTGGATAGTGGCCCCCGACCTTTCCACCTGTTGTTCCGCACACCTTTACCTGTCTGAAACATACCACTTAACGCATACCTGTGTACATCTCCCTCTGTCTCTCTGTCTGTCTCTCTGTCTGTCTCTCTGTCTATCTCTCTCTCGCACTCTTTTGTTTTCTCTCCTGTATGTATGTGTATCTTCTACTTTGTGGTTCTCTGTCTGTCTGTCTCTGTGTCTCTCTCTGTCTTTGTCTTTCTCTCACTGTTCCACCGCCGTAGCTCAAGTGGTAGAGCGTTCGCCTGGCACACCGATGACCCAAGTTCGAATCTCGTGGTGGGCGAAATAAAAAGTGGCCATTTTTTTACTGTCCATTTTAGCAGTGTGATTGCTTTGGTGGTTCAGTGTTGATACGGGTCCCTACCCCTATTACCCTGGGATGTTTATCCCCGTCTGCCATATCGCCAATGGTGGGTGTATATAGAAGTTAAACCTCAATGTTCTTTCATTCTCTCTGTCTCTCCCCTCTATGTCCCCCCCCCTCTCTCTCTCCACACACCCCCTCACCCCTTTCTCTCTCTTACCTCTCCCCCCTCCCCTCCCCTCTCCTCCCCTCTCCTCCCCTTCGTTTTCTCTCTCAATCTTTTTCTCACTCAGCGTGCAAGTGAGATCTATAGGGCGGCCTAGTCTACAGAGAGCGGGGAAGGGCGATAGCGATCTTTGTTTTGGCCTGCCGCTAAATGAAATGCCTCATCCCAGGGGCTTTTGCTGAAGATGCGCTCGCTCGTGTTCTAGACCTTCCTTCTTCTCCCACTACACGCGCCTCTTATACATCCATGTTCTCTTGCTTCAGATGGAACGTCCTCTTCGTCTGTTCCTGCCCCTTATAGTTAGATTGAGGTGCTTGTATTTATTTTTGATAGGTCATGTTTTAGTATTTTAGTGTGCGGAGGTATAAGCCTTGAAATGGGTGACTGACCTTGCTTTTTATGCAGAGAATGGGTATGTGTATTAGCCACCCACTTTTTTTTTCTAGCCACCCACTTTTTTCTAAGTACACCGGAGTGCTCTTTTAGTGCATGGGAGTGCAGTTGTAGTGCATGAGAGTGTTTTAAGTACATGGGAGTGCTCTATCCGGGCCGGACGGAGATAATCCAGTCAGTTTTCGGGAACATTTGCAAGAAAGTTCGACCTATTTCGTCGCCTATGGGAGACGAACTAGGTCAACTTTTGAGACCAAATGAGCCAATCTTGCATTAGATTCTTACATTTTTAGAAGAAACTTTCGTACTTTCCGATTCCTACATATTTAGTAAAACCCAGTTTTGGTGTTCTACATACTTGTGTGTGCGTGGGTACCCACAAAAGCGCACAAATGGGTAGCAGACCTTGTCTTTCTTAGTAACAAATGGGTTCATTTGCTTGGAACCCACTTTTTTCCAGGACCCCACTTTTTTCTAAGTGCGCGGGAGTGCTCTTTTATTGCATGGGAGTGCAGTTGTAGTGCATGGGAGTGTTTTAAGTACACAGGAGTGCTCTATTCGGGACGGAGAAACTACAGTCAATTTTCGGAGAAATTTTGAAGAAAATTCGACCTATTTCGTCGCCCGTAGGAGACGAACAAGGTCATCTTTTTAGACGGAAAGAGCCAATTTTGCATTAGATTCTTACAATTTTAGAAGAAGTTTGCGTTCTTTCCGTCAAAAAATCACTTTCCGATTCCTACATTCTTAAATAAACCCAGTTGTGATGTATTGCAAGTATGTGTGTGTGTGTGTGTGTGTGTGTGTGTGTGTGTGTGTGTGTAGGTGCGCGCGCGCAGTTGTTGTATTTCTGCAAGAAGTATGAAGGTTTTTGTATTCCTGATCGTTGTTATTATTCAGTGCTGTGTTGCCCTTGTATTATTTGAACCATATATTGCGCTTCTGTTCCCTATACGGGTTAATTAGCCATGCAGTATTAGAAGTGTGCGTGTGTGTGTGTGTGCATTAGGCCTACATAATTATGTTTCATGCGGAGTGGGAACTCCAGGGATAAACAAGGATCTGTTGCCTGTATGAAATGATTAAGGTTTAGAATAATTAATTCCATTGTTCGAGCGGAATGCCTTGATTCTAGTTGTTTCCATTATTTTCTCCGAATCGGATGATGTCTCATTGTATTTATAATGTGCATCAAAGAACCTTCTTACATTTGCAAAATGTGTGTGTACATGTGGAAGATGATTAAAAAGCTATTAGGAATAATTAAAAAGAACAAGAGAGGAAGAAGAAGAAGAAGAAGAAGAAGAAGAAGAAGAAGAAGAAGAAGAAGAAGAAGAAGAAGAAGAAGAAGAAGGAAGGAAGGAAGGAAGGAATGAAGTGGAGAACGTGGAGATGAATGGTATATAAGAAGAGGAGCGTGATGAGCAGAAAGCAAAGGTTAGTAAGTAAGCAAGGAGGAAAGACAGAAAGGAAAAGGTCATCAATGTAATGACCAAGGGACACAACTGGCTCCAGGGAAGTGACTGGCTGTTATCTCCCCTGACAGTTCGGGCGTCCTTTTGTCGCGTCTCTAAGTAAGAAGATCTTGTCAAGTTACCTCCCTTTTATTGAGCCCTCTATTGTCATTGTCCAGCGCAGTTCTCCTCAATTTTCTGCATGTGCTCGCATGCGCGCGCGCATTCACAAACATACCCCCCCCCCCCCCCCCGCATGAACGCACACACGCACGCTCTCTCTCTCTCTCTCTCTCTCTCTCTCTCTCTCTCTCTCTCACTCTCTCTCTCTTTCTGCCACCTCCAATCTCAACCATTCACTCTTTTGTCTTTTTAAAATTTATTTCATTTTATTCTTTTATTCTCCTTCTCTTCTTGTTCTTGTTGTTCTTGTTCTTGTTCTTGTTCTGCTTGTTGTTCTCTTGTTGTTGTTGTTGTTGTCTTCTTCTTCTTCTTCTTCTTCTTCTTCTTCTTCTTCTTCTTCTTCTTCTTCCTCTTCCTCTTCTTCTTCTTCTTCTTCTTCTTCTTCTTCTTCTTCTTCTTCTTCTTCTTCTTCTTCTTTTTCTTCTTCTTCTTCTTCTTCTTCTTCTTCTTCTTCTTCTTCTTCTTCTTCTTCTTCTTCTTCTTCTTCTTCTTCTTCTTCTTCAACCAATATTGGGCGCCTACAAGTTAATGTGATTCCAATGGCTAATTAGTGCTGACTACCGCTGCCAAAATACAAGTCTGCCAAAACTTTAGTGGAGTTGCTCGGGGCGTGTTAGTTGAATGAGGCTTTTGAAGATGTGTGGCATAAAGGAAAGCTCTTCGTGAAATTCTTTTACAGATTAAATATTTACACATAATATACTAACAACGGAGTATTTGTTTGGACAGAATAGTTTATCTGTGTATTGTACTTGTGTCACTTGGCAATAAAGAATCTATTATCTGTTATCTGCTATTTGTTATCTAGATCTATTAAGAGACGTTTTTTTACTTGGATTATTGATCGTCAAACGATCAGTGGAATTGAATGAGACGGAGCACAAGCGTTAATCTAGTCAAATTATTTTTGACTCGGTTCCTGGCTAGCTTTAGACCAAGGGAGGGTGGAGCAGAGAGGAGAAGAGATTGATGTGTACCACAATCACAATGCTGGCTCTGACAAAAGCAAGCTCTCTGATATAATCCTTTCTAACCCTTTGACCAAAAACTGATCAGAAGACCATTCTCTATATCTCAGTTTTCAAATTTAAATTCAAATATTGTTGCAACGACTGTATTATTTTGGCAGTGACTATATTTTACACCGGGCACAGCATTTCACAGCTTGAATATTTCATACAGCGCATCTAGTGGAATAATCAGAGGCCGGGGTCAAAAGTATTATATCAGATAATAATCCCTTCTGATTAAAGTTATCAGCGATTTTATTGAACAGATTCAAAATTTCGTAACAGGCAACAAAGAAAGCAGACTATTTTCAAAAGCACATTTCGAAAGCATATTTTAATCGCTTCGAAAATGTAGACCTATTTCACAGCAGACATTCTTTATTGTGGACATTTTTAACAGCCGGCAACGTTTCTTACCACACAGTTAATGAAGGAATCAATAACTATGGTCAAAGGAACCCTTTGCACGAATCAGAAAATAGCATAGACTAAATTAAACTGCATGGTCTATTCTTCCGGTGGCCAATTTTTACAGTGGGGAAAGTTTTATACCATACATTTACTGATCGAAGCAGACGTTGGTACGGCCAACAACACTAAAAGGGATTGATCAGATAAGAAAGGCATTGGGATAATCATCTGGATTAAAACTGCTTTTTAATCTCTCCTGGCTTCTTTTAGAATTGCTTATCTTATGGTTCCATCCAAAGACGGGTTAGAAAGGAGGGAGAGGGATAAGTGTGAGGGGGAGAGTGGAGAAAGGGAGAGAGAGAGAGAGAGAGAGAGAGAGACGCTTTGACGCTTTGATAATTTATTGTCTACTAGTGGTTTTTGTACCCTGGCAAGCCAGGGTACACAGGTTGCTGTTTAAAATGTAGACAGAGAGACAACTGTTGTCTGCGAGTTTCATTTGGACGATATCCCCCTTGATACCTCACCATACCCCCTATCCCTTGATATCTCCCCGTCCCCCCCCCCCCCCCATGATGCCTCACCATACCCCCATTGATACCTCCCCGAACCCACTTGATACCTCCCCATACCCCCTTGATACCTTCCGTACCCCCCTTGAAACCTACCTGTACCCGCCTTGATACTTCCCCGTTGATCGTTTCGCAGGTATGGATGAAAGGAATCGACCATCACCATACCCCTTATATATACCCGTATCCCCGTTATGCCTACCCATGCCCCTTTAAACCTACCCGTAGCCCCCTTTTACCTACACGTACCACCCCATCCCGATCCTTGGTAATAATAATAATAATAATAATAATAATAATAATAATAATAATAATAATAATAATAATAATAATATTGAATATAGAATAATACAAATAGAAATCATAAAAATAAACAGGGTTTTAAAATAAAATTTGATATAAGATATAATAATAATAATAATAATAATAATAATAATAATAATAATAATAATAATAATAATAATAATAATAATAATAATTATTATTATTATTATTATTATTATTATTATTATTATTATAATTAGTTTATAAATACTACTACTACTACTACTACTACTACTACTACTACTACTACTACTACTACTACTACTACTACTACTAATAATAATAATAATAATAATAATAAATAAGTTTAAAGTAAAAAGCCTAAATTAAAAAGAAAAATATCCATATTGTAGTGTAAAAAATATATATATATATATGGCCCGCGGGAGATTTGAACTTTCGTCGCCTGCATTGTAGGCGAATGTCTTACTAAGTGAGCTACCAAGGCTTCGTATAAAGACCATCAATTTTTTGGTATATATGGGAAAACATGCTGAAACCTCGATTCGATTTTTAATTAATCAAATTTAATTAGTTAAACACAAAATTTTGTAAGATTGGTGACATGAGTGCAAAAGTGTTTTGAATGGAAATAAAACAAAATTTGCGGTATTACGGAACGGCACGTTCTTGACACGGGTTGAATCGAAACCGCGCGCGGAATGAGGCTATTGCAGTTTGTGGACATTTTGTTTATTTATTTATCTCAGAAACGGTTAAACGTTCGGTAAGGTGTTACACTCAGTTCGATGTTGGTGTTTTCTATCAGTATCTGATTCAGCCCCGATGCTTGAATTCCTGATAAGGTGTAACTCAGATTCGTTTATTCACACAGCCTGCTCAATCAGCATACAAGTCACGAAGTCGACGTATGAAGTTTTCCACTTTTATTCAGCACACACCAACAACTGCATACAATTCTCAACTCAACTCAACAACTTTCACAGCAACTCTTCAAATCACTATCAACAACTTTACTCTCTCAACAGCAACTCGGCACACGATTAAATAACCTCTCTCTTTTCTCGAACAATTTGGTACATGGTAGAAATGACGCACTGCCACCAATCGAACTAAAGATCGTCATCACTGGCTTACGTCATACACATTTTCTCTACTTCCGGGAACATTCACGACCTTCGATATCCATCCGGAAATTTCTATCAAGAGTAAGCACGCAGATCCAGAATATTCTACATCAATATCGACCAACAAAAATTATCAACGTTATACAAAACCTCTCCAAACAACAATGCAAACTCAAATCAAAGGTAAATAAACTCCATTACTGAATACTTTGCAAATCGAAACGATTAGATCTATCGTACACGCTTCCGACATACTTTCGTTCGCGTTTCAACGTAACATAACCCCCCACTCAAGAAGAAATTTACCCAATTTCTTTCAACAACGTTGAAACGTAATGCACAAACAAAGTCCACAACTGAAACTAATTTAAGACTTTCTGAATACTGTAATTGCGCTCAGCTTATCTACACAGAGTCAATGGTTTTCATCTTCAAATCTGCCTGGATAATGTCAATGTTCACAGTTCATTCACACAGAGTAAAAGTTTCTCATCTGCAAGCCTTTCTGGATACTGTCAATGTTCACAGATCATTTACCCAGTCAACGTTTTTCATTTTCAAGTCTGTCATTACCAATATTCTTAGTTCGTCCACACAGTCAATGTTCTTTCGTTCGCAAGGAATCGACGCCCTCGTCAGTTGCGGTCGTCATCGGCCCAGGGTCAAAGACGATGATCACGCGGGCTTCCCTGGAATCAGTGCGTCCTCCGTTGTCTCCTTCTTCCATCGGATGTCCGACGCAGTCAACGATGTCAGCTCCCAGAATGCACTTGCTGGGTCTCACGGTCAGGTTGGCTTCTGCGGGACAGTGGAACAGCTCCCTCAAGGTCTGCAGATGCTCCTTCCAGGTCTGGGCGTGGACTTCATGTTCGACCAAAGTCGTAGAGCCTGGGACATCATTGAAGTTGTGGGGAAACTCGCCCATAAGGTCCTTGAGCTCTATCTTTTGACCTTCCGTCAAGCTTGGTCCTAGCTTAACATCATCGATGCCTTCTTTGCTGTGGAAGTCTCCCAGTTCCAACAGTTATTCGCTGTCAAAGCTGTTGTCGGTCACAGCTGCTGTGGCTGCGTGCACAGTCTCTGATGGCCTTTCCACGTACAGCTTAAGGAGGTTGGCGTGGTATATCTTGGAATGCTGGCCGACCTTCACCTTGTAGTCGTTGATTCCCACCACGGTCTCCACTTCGTACGGGCCTTTCCACTGCATCAGCAACTTATTATGATCGGTAGGTAGCAGCACCAGCACTTTGTTGCCAGGTTTGAACTTCCTGTTCACAGCCCTACGGTCATAGTAGTGCTTTCCACAGTCCTGGGACTTCTTCAGGTTTTCTCTGGCTATATCGAGAGTCTGCTCAAGCTTCTCCCGTAGCTCAAACACGTACTGGTAGCTGTTCTTCACCTCTGGGGTGTCTACTTCTTTCGTCCACAGTTCTTTTAGGATGTGCATCGGCCCTCGGATGGTTCTTCCGTACAGCAGCTCGAACGGAGAAAAGCCGGTGGACTCCTGCGGCACTTCTCTGTAGGCGAACAGTAAGGCGTTGATGTAACGATGCCATTGTCTGGGCTGCTCGCTGCACAGTTTCTTCAAGGTGGACTTCAACGTAGCATTGAACTTTTCGACAAGCCCGTTGCACATCGGATGGTAGGGTGTCGTAGTCAAATGCCGGATGCTCAGCAGTCTGTTGACCTCCTTCATGCAGTCAGAGACGAACTGCGTCCCGAGGTCTGTCAGAATTTCTTCAGGCACTCCAAGCCTACTGAACATGTCCACCAGCGCCTCTGCAACAGTCTCAGTGTCAATCTTCTTCAGAGGCACTGCTTCTGGGTACCGAGTCGCATAGTCCACTAAAGTCAGTACCCATCGATGACCTTCTTCACTCGGAGGTCTTATTTCGCCGATTAAGTCTAAGGCCACCCTCTTGAAAGGTCGGTCGATCAAAGGCATCCTCTGCATTGGCACTTTCGGGACCCTTCCTCGAGGTATGGTCTTCTGGCAAATGTCACATGATCGGCAGAAACGGCTGACGTCCGCATGAAGCCCTGGCCAGTAGAACACCGCCTGGATTCTGTCTGACGTCCTTCTGATGCCTAGGTGACCCCCCATGATAGAGTCATGAGCTACTTCCATCACTTGGCGCCTTAGAGGTAACGGTACCAAGACTTGACGTAGTGGTTTCCCTCCGTTGACCCTCGGGTGCTGGAAGATTCGGTACAGGATCTTGGCCTTCACCTCAAAATAGACCGTGCCACTGCGTTTGGTCACGTGATCTTGGCGGTTCCTGTACTTGTTTAAAGTGCTATCAGCTTCCTGGAGCTGAATCAGCTTATCTCTGTCCACGATGGCAGCTTTAGAGTTGTCGGCGACCTTCAGTGGCGTAGACGTCTTGTCTCTCTTGGCCTGGGCCCTGGTAGTAACAGCACTGACGATCTCTGGTCGGCAGGGCTGAGCCGGAGTAACCACATTGTCCCGTAGCAGCTCTGTAAGGTCTCCATCGGGAAATGGCAATGGATCCTCCTCCACAACTTCGACGTGTTGAGTTGAGGCAGGACTCCACTCTGGATCGGGGTCGTCGGGTCGTCTCGCGCCGTCGATATTCCCGATCATCAAATCATACAGCGGCTTCTTCAGGCAAACCGCTTCGACTTCGCCTATGTATAAAGGGGTGTTGACACGAATCTTCGCAACTGGCGCTCTCACACATTTGCTGTCGGCCATAAGTGTCCATTTTGAATCGCCAGTGAACTGTTCTTTAGCGATTAAGTCTTCTCTGACGATGACCCCACTGCAGCCAGAGTCTCTTAAAACAGTCACTTCATGATTTCCGACGCGTCCCTTGGAAACAGGTTGGTCCTGATTTGGCTCGGAAGAGTCCGCTGGACCTAAAGCAATAACCTTGTATTGTATTGTATTGGAAACAGGCATGTTCTGTACGGTCACAGCTGCGCTGGCGACGACGGGGATGGATTTCCCGTTGGCAAGGAGGAGTTGGCCATCAGTCATGCACTCTTGCACGTCCGCAGGGGTAGCTGTGCGCTCGGTCTCACTCGGAAGAATGACGCTCCCGCCGCACACTTGATGGTCAGATCTACTGGTTTGCCGTTGATTGGAGAAACGTCTCTGTCGGTTGCCCGCCGCTGCGTTGTCCGTACTGCTCCGCTGTCCGCTACTTTTGTTTTGAGGACAGTTAGCCGCCCTGTGGTCTGTAGCGTTGCAGGTGAAACAACCTCTTGAATGCCCTTCCCTGGGAGGTGGCGTGGAGTCAGTCTGTCTCTGGCTCGTCTGGCTCCCTTGGATCTGGTTCCCATGGTTTCCAGTCTTCTGAAAATGTTTCGTCGCGCTGGGTGGCCCCAGGGTTTTCCCATGAGCGATAAGATATCTTTCCGCAGCCTCAGTCACATCTTTAAGCGTCTGCAGCTTTTGTTCTTCTAAGTGGGTCGCTAGGTCCTTGTGACAGGCATTGAGAAATTGTTCCTTCACGATCAGGTCATGGAGACTGTCGTAAGACTTCGTTTCGCCTGATAACTCCACCCACTTGTGTAGATATGACGACAGGCGCTCCACAAACTGCTTTGGCGTCTCGTCTGACTTAGGCCGGCATTCACGGAAGCGTTTACGGTAGCCCTTCTCTGTAAAGTTGTAGCACTGCAACAGGGCCTCTTTCAAGACGTCGTAGTTTTTGGCGTCATCGTTCGACAGTCTGGTGTAAACTTCGAGAGCTTGCCCCGTCAGAAGTGCACTCAGTCGAATTGCCCAGTCTTGAGGTTGCCAATTAGAGCTTTCGGCGAACCTTTCGAATCTCGCCAGATAACTGTCGATCTGGTCCTTCCCGTCGACGAAAGCTGGCAATTTAGGAGCCGTGTTGTCACTGATAACTTGTGGCGCATGCTGATTGTTTTGGATACGCGCCAACTCTAGCTGGTATTGACGCTCAGCTTCTAATCGTCTCTCTTCCATCTCGTCACGCCGACGCTGTTCCTCTAATTCTCTTTCTTGACGCCGGTCTTCTCTTTCTTCTCGGCGACGCTGTTCGTCCTTTTCTTCTCGGCGTCGCTGCTCCTCTAATTCTCTTTCTTCACGGCGACGCTGCTCTTCTAATTCTAGACGCTTCTGTTCTAATTCTATTTCTTTTTCTAGACGTTTCTCTTCCAATTCTCTTTCTCGTATTCTCTCCTGAGACTTGACGTACTCCGTCAGCTGCTTGCCTTTTAGATTCAGTTCAACCCCTTTCTGCCAGAAGTCAGCCATCTTGATGCTTCTGGAAAGTTCTTTTCAAGAAAGTTCTTTTCTGGAAGGTTCTTCTTCTAGAAAGTTCTTGACTGTAGAGTTCTTTTTTCCTGGAAAGTTCTTGACTGTGCTGTACCTTTCTAGACTGTTCTAGAACAGCACGCTTTCTGCAGTAGCGCTGATGCTTGTCACTAGTCGCCTTCGTTGACGCAGGCCCCGCTGTCCTCGTCGTATGCGACGATGCACCACGCTGGTGTTGATGTACACGCTCCTGTGCTGAAGTAGACGCGACGTCCGCTCGCCGCTCTCTGTAACACTGGCGATGTAGCTCCGAGACTGTCCCTCGACGTAGTCCTGCGGCAGCCACGTAGTCCCGCTCTGTTGTTCGCTCACGAAGCAACTCTTCGGCGACTACACGCCCTTGCAGTCAACCCGAACCTATCGGTGATGTAGTCCCAGTATGTTGGCCCCTCTCGACGCAACTCGTTGGCGGCTACCCTCGATGACTGCCTCTCGTAACGTTGACTCGCTTGTTGTAGCAGTTGAACCCTTGGCTATGGCGTGAATCGCGGCTTGACCCCCAAAATGTTACACTCAGTTCGATGTTGGTGTTTTCTATCAGTATCTGATTCAGCCCCGATGCTTGAATTCCTGATAAGGTGTAACTCAGATTCGTTTATTCACACAGCCTGCTCAATCAGCATACAAGTCACGAAGTCGACGTATGAAGTTTTCCACTTTTATTCAGCACACACCAACAACTGCATACAATTCTCAACTCAACTCAACAACTTTCACAGCAACTCTTCAAATCACTATCAACAACTTTACTCTCTCAACAGCAACTCGGCACACGATTAAATAACCTCTCTCTTTTCTCGAACAATTTGGTACATGGTAGAAATGACGCACTGCCACCAATCGAACTAAAGATCGTCATCACTGGCTTACGTCATACACATTTTCTCTACTTCCGGGAACATTCACGACCTTCAATATCCATCCGGAAATTTCTATCAAGAGTAAGCACGCAGATCCAGAATATTCTACATCAATATCGACCAACAAAAATTATCAACGTTATACAAAACCTCTCCAAACAACAATGCAAACTCAAATCAAAGGTAAATAAACTCCATTACTGAATACTTTGCAAATCGAAACGATTAGATCTATCGTACACGCTTCCGACATACTTTCGTTCGCGTTTCAACGTAACATAAGGAAATGTCGGCTATAACGATTTCGTGGGTTTTGAGCGCACAGCAGGCCGATCCGCAGCGCCCAGCACCTGCCCAGATCAGCGTTCATACCGGATACACTTTACAGTAGAGGCAAAGAAGGACTTCCGGCTAAGCAATTTATATATATAGATAACCTTACACATGATTAAGACGAATACGAATCAATTAAAGCATGCACAAATTAAAACTTGGATAATTTAATCTTACAATTGTTCGTCGTATCATTCACACTCACATTCCTCGATGCAGTGCTTCAGATTGTCGGCGCGCCCGCGCCATTGGCGCATATTTTATCAGAATGGCGCGTAACAGTCAACGTGAATGCGCCAGCCTGGCGCGTCATAAAAATCAAGAAGGACTAGGTGAACATACGATACGAATACCTTCGATTGTCAAAGACCCATCTTTTTCAAAATTGACCCATCATTTTGCATGACCATGGGTCATTGGGCCCATGATGTCTGAAAACAATCTGAAGCACTGTCGATGTTCAATCAAATATGCCAAAGACAAGAACAATAACTATAATAATACGACAAAACAAATAACTATCAGATGTGGTGTTTCACCCGTCCCCTATACGCTTAATGTGTCCGGGGACGTAAATTTACAACAAAAAAAAAAAACACAAAAAAACTATCAGAACTATTATGTAGCATGCAAACAAATATTATATGACAATCAGTACTGGTGCAATTACACAAGACATAACAAACAACCACATGTATATGAAATAACCAGGTTGTATAATTACACCTACATTGTAAGACGCATCAAATACAGATCAAATAATCAAATAGCATATTGCGAAACGATTCACAAAATCAGTGGTTACGTCATTGTAAGGAATTGACTTACATGATAGATTCGTGCAACTCTTATTCTAGTGAAAAAAATGTTTTACGTCATTGTCGGAGATGCTGACGCAAATTTCCGCATTTCCGGTTTTTCGTTATGATGATTTGAAGAGAATGGTCGTGTGGCTATAGGACTGTGTTTAAAAAAAGGGGGGTAAAGGTAGTCCCATAGCCTTGTGGCCGTAGGGGAGCGTGATGTTGGAGATCACACTTATCTTGGGCCAGCGTAATGAGGGTGATGCCCATCTCTCTCCCTCGCTGCTTTACCTTCCCCACCCTTAAGAGAGTAGGTACTCAGTCACAGTTGAGTCAACTGGGGTCGTTATTTGTCGCTTCACGTTTTGCGGTCACCCATCCAAGTGCTAACCGCACTGGACGGTGCTTAACTTGCGACACAGTAGCGAGTGCTCCAACCACTACGCTATCCGACACCCCTAGATCTGTGTTTGTTGATGTAATATTCTTGTCCAGCCCTCGTTGGAGGTACGTAGACCAGTACATAATACATAGAATAAGTACATGGATATTAAGGAATAAGGAATACTATAGATTTTAATGGAAATGTATTTAGAATAGAGACTTGACTAGTCAAGGTCATAGAATGGAGAAAATAACTAAGATTTTTATTAATGCACCTAAATATGCATACTACTCCCTTCTTTCCACCCTCCTCCCCCCTTCCTTTCCCCCCGCATTCCCCGACACCCCTTTCCTCCACCCCCAACCCCTCCCCCGCTACCCTCCCATCCCCCCCTTCCACATGCAAACTCACACGTTCTCAAAAACTTGAATTGTCGCAGGGTAGGAAAGAACAAAAGGTGTATAATCTTTAAATATTATGAGCAAAGGGAAGGCATACATTTGTGGAGTCTAGTTTAAAACGATGTTAATGATTTACTATCCTTGACCTCTTGTGGTAGACAGTTCGAGAGGTTTGGACCAGAATACGACAGAGATGTTTTAAATATTAATATTAATATAGTAAATAGAGAGAGAGGAAGAGAGAGACAGACAAACAGACGGACGGACAGAGAGAAGACACAGACAGAGAGGGGAAGTGAGACAGCACTATAACAGGATAGATGGTTTCCTATTCCTATCCTATCATATCTATCCCGTAACTCGGAAGTCGTAGGGGCACCACAGATGATCGTTTAACCAGCGTACTCCATCTTTCCCCGTCCTCAGCAACCCTGATGGTTTCGCTCAGTGTCAAACCAGTCCATTCTCGAATGTTGTCCTCCCATCTCTTTTTCGGTCTCCCTCTTCTTCTACCTCCTCGCGCTGTGCCTTGCAGGATGGTCTTTGCAAGATGGTTTAGTTAGTCAAAAGCTAATCTTACAACTTGCCCTAACGAGAGAGAAGAGAGAGAGAGAGAGAGAGAGAGAGAGAGAGAGAGAGAGAGAGAGAGAGAGAGAGAGAGAGAGAGAGAGAGAAGTGGACACACAGCCAGACAGTACAATATTTTAAAAGCGGGTAGGCATATGTTACTTCTTTTTTTAATGGCCTACAGGGGAGAATGTTAAGAATTCAGGACGCTGTTATTTGTCATTATAACGTGTGGTGATTGATTTAGTAGTGGAAATACATGCGTGAAGAGGAAACGCAGGGATTTGGGGGTAAGGGAGATGTAGGTGGGGGTGGGTAAACTATGCAGGAGTAGGTACGTGAATGAAGAAGGTCGGGAAAGGAAAGGGCTGTCGAGTATAGCGGCCTACTAGCGCCAAAACCTGATAATTACAATTATCATGTGATAATTACAAATATCATGGGATAATTACAATTATCAAGAGATAATTACAATTATCATTGAACATTTACAAATGTTTTCGTGTGATCATGTTTAATTTTCAGTTTTGGCTCTATCAATCCGCCTGGAAATGCGCCAAAACTTAAAATTGTAATTATGACATAAGAATTAAAATTTTCACTTGATAATTATAATTTTCACGTGATCATGCTTAATTCTGGTAAGGCGGAGATACCGGTAATTCAAAGTGTTAATTACTAATTGTCAGTTTTGGCCACGCTTTACTAGGGCCAAAACCCCAGGCGTGCTGGGAACAGTGCCGCTGCCGCGCATGCGCACCGCGCATCGGGCCGCGCATGCTCAACTTGATATTTATAATTTTCAGGGATAATTGTAATTATCGCTTGATAATTGTAATTATCTGATGATATTTGTACTTATCAGGTTTTGGCGCTAGGAAAGCGTGGCAAATGCTGATAATTATTAATTAACACTGCGGATGACCGATATCTCTGTAAATTGCACAGAACACGTGATAATTTCAATTATATCGTGATAATGGTAACTCTCGGTTTTGGCGCTAGTAGGCCGTCATAGTCGAGGGCTGGAGAAGGTGCAGTGAGAGAGAGGGTAGGGGAAAGGAGGTGATAGGGCGAAGGGGGGGGGGGGGAGAGGGAGGAGGGAATGGGTGGCGGGATTTTGTGGTAGTGCGCGTGTTTGCAAGGGCAATGATTTAACAATGTTATGGCGTTTGGTTGGAGTCCTGTTTGCCAGGGTTTGCATCCAACCCCGACGTCGTCTACATTTTAAACGGATTGTCAAAACACGGGCAAACATCTAATCACTTCCAACTTTACAGCCCCGGCGTTCTTTAGTTGTTAGAGCGATACTACAAGGTCGCAAATTGAATTTCCCCCCGGTGCAGTGGTCTAAAACTTTAGATTAGCTGTAAATCGTTGGCCATCGTACGTCTTCGATCAGCGCCGAGGTCGCGAGTTCGATCCACAGGCAAAATGGCTGGATCCAAACGTTTAAATTTAGCTGTGAGCATGTGTCGTCTTATCGCCGATATCACTGTGGAGCAAATTTCAGTTCATAGTGCGTGAGAGTTAGGTTTAGATTTACCTAGGTAGGCGTGGATAGGATAGACTTGTTCCGCCAAGTCCTGGATGGCGCTGCAGTTGGTCTGCTCTTATCTTATCTTATCTTATCTTATCTTATCTTATCTTATCTTATCTTATCTTATCTTATCTTATCTTATCTTATCTTATCTTGGGTTCTCTACTTCTCCCTTCTCGCCCCTTGTGAAGCATGAATATTTAAGTGCAGCAAAATCGACGGGACTTTACTTACTGTTTAAAAGGAGAATGGGCAAGGCGGGTAACTCGTGTCGAGTGATTCGCAAGGGAAGTAACCCTGTAAAGCTGCTCTTACAAGGAAATAACTCTATGATGGCAAAAGGGGACATCACTGCTTTGGAAGAATAGATAGATCTAACTTGTTTCAAGGGAAAAAAACACCTAAATAACCCCGCAGCGATTTACAAGGAACATAACTGTACTGTACAACTGTTTAACAAAAATCTGAAAGGGAACTAACTCCTTTAGCGAGAAGATAAGCTTGTTTGGTTTGCAGTTGATATAAAAAGAGTGTCAAACTTACTGAAACGATCAACGTCGCGCGAATTCCTGACAAAGAATACTACGAAACAATCAAATATGGTTCTTGGAATTTCAAGGTGTTGTTTTCGCAAAGGCATGTAATTTTTTGTTTAATTCCCTGGACGAAGCTTGTCCGCTGCCGTTCCACATATAAGACTATGGATTCATATAGCGGAATGGCGAGCGAAACGGCATCCAAGCGTTGCACCAGTCAGAGGTTTAACCTTCGCTAAACGTTGCTATTTTGCATCTTATTTATCCGTCGTGTGGAAAAAAACATCCCATATCATACCACACAAAGAACAAAATGTTCACATTAGTACGTTGTGTAAAGAAAACTACCCATAGAGAAAAAGAGAGTGTAAACAAAGAGTTCGAAAACTGTGCAGCAGTCTCTCTCTGTAATTTGTGTGCGCGTGTGTGTGCCTGCCCTCGCGCGCGTGTGGGTGTGTGTGTGTGTGCGTGTATGTTGAATAGTTTGTAATATAATTCATCCCCGATTGCAGTGCCGGTCTATGGATAGGTGCCTTTAGTTGACATCAGCGTTTTTTTGAAAAAAAAAAAAAAAAAAAAAAAAAAAAAAATATATATATATATATATATATATATATATATATATATATATATATATATATATATATATATATATATATATATATATATATATATATATATATATATATATCAGTCTCCTTTTTAAGGTAAACCCCTTGGGGTCATGAGCAATCTTGCCACTGTAGATTGTTCTAACCTATAAAGGGTACAGTGAAAGCCCCAGTTGAAAACCTGTCTTGCCTTTGTAGGCATGACAAATTAACTGTGGCAACAGTTCCCCCCGTTGGAGTGCCGGGGGTTTCAGTATAAATAGTATCCCCACTTTCTGGAAATTTAGTGCTTTAAAAACCCACTGTCGCTGTCTTCCTCACTTGCTCTTTCCCATTCCCGATCTGTCCTACCACTCTGCTATACTATCTTCTTCTTCGCTAGATCAATGACCTACCTTTTTTCTTGAAAACTCTTCCTGGACAAGACTCCTTGTTTGTGTATGAGGTCTGTTGGATCAGCTTGGGAGTGTTGGACGCTTTCTGCCGGGTGGTCACTAGGGCTTCCTATGAATGTACTATTTAGCACTATAGGCATTTTATATGTATGTTTTTTGTTGATGATTTATAATGATGTTTGTATTCTATTTTGTTTTTGTAATCGGGGAGTTCGCGTAGTTGAGGTCAACCCTCAGCCGTCCCTCGCGTGGGATGTCTTTATTGTAAAGTGACTGGCCGGTGGAGGGCATTCAATTTTCCCACTGGGGTTGTTTCAACAGATCTTTTATGCGGATCGGGGGTTGTCCGGTCCTGATTTGGCTCGGAAGAGTCCGCTGGACCTAAAGCAATAATAAATCAATCAATCAACCTTTTTAAGGTAAGGCTGCTGCGCTCTCTTGTCATCTCCATCTTCCTTTACGCTTGCGATACATTGACCCTCCCAGTAGATCTACAACGAAGAATACAAAGCATGGAGATGAGGTGCTACAGAAGACTGGGCATTTCTTATACCCAGCACATCACCTACGACGAAGTCCGACAGACCATCACACAAACCATTGGACAACACGATGACATGCTCACAGTGGTGAAGAAACGGAAATTCCGATGGTATGGCCACGTCACTACTGTACATCATCAGGCCTTGCAAAGACCATTCTGCAAGTCACAGTGCAAGGAGGCAGAAGAAGAGGGAAACAGAAAAATAGGTGGGAGAACAACATTCGAGAGTGGACTGGCTTGACACTGAGCGTATTGTATAGGATATCTATCTATCCTATCTATCTATCTATCTATCTATCTATCTATCTATCTATCTATCTATCTATCTATCTATCTATCTATCTATCTATCTATCTATCTATCTATCTATCTATCTATCTATCTATCTATCTATCTATCTATCTATCTATCTATCTATCTATCTATCTATCTATCTATCTATCTATCTATCTATCTATCTATCTATCTATCTATCTATCTATCTATCTATCTATCTATCTATCTATCTATCTATCTATCTATCTATCTATCTATCTATCTATCTATCTATCTATCTATCTATCTATCTATCTATCTATCTATCTATCTATCTATCTATCTATCTATCTATCTATCTATCTATCTATCTATCTATCTATCTATCTATCTATCTATCTATCTATCTATCTATCTATCTATCTATCTATCTATCTATCTATCTATCTATCTATCTATCTATCTATCTATTCCTGCATTGCTTTACTTCTATTTTAAGGGATTCGAAAATAAGATGCTTCAAACAGTACACTACTAATCTCCAAACGGAATAATATAAAACACCTGTTGATTTTTTTTCTCTATTGTTTTTTGTTCAAAGCCGAAGCAGTTTGCTGAAAATGTGAAACCTACACGTCTATTTAATACATACAGCCTCTTGTTTGACGATGGTATTTAAATGGTTTGCGAGAAACGTTTTATCGTTAAAAACATAGAGTAAAAGTTGAGTACAAACTTCGAAATAAAACGCACAAACGATATTTAACATGTTTGTACTTTCCGCGCCGGACATCGTGATAACAATAATTCGGAGATTACCCGATAACACCTTCGTCATAACAGAAGAAGAAGAATGAGTTGGAGGAGGAGGAGGAGGAGGAGGAGAAGAAGGAAGAGGAGGAGGAGGAAAAGAAGAAGAAGAAGAAGAAGAAGAAGAAGAAGAAGAAGAAGAAGAAGAAGAGCAACAACAACAACAACAACAACAACAACAATTATAACGACAACAAGTAGTAGCAAACACATATTTCAAAGGGACATCATTGTTGGCAGTAGAGTTCAGGAGTGAATTCTAGGCGCACAATAAATCTGCCAGCCTGCCGCGTCCACGCACTGTGGACACGTGTTTTAGGTTTGTCTACGGCTCTTCTCCTATTCTTTAGGCAGAATTACAAAATTCCTATTTATTTATTTATTTATTTATTTATTTATTCATTTATTTATTTATTTAGTTAAGGGTGTCGGATAGCGCAGTGGTTGGAGCACTCGCTACTGTGTCGCAAGTTAAGCACCGTCCAGTGCGGTTAGCACTTGGATGGGTGACCGCAAAACGGGAAGCGACAAATAACAACGCCCCCAGTTGACTCAACTGTGACTGAGTACCTACTCTCTTAAGGGTGGGGAAGGTAAAGCAGCGAGGGAGAGAGATGGGCATCACCCTCATTACGCTGGCCCAAAATAAGTGTGATCTCCAACATCACGTTCCCTTACGGCCACAAGGCTATGGGACTATCTTTACCTTTTTTACCTTTTTTTTTTTAAATTAAATGTCTCATTCTCATCTGTGATATTAGACAACAAATTAAATTATAAACAGATTAATTTCAATGATAAATGGAGCACATTTGAATGATTACAATCTTGAAAATGACATATTCATTATAACTTATGCCGTTTTTTAATTGACATCATAAAAGTAGTCCTTTTTGGAAAGTCTATATTTGACGTTATGCTTTGCAAACAATTGACAATCCTACTTTTTTAAGCATTTGTCGATAAAAGACGCATGATTCCATTATTATTATTATTATTATTATTATTATTATTATTATTATTATTATTATTATTATTATTATTATTATTATTATTATTGTCCAATTGGAGAATATATCGGTGCTTTAGATATATATTTACGTATGATTTTAAGACTAAGTCTTGAGTGCTATTTCATTTATCATAACTACTAGGTAAATATCTCTTTATATTATTGCATTGTAATATTAAGTGTTGGATGGTTATATTTTCATTACAAATACAAGTAATATGTTACATGTTTTCCAAGAATTTAAATATAATTTAAATGCTAAACTAGAAATATGTCTAGGGATTTCTGATATATTAATTAAACATGAATTTGATTTTTTTTCTTAGTAATAAGAGTACATTTCTTTAACTGATAATCTAAATTGAATTTTCATACTATTAATATTATTTGCTCCCTGTTTTGCTGATCTTTCTGCTATATCATTATGTATTATTCCACAATGTGATGGCAGCCAACACAAATTCATATTTATTCCTCTGCTTTTTAAAGAGTGAATTAGATGTTTTATTTCAAATATTATATCATCTCTGTCATGGTTTTTATTAGAATTTAATGCATATAATACCGATTGTGAATCAACAAATATACCATACAAAGCAAGCAGTGTGTTAATTAATGTATGAAGAGACATTTATATAGCCACCAACTTTGCAGTGAATACTGAATGATTATTACCTACGTAAAAATATTTTATATTTTAAAGGTCTGAAATTACAAATCCTGCTCCTGCATCTCCTGAAGAAATTACAGACCCATCAGTTTAAACTTTTAAATGTTTATAAAAATGTTCATTTATATGTTCTCGGGCCTCTGTAGCTATTAAGTAAGGATTTTCATATTTCTTAACATTGGTATAATTGCGCTTTCCATTTCCCATATAGGATATGGAGCATTAATGATTTTTTGGGGCAACGTGGTGTGGTAAAATATTTGCATCATTAAGAATTTTTTGTGTATATGTTGAACTTGTTTGCAATGAGATTACATTTTTTTGTTTTCTGTGGGATATCAATAGCAGATGTAGTAGTTATATCCTCTTGCATTTTATTTTCTACTGCCTGACTTTTATTTACATATTTTGCGCATGCAAGCTTTCTATAATCTCCTAAGGATAAAAAACCTGCTGCCGCATATGCATCTGGAATTTTAGTATAAATCGGTACACCAAGTGCTATTTTTATGATCTTACTGTCTAAACTTTTTTTTTCTCAAAAACGTTTTATGTGCTAAAAAGAACGCTTATTGACCAAAGGATATTTGAGATCTCACAAGTGCACAAGCTAAATTAATTAATATTTTTGTATCTTGTCTCCATGAGTTTTTACTTATTACTCTAATTATAAAAACTTGTCATCGCGTTTTGTATTAAATAATGTATGTGCCTTTTAACAAGACTCTCAAAGGTATTGTGGAGGCTATTTTTCTGAAGTTAAACGATTCAACACCTGGTCCAAGCATAATTTCCTTGACTTGAACGTCATCAAAACCAAAGAACTCTTGATAGTCTTTAGACGAAATCCTTCCCCTGTCCACGACCTTGCGAGTGATGGTGTGATTGTCGAGCGTGTGTTTGAGTATAAGTATCTGGGTACCATTCTGGATGACAAACTCTCTTTCAATGATAACACAGCGTACATTCACAAAAAATGTCAACCTCGTATTTATTGTCTGCAAAAACTTCGTAAACTGAACCTAAACTCTGATATTCTTAAAACCTTCTACCGATCCTTCATTGAATCTGTGTGCTCTCCTTTGGTTTTTGTTTTGTAGGTATGAATGCTTGAGTGTCAAAAACAAAAGTGGGTTGGTTGGAGTTGTGAATGTGTGTAGCAAAGGGATTGAGAGCCAGCAAGAAAGTTTGATTGCACTGCATGAACGTCGAGTTGTACGGAAAGAGTGGAATGATTGCACAGGGACAGTAGCCACGTCTTGGCTCACCTATATGAACGTCTGCCCTCAGGTTGACGATTCCGTACCCCTAAATCCAGAACTGTCACAATGCAAAGCAGCTTCATTCCCAAATCCTCCAGTTTAATGAATAAATCGTAACCATCATCCCAATGACTGTCGCCCTCGTAGTTCTGTACGACAGCTTTTGGGGCTTTTAGTGCTTATGAACATTTTAATTTAAAGTTTAACTATTTACTTTAAAAAAACAAACACTAATATCTATTTATCTCCCAATCTTTTGAGCAGCAGAATTTGTTTTTATGGTGGTGTATTATTGCAATTAATTAATATTATGCGATATATTGAGCATTGTTATGTTTACTGATTATGACGTTTTATGTTGATTTATTGTTAATATCGCTGAATGTTATTGTGTATTGCTATGTATATTTATTATGTGTGTATGAGTATGTGTGTGCGTGTGCATTAAGCAGGTGTGTGTGGGGGGAAGGGGGTAGGGGCACACTTACACAGTGTTATCTCGACAAATCAGTGAACATCTGCATAACTTGTATTGATATGCCTACTTGTTTTGACGTCATAACAATGATCCGTTAGGGTTAGGGCTGGGTTAGGGTTAGAGAGTGGGTTAGGGTTAGGGTTCGAACACTTCAGAGTTCTTAAAAATGGGGACGAAATATGACCAATTGTCAGCACAGCGTATGTGGCGTTTCGGGAAAGTCATGATAATACTGTGTTACCTCGGCTTAGGGTGTGTGTGTGTGCGTGAGTGTGTGTGTGCGTGTGTGTGTGTGTGTGTATGTGTGTGTGTGTGTGTGCGCCTGTGAGTGTATACAACACCCTTTGCATTTAAATTTTTATTTGTAATTTGTACCACCTGCTGTCTTACGACTCATTGTATTGATCTGCCAACCTTAGTGTGTATCAATTGTCCGTGTGGAGAGTATGCATGTATATGTGTGCTTCATCATGGCGTTGTGCTTCATTGTGCTTCATCATGGCATTGTGCTTCATCATGGCGTTGTGCTTCATCATGGCTTTGTGCTTCATTGTGCTTCATCATGGCTTTGTGCTTCATTGTGCTTCATCATGGCTTTGTGCTTCATTGTGGCTTTGTGCTTCATTGTGCTTCATCATGGCTTTGTGCTTCATTGTGCTTCATCATGGATTTGTGCTTCATTGTGCTTCATCATGGATTTGTACTTCATTGTGCTTCATCATGGCTTTGTGCTTCATTGTGCTTCATCATGGATTTGTGCTTCATTGTGCTTCATCATGGATTTGTACTTCATTGTGCTTCATCATGGCTCTGCAGGCATGTGTTAATGTTTTATATGTACGTTTTGTTCTTTTGCTTGAATCTATCTATCTATCTATCTATCTATCTATCTATCTATCTATCTATCTATCTATCTATCTATCTATCTATCTATCTATCTATCTATCTATCTATCTATCTATCTATCTATCTATCTATCTATCTATCTATCTATCTATCTATCTATCTATCTATCTATCTATCTATCTATCTATCTATCTATTTATCTATCTATCTAACCTATCTATCTATCTATCTATCTATCTATCTATCTATCTATCTATCTATCTATCTATCTATCTATCTATCTATCTATCTATCTATCTATCTATCTATCTATCTATCTATCTATCTATCTATCTATCTATCTATCTGTCTGTCTGTCTGTCTGTCTGTCTGTCTGTCTGTCTGTCTATCTATCTATCTATCTATCTATCTATCTAGCTATCTATCTAATCCCTCAGCGTGGGGATACATGAGGAATGCGTCGCGCGCTGGTCAGTTGAGAAAATTACTCTTTACCGCCGAGAATGGGAAGGTCTGCTATCATAGCAAGCAAGGCGAAAGGTCCATACCGACGGAGGAGCACAGGTGCCCGTATCTGAATCTGAAAGATGCCGAAACCCACAGCGAACGCATACTTCTCTCTCTCTCTCTCTCTCTCTCTCTCTCTCTCTCTCTCTCTCTCTCTCTCTCTCTCTCTCTCTCTCTCTCTCTCTCTCCATAATAATAATACTACTAATACTAATACTAATAATAATAATAATAATAATAATAATAGCATTTGTATCCCGCCAAATCTAGGCAAAAAGGGTCTACTCTAGGGCGCGCCTAACAACGTTTTGGCAACATGCAAACACACACATACACATATCCTTGACAAGTAAGAACATAAAATACCAAGGAAGAGAAGAAGCAAATCAAAATAGTCAGTCGGAGTAGGTGGTCAATTTGGATGGGATGAGGCGGAAAGAGATGAGTTTTGAGGGCAGATGAAGGCAGGGAGTTTAGGTTTGCTGCAAAGAGAGCGGTGCAATTTTGTTCCAGGTTCTTGGACCACAGATAGAACGAGTGGGAACCTGCAAACCCAAGTTTTGAGCGAGGAATGCGAAGGGTGAGAGCATCGGAAGAGAATAGGAGATGACGAGATTGTATGAAATGCTCAAGGCAATCAGATAAGTACGATGGTGCAGAACGTATGGCATAGGAAGCAGATTTTGTATTCAATTCGTATTGAGATAGGAAGCCAGTGAAGAGAGTACAAGTGTAGAGAGATCGAGAGCAACGCTATGGATGTCGGCATCTTTCACGTTCTAATACTGGCGCTTATGCAACCGAGCTATTCCGTTACCCCAATTTAAGTGAATGTGGAATGGGCTACTTTAAGCGTATCTTCTCACAAGTCCTTTTTATGTTTTGGAAACAAAGGAAGGGGTCGCTTCTCGTCCGTGTAAAAACATCTTGTGATTCCCTCCCCCCCCTCTCTCTCTCTTCCTTCCTCCCCCTAATAACTGCTGTCGTTTTGCACGTATTTGGAAATGACCCGGATTTGTCGTCCGCAGATTGAAGAAGCAGTTTGTATGTTTTGCATTCTTTAAGGATGAAGAGATGGGAAGTGAGGATGAGGAAAGAAGGGAGAGAGAGACAGAGACAGACAGAGAAAGACAGAGAGAGGGGACTGTGGAAATGATGATGATGATGGTAGTGTTGGTGGTGGTGGTGGAGGTGATGATGATGATGATGATGACAATGATGGATGATGACGGTGTTGACGACAATAATGATGGTGATGACGACGACGACGATGATGATGATGATGACGGCGACGATGATGATCATATGTGTGAATGTCAGACACACAAAGAAAGCTGGTTGTGGTGATGTGAACGATTACCAATATGTTGCGACTGCTGCTGCTGCTGATAATGATGACGATGATGAGGAGGAGGATAACCACGGAAACCATGCTGATGATAACGACGAGATGTTAATAATTTCAAGTACGACGATGCTGCCGCCGCTGCTGCTGCTGCTGCTGCTGCTGATAATGTTTATGGGTGTGTTTTTGTTTGTTTCATACCGTCATTTCACGGGAGGGGAGGGTCTGGAAGCTAAACGAGAGTAAATAGACGGCCCTCTGTAAAAAGGCATGTCAGAAGAGACGGGAGTGATCATTTGACTTATTGTCCCATGTATTGAATACAACTCTCAACAAAGCGATTTCGTATACAAGCTATTGGCTGTAAAATCTGGTTGCAGCAATAGTGAGTGACAGTAACATTCCAACACAGCGAACCTTTTTGGCACGCGAACTATTTGGGCCTGACAACACATTTCCAAATTTTTCAAAGTAAATCAATGAAATAGTGCCGCTGGCCTTTATAAATTGCTGCCGCAAGACAAACACAGCGGGTGTCCCTATGCAGATCTTCCACATGAAATAATCACAAAACCAATCAATCAATCATTTAATCAAATCAATCAAAACTTAACCAGCCATTTAGTGTAGGTGGTAATTATCACCAGGTGCAAGGAGGTAGAAGAAGAGGAAGACCGAAAAAGAGGTGGGAGGACAACATTCGAGAATGGACTGGCTCGACACTGAGCGAAGCCATGAGGGTAGCTGAGGACAGAGAAAGATGGAGTACGCTGGTTAAACGAGCATCTGTGGTGCCCCAACGACTTCCTAGTTACGGGATATGATAGGATAGGAATTAGAACTAGAACATTATTATTTCATGTAAAAATACACGCATTTTCCTCTAAGCGAAGATCAAAGATTACAGGTTGTCATTGTAAAATACTGCCACCTGGCGTTTGTTCACGTGAAATTGTATTACCGAGACACAATTGTTACGTTATAAACTGTCATGCGGCGACGTCTTTTCAGGTGAACATGCAACAATATGCTACTGTACGGCATTTAATTTTTACTTTACGTTACAATACGTAGGACTGGTCACGAAGAAATCATTAACTATGGCTGGAATCCAGACCCAGATCCAGATTGTCGCGTGAAATTTGCTCGCTACGATCGAATGGATGTGTTACACTTGTTGCAGGGACGGTGTGGTTACAGAGTACCATTTGTTTTTCTCCTGAAGACGACATAAAATTCAGTAGACTATTAGGACAAGCCTAACCCAACACCGCTGGTTTAAGTTTTCGTTGGTCTTGATTGCACCAACTTCATCAGACATGACAAACGAAATCAAAAGAGACAACAGTTAAAAAGCTTTCATGGAAATGAACAAAAATCACACAATTCAGTTGAGCCTGTGGCACATTCTTAATTCTGCGACAACATTTGACATGAAATATCTGTTTGCTGCGTCCATATTGACGGTCATGGTATTTTTCATACTACATATATTACATTAGGTGTGGACGTGGTGGGCTTAGCCACAGGCGTTCTGTGATACTCAGTGTGCAGAAATAAGAGACCATAATCATCTGTTGACTGTACGTGACGCCATTCCTGCCGTTGCAT
>CM072514.1:892500-895000 GCA_036898135.1 Oncomelania hupensis | reverse complement strand
ATCCAATCTATTTAAATTCCTATGTACGTTGTATAAGCTTTTGGCTAAAATTAACTAGAATGAATACAGACAGACTGCCTTATAAAGAATATGTGATGTTGCAAAACTTAGATAGCAAAGGTAAAAGCACATGGGCAACAAATATTAGATTATGTCTGAGTCATTATGGCTTTCATTATGTCTGGCTATATCAGGGTGTTGGATGTGTAAAGTCTTTTTTGTCTTGTTTCAAACAGAGAATCATTGACTGCCGTTGGCAAGACTGGAATAACCATATTCAAACTAGTGACAGGTTTGAGGCTTATCGCACATTTAAAACAACGTTTTTAGAAGAAATGTATCTTTCTGTAGCAGTTAATAGGCATGTTTTGAAGGCTCTTGTAAAATTTAGAATTGGCGTATCCAGCATTGCTGTACATTCTCATAGATACAGTACTATCATTGTGAATAATGTGTGTCGTTTATGTACGTCTTCTATAGAAGATGAAGTTCAATTTGTACTGTGTTGCTCGGCTCTTCAAGATTTAAGACACGATTTTATTCCTCCAAAGTTTTTTAGACACCCATCGAAATTTAAACTTGCATTGCTGTTGGCATCAAGGAACGTGAACACTCTGTGTAATTTGGCAATATATTTGTATAAAGCCTTAAGACGACTAGATCACGCTAGCTCATGATTGTAATGATTGTGTACATATCTGACTTTGTGTGCGTAATATTTGTAACTTGTAGTATTGTTTGTTTTTGTAAACGCCCCCGTTCCATAACGGGCGTTGGCCTTTCTTGGAAATAAAATAAATTCTAATTCTAATTCTCTCTCCCCCCCCCCCCCCCGCTCTCTCTCTCTCCCTCTCTCTCTCTCTCTCTCCCTCTCTCTCTCTCTCTCTCTCTCCCTCTCTCTCTCTCTCCCTCTCTCTCTCTCCCTCTCTCTCTTTCTCTCCCTCTCTCTCTCTCGCTCTCCCCCCCTTCATCCCTATATACCCGTTTTCTCTCTGTCCTTTTTACCCTTTCCCTTTCTTCTTCGGTCTTCCCCTCCACCCCACCCCCCTTTCCCCCTCTTCCCTCTGCTCGTCTGTAGGCTATAGATAGTTCATCCATCGCAACAACAACAACAAATTTTCTCCATTTTTGTGTGTACCCCGTGCATTGTGAGTTTTTTTTTGCGACGTTTACATACAAGCTTTATTGCGCGTGTGCCCTTTGAGGTCCCAAAATAGCCATGACGCCCCGTCTTTAGTAAACAGTAAAGGCATTGGTCCAGCCTTTTGTGCCAATCTTTAGCAACATAGAGCCCAACTACGAAGCTTATCTTTACGGGAAGAGAGATGGACAAAACGCCATTTTCGCCAGTTCACGCAACCAGCGATTTAGATATTTCTAAAGCATCAAACAGAAAAGACAAAGTCAGATCGATCCTTTTTATACAAATCTCTAGAAAAATACAATTTATTTTTGTAGAATATGCATGAACTATAATTATAGTGAACTTTCCAAAGTAGGCTATTTGTTCAATGGACTAGAAGAACACTGCAAACTATATTACTATATACAGTATCAATATACTGAATATGATGTCCTCATTTTGTAAAACTAAATTTTAAAAAAAAATAAATCTCGGTAATAATGTATTCCAATGAGTATACTTTAGTGTTCTTCATTGGTAATAAGAAAAAAGGTGGTCCCATAGCCTTGTGGTTGTAGGGGAGCGTGATGTTGGAGATCACACTTATCTTGGGCCAGCGTAATGAGGGTGATGCCCATCTCTCTCCCTCGCTGCTTTACCTTCCCCACCCTTAAGAGAGTAGGTACTCAGTCACAGTTGAGTCAACTGGGGGCGTTGTTATTTGTCGATTCACGTTTGGCGGTCACCCATCCAAGTGCTAACCGCACTGGACGGGGCTTAACTTGCGACACAGTAGCGAGTGCTCCAACCACTGCGCTATCCGACACCCCTTATTCATTGCAGGTTTATGTACTGTGTGCGGCATACCATTGGCATTGTTAAGATCTGCATTGTGTGTCCTGTTTTCGCTGACTGAATTAGTTACCGTGTCGTTGTTATATACAGCCATTCTTCCCGCTCAAGGAGAAGCTCAAGGCGCAGCCCCATACAGGATCTTATACTCAAAGACCATTGAGGTGCCCACGTACTGTCACAGACATGTGAGCACAATCCAGGGCGACCGGGGATGGAGGAGACAGGGACCTAGTGTTTGCTGGGCGTGTTTGGTTTAGTTTACGTTGGCCCGCTCCCGCCTAGGACTTGAGCGTCCAAATCTTTCAAGTCCTTGCGATGGAATGCTTGCGTGCACAGAATAGACCTCGGTTTATACTCTCGTTCGAAAGGATATTAATATTATATAATGCTATTTAAATGATATTTTCGTAAAGAATTCGTTATGATGTCTTTAATATTACAATTGATGAATGGATCAAGTAACTAATATATGATGCCCTTGTGTGTGTTTGCAGTGGGAGGTGACTGCCGCTTCGACATTTC
>CM072514.1:752500-887500 GCA_036898135.1 Oncomelania hupensis | reverse complement strand
AATAAGAAAGATAATACAAAGCAATGCAATACTAATCAATATTTCATTTATTGTCTATTCACACATTCAGGTGATATTAGACATTAATTAATAACAACAACAATATAATCAAATCACAATTAAGAACCTTATAACAAAATAGAATGAAATGGGAAGAGGGATTTAACACCAAACTATAAAAGTCTACCAATAGGAGTCATTGCAATAATTTTCACAACTGCTGTTATCTGTGAATGATGTAATACATCATCTAAAGAATGCCCATATTCAGTCAAATGATGTCCTTGGTTTTCATACAGTGCATTTAAAACTGGACATTCTAATAAAATATGGTAAACTGATATATTTTTGCCACACATACACTGAATATCTGCTGAATATTTAGTATTCCATGAGTTCATTCTTAACTTGTATATTAATTTTGACAACTGTCGTGAACAGTTTGGTATAGTAACCTTTTTAATGCTAGTATCTTGACATACTACTTTTTCTAATAAGGAATACATTTCAGGACAACAGAAACTCAAATTGTTGACAGTAATACTAAATAAGAAAGATAATACAAAGCAATGCAATACTAAATAAGCAATACAATACAAAGCAATGCAATACTAAATAAGAAAGATAATCCCAAGCAATTCAATACTAAATAAGCAATACAATACAAAGCAATGCAATAGTAAATAAGCAATACAATACAAAGCAACCAAATACAAGACAAGACAATACTACGCAATGCAAAACAAGGCCACGCAATACAAATCAACACAATACAAGGCCACGCAGTACCATTTTATGTTTAATACTTTCAATATCAAATTGATCAGCCAACCATGCCCGTGGTTTTGGTTAAACCGAAACTCATTCAGTTCGGTGAAGGTAATGCGTCTATGAATGTCCTGAAATTATTTATCATTTACTTTTAAATTTTATAACAAAATGTTCTTATTTGTCTTTTTTTTGCTTCTTTTTTCTCCAGCCTGTTTCACGTCAAGGTCAACCCTCTCCAGCGTCCTACGACTCCAACAGCGGGGGTGTTAATTCCTCATCCGGCGGTCCTGCGTTGTCATCTGCTGCTCTACTTTCGCTTTCACTCGCCGCCATGTTGATGATTCTGCTTCGAAACTCATGATTCCAAAGAAAAACCACCCAAAGCTCCCGTGTAAAGCGATGAACTGTGTGCCTGCGTGAATTGTATGGTGATGCTGTCAAATGGTGGAAGAATGTACGTGTAGTGACTGTCTATGCTTGATGGTTTTGATACAAGAAAGGAGAAATTATACTAATTTCTTCAACATTTGTTTTGTGATAACCCGCGTTCCTGACAGGATAATTCTTGGACTTTGGGCTTGTTTTGTTACTTCGTTTGTTGTTCATCCAATATCCGATTTTTTCCTTTGTGCAAGTATGCAGCGCTTGTTCGTAGGGTTTAGCCAAACAAGTTTGTCCAAAATTGCGCGGATTTGTGGGGAATGTGTTTGTCATGTTTGTAACCTCTTCTTAAAATGCGCAGCTATTTGAAACATACAACCCTCTTTGTCCTAGCTGTGTGAAAACGAATTGTACGACTATTCTCTAGAAACATAAACTAGGTATTCAAATAACACCAGTAGTTTTGACTGGTGGTGGTTGGTTGGTTGGACATTTGTTTCTCGTGGCTTTTGTTTTTAGTTTCATATCATATTTATTTTATGTTATGTACATAGGTAGGAATGTTTTTCCATAGTAATAATTTTATTACGTAGGTAGAAATGAATTTCTTGTTTCGTAATAATTTCATATATATTTACGTATGCATAATGTAAAAAAATATTTCAGTCATCTGATTGTTTTATACCAAGTTGAAAATGTATGTGAGAAATAACACCTTTTTTTATTTTATTGACGGCTGTTATTTTTTTCTTTTTTATATAGTTGTTTCGTCGTTTTAATGCCTTTTTATATTAATGATTCATACATAAGAATGTTATTCTTCATTAAAAGAATTCATATATTTAAAGTATGCAACCTTAAGAATATAACGTACATTAGACATTGTGATTTAATTCGACGCATCGTTGATATGTACACGTGTACTGATTTATGTGTAATGGAACTAAGGATTTTGTATATTCCCCAGAATACACACTTTGTTTTGTGAAGAAATTATTCAGAGTATTTTCATCAGTGGCTTTCTTTTTCCTCGAGAGAATTTTGTTCGTGTAGAAAGAGAGAGAGAGGGGGGTAAAGAGGGAGAGAGAGAGCGAGCGAGCGAGAGAGAGAGAGAAAGAGAGAAAGAGAGAGAGAGAGAGAGAAAGAGAGAGAGAGAGAGAGAGAGAGAGAGAGTGTGAGAGAGAGAGATTTTAAAAGAATAATAAGGAAACTTAATAATAGGGTTTACGCTAAGCGTTTATATTATCACTGGACAAATTAATAGATGCACACTCGTTATTAAATATAGTTTTGGTTATTTTTAATTGTTTGCGCCTAAGATTTGACAATTTTAGCTGTTATTACTTTGAATGCATATTATTATTATTATTATTATTATTATTATTATTATTATTATTATTATTATTATTATTATTATTATTAATTCCTCTGCGATGATCGCTCTTTGAATGCGAGGCGCCTCGGGCAGCTTGAGTTAGGTCCTGAATCGACAAGCGCCTTGAGCATCTCTTGAGCTGCAAAAGCGCTATATAAGAACCAATAAATTAAATAAAGTATATGAATATGCTGCGTTAGAGCTCGTAATCCATACTTGTTGGATACGGCAGCTTAGTGACAGCCAGTGGAGGCGCTGTTAAGGGTACAAATTAATTTACAAGCGAGAGAATAATCACTGTGAGACATATAATCTAACCCTATTGGAACTCACCTCATTGCCGTTCGTCTGTCGTTTCTGCCAGAGGAATAAGCAGCGTTTTAAAAGAAAACAATTATACTAAAACAAAATCTGAAAGATGTTAATACGGTGACGTACCCAGTCCTTGTTCTGGAATAAGGCAGTTTGGTTTAATTTGACAAGGCCAGTCCTTCAGCACAGTGCATACCTTCAAATATTTAGGAGCCATTTTATCAGACAATGGGTCCCGACAGGATCGCACAAACAAGGTTGAAGCCCATTTGGAAAGACAGGATCATCAGTCTACATTCCAAGTTAAGACTGCTGCGCTCCCTTGTCGTCTCCATCTTCCTATACGCTTGCGAAACATGGACTCTCACAGCAGATATGCAAAGCATGGAGATGAGGTGCTACAGAAGACTTCTGGGCATTTCCTATACCCAGCACATCACCAACGACGAAGTCCGACAGACCAACACACAAGCCATTGGACAACACGATGACCAGTCCTGCTCACAGTGGTGAAGAAACGGAAACTCCGATGGTATGGCCACGTCACCAGATCATCAGGCCTTGCAAAGACCATCCTGCAAGGCACAATGCAAGGAGGTAGAAGGCGAGGGAGACCGAAAAAGAGGTGGGGGTACAACATTCGAGAATGTACTGGTTTGACACTGAGAGAAGCCCTCAGGATTGCTGAGGACAGAGAAAAATGGAGTACGCTGGTTAAACGATCATCTTTGGTGCCCCTACGACCTCCGAGTTACGAGATAGGATAGGATAGGAATAGGGATACGTTTAATTAAACATGATGTTATTCAAGAGACAAACGCTGTCATATCTTATCCTATCCTATCCTATCCTATCCTATCCAATCCTATCCTATCCCGTAACACAAAAGTCGTTGGATGATCATTTAACCAGCGTATTTTATCTATCTCCGCCATCAGCAGTCTCCTCATGGCAACCTGTACTTATGAACGAGCTCCCCCTAGGTGCCGCTGAGGCCTCGAGGCGACACGGAATGTTGGCTGGTGAGGAAGTGGGGTGGGTGAGAAGGGAAGTGTATCACCGTAAAACAGTCGTGACGAAAGTTCGCTCCTGTGTAAAAAAACAACAAAATCCCCAGTCAGAAACAGCCCAAATACGAGCCCCAAATCTCTGTGCAAGTTAGCCAAGCATTATTAAAGTACTCCATCATCAACCCTTCTACTGACATCATTTGAAACTACGGATATGTTCATATTGCTTCACTGATTGTTACATTATCTATATATCTATAATTACGGTATGACTTCAAGAGTTTCAGTGTTTCTCATTTTAATTTTACAATGTGTAAGACCGAATGGGATTTGTACGTTCAAACAGTCAATAGTAGTAACTTAGAACTAATATATACATGTAAATAATCGTTTTATATTTTTTGATGTACTGGAAATACTTTGAAGTAGACGGGAATAAGAACAATCAGCCAAATGTTGGTCAGTCCGTCAGTCTGTCGGTGGTATCTCAAGAATAACTGAACAGATTTTGAGCAAACTTCACAGGAACATTACCTAGGTTAATGGCCAGCCTCTCATGTGCCTTTGTATTTGCTCTACCTCAAATGTCAAGGTCGCAGTGGTCAATTATTTTAAAAAAATGTTCTGCTCCATATCTCCAAAACGCTTGGACCAATTTACATAATTTTTGGTATGCAGTCATTTCAACCCATGGCTTATCATTTTGTGGTGCTCCGTCGATCGAAGCGTCGGTCGGTATTTAACTTTGTTCAAAGAAATTCTTAGCTTCTTCTTTTTTTTTAACTGGCGGAACCGTTTTAAATTTTTTTATTTTTTTATTTTTTACAATGTCAGTACTTTTAACTACTACCACTTCTGAGTCATTTTGCCCTTGCATTAGGTCAAGGTCGCTGAGGTCCATAATTTATTTCTAATAACTTTTTACACTGTATCTCGACACATGTTGATACATATGGGCTGGCATATAGTTCGGCTAGAAGAGCAAACTTCACAGGAACATTACCTAGGTTAATGGCCAGCCTCTCATGTGCCTTTGTATTTGCTCTACCTCAAATGTCAAGGTCGCAGTGGTCAATTATTTTAAAAAAATGTTCTGCTCCATATCTCCAAAACGCTTGGACCAATTTACATAATTTTTGGTATGCAGTCATTTCAACCCATGGCTTATCATTTTGTGGTGCTCCGTCGATCGAAGCGTCGGTCGGTATTTAACTTTGTTCAAAGAAATTCTTAGCTTCTTCTTTTTTTTTAACTGGCGGAACCGTTTTAAATTTTTTTATTTTTTTATTTTTTACAATGTCAGTACTTTTAACTACTACCACTTCTGAGTCATTTTGCCCTTGCATTAGGTCAAGGTCGCTGAGGTCCATAATTTATTTCTAATAACTTTTTACACTGTATCTCGACACATGTTGATACATATGGGCTGGCATATAGTTCGGCTAGAAGGCCAATCGTTCCACGTTGTCACGTTGGCTTCTTCAGGATAAATTCATGACCGACCAACTCACACAAAAGCTGAACATTTGTTCAAAAGGCTGGTTTCGAGCTTTTTGTGTAAGCACTGGTCCTGATTTGGCTCAGAAGAGTCCGCTGGACCTAAAGCAATAACCATGTAATGTAATGTGTGAGCGTGTCTGGAAATACATTTGAATGGCTTGCCATCTTGTTTAATTTGTAAATAAATTATGCCTGATAACATCAACCTAGTTGTTGTCCTGATTTTGTGGTCCTGATTCGGCTCTTTGCAGTCCGCTGGACCATGTAAGCAATGAAAAACTAACATCAGCCATTACCTGGAGAGTTTATTTATTTCGTTTGTTAGTTAGTTATCTCCATTCTAATTCGTTCGCCAATTATGTTTTGTGGTTTTTTTAAAGGTATTATTAATGTTGCTGTTATTATTATTATTATTATTATTATTATTATTATTATTGTTATTATTATTATTATTATTATTATTATTATTATTATTATTATTATTATTATTGTTATTATTATTATTATTATTATTATTATTATTATTATTATTATTATTATTATTGTTATTATTATTATTATTATTATTATTATTATTATTATTATTGTTATTATTATTATTATTGTTATTATTAGTATTATTATTATTATTATTATTATTATTATTATTATTATTATTATTGTAATACCCGAGAGAAAGATGTGTTGTCGAATGTCCACTATTTGATTTCCTTTTTTTTTTAAATGTAGAAATGTTTAGTTTTTTTTAAATTATCTCCCTTGTTAAAAAATTGAGAAAAAAAAATATAACAAGCAAAGCTGTTTTTGCTTTTTCAATTTAAATTTATATTTTTTAAAGATAAAAATAATACAGTTGTACACACAAACATTCAAATCGGTCGCTGAACGTATATTATTTTGAGCGCTCGAGCTATGAACCAAGGGAGGTAATCAACATTTCTTACAGTGAATCGCGAAATGCAGTAGACCGATACTGGGTTATGCCCCTTGGTATTCTTTCTTTCTTTTTTTTTTTTAAAGAAAAAAAAAGAAAGATCTCAAGAATCATTAGCTTGGACACTCTACCTCAACCTTCAAACCTAATTTTATTCATTCAGTGGACTGCTTGGACTGAGTTCCGGCGGCGGTTCGTCGAATGGTGCCGCGGCGCCCTGCTGGCGTCTTCTCTACCCCCTGGGTGGCAGCTGCCCTCTTTCACTACGACTGTGCAACACAGGAATCGCTGTGGAGAGTGGCGATCTCTCGACTGCAGGTGCTCAGTCTGCGCCGCCAGCATTTTCCCGCGTCTGTCTGCCTCTCCTCATTCGGTCTGCTTGCAAGGTCCCAAAGCTCCATTGTCACACCTCCTCGAGAGCTTCACGAACATCACGACTCGCCTTCTTCCCGTCTGCGTGACTGCTACAACAACTTTGTTACCGCCTAGAGCGTCCGGGTTCTTCACGATCTTTTCAACATGACGTCCATTCTTAACATGACTTCTTATTCATGTCCCCTATACGTTTAGGTGTCCAGGGACAGAAATCTTTTCAAAAACGTTAGCCCGTCCTCATCACATAATCCTGAAAATAAACCACTGCATGTTGGGTCGGGACCGGTACCATGTGAGAGGTTGCCTATTAATTTATTTATTTATTTATTCGTTCATTCACCTATCATTTTATGAATGTATTTGTTTGTTTGCTTTGGCCTTTTAATCATAGTTTTTTCTTTGATTCGTGGATTTATTTTGTTTTGCAGTGTTTAAAAGAAAATCAAGTTACGCTGTCATTGGTTGACTATCCTCCTGCCTTTGTCTGTGTCACCTCTTCTCCCAACACAATCTTCTACCTTACTCTCTCTATCTCATATGTCCTTGTTTCCAGCCAAGAACTGACGTGAACATGTAAGCAACCCTCTCATGATGACTTGAGTACCAATATTTTTAACAGTTGTAACTATTTCGTTTTGTTTAGTTTTCGTGATGATTCTGATGATGTTTATGATGATGATGATTATGATCATGATTATGGTTACGATGATTGTGATCATGTTATTATTGTAGCCGAGCGGAGTATTTGACTCTCGCCTCTCGGCCAACCACCTTAAGAACACGAGCCGACCCCTACTGTTATTTTCATTTATTTGTTGCCTTGCAAGGCGGTGAAGCCTGCTGATAGTAAACCGGTTTACCGGCTCCTAGTGCCACGACACTCTCAACAAGTCACTGCCACTGACTTGCATAAAATGCCTGCCGACAATGTAGTCCTGCTCACCACTAAAAGCAGAAGACGAATGGTCAGCCGGGGAGAACACATGTCGTGTCACCTTGTCCTGCATACAATGGCCACACCAAAGGATTCTGCACAGCAGGAGCCACCCAAGGCTAGACTAACCAACAAATGGAAGCTTGACAACCTCTCTCCCAGGCGTGAACCAGTGGCCCCCCATTCCGCCACATTATTATTATTATTATTATTATTATTATTATTATTGATGTTGTAATTGGATTGCATACATATGAACATGACTTTTGACAATAAAGACTTTCACGTTTCATACTTTTATTTAGTTGATCGTTTCTTTGCCTCTCTCTCTCTCTCTCTCTCTCTCTCTCTCTCTCTCTCTCTCTCTCTCTCTCTCCCCCTCTCTCTCTCTCGTTGCACAGGTATAGGTAAACAATCCAATGAATATGAAAAACAAACGCACAATCACACATAACGCACACACACACTCACAAACCCACACTAACACTTAAAAGTCATGAAATGAAGCCAGTTTCTTCCTTTAATAGCCAAACTGTCAAAAGTTACAAAAAACTCTGATGAGTAAAACAAATCGTCGAGTCCTACTAGTTACTTGTATACATTGCATGGCACAGCGTTTAATAATACGATACAAACATACATAAGCATACGTTTAGGTCAATAGAAACAAATAAAACCGCACTAATTTAAAAAAAAAACAACAACAACAAAGAATCAAACTTCAAAACACATTTGCCACAAATACCATAAATTGATTTATCTGCATGCAGTTGATGAAGTAGATGTGTCCCCGAAATGTCTCAGTTTAATCCACATAATAACGTTGCAAAGGAAAAGCGAAATTCCCAATCAGTCAGAACACGATACTAATGTGTGACTTTGTTACTTTTTTAACACCGATGATACCCCACATTTCCCATTTCTATGACTTGATTGGACTTATAACATAACTGACAACATACATTCTAATGGTCGTTTAGTCAATAAATTATTTCTATCAAGTACATATAAACGGAGTAAAGGACAGGCATGAAAGGAGATCTTGAGAGACCTCCAGGTAAACACTGAAGTAATCACAAACACTTGAATTTTACTGTACACATGATTTTGCTCTATAATAATAAAGTCTTGTTTAATGTTATATCCATTGTATTGAGTACAGTACAGTTCAAAGAAAAAAACGAAAGGACATAAAAGATCACATTGATGAATCCCAGACGATCAGAAAAAATAACCAAAATACCTTGCCTCTTAATGTGCAAATGACTGCTTAATATCATATATGTCTAATATTAAACATATTTTACTTTGCATTAGACTTTTAAGTTCGTTCCATAAAGAAACATTATCTGCTGACATATCATAAGCTTTTTTGTAATCCTTACAAGACACACACATCAAGTGACATCTATTATCAATATTCAGCCTATCACATAATGTAAATATCACGTCTATGTATATATCAAGTCTATGTAAAAGAAATAAATAAATGTAAAGATACAAATGTCAAAAAGGATTTTAAATATGTGAGTTTGACTAAAATTCACATTGTGGTTAAAACAAAAAAAATTAAAAAGCAAAACAAAACAGTGCAATGTAAACATAATTATGCACACACAAAAACACAACCAAACTTATTAGTGGATGCAATAAGATCACATGGATTTAATATATATATATATATATATATATATATATATATATATATATATATATATATATATATATATATATATATATATATATATATATATATATATATATATATATATCCTTATACAAGTACCCACAAACCATGCTTAAAAGTCTCCAACCGGTTATTTGGGTACCCGGTTTTGGATCTGGGGACCCGGCCGGGTTCCCGGATCCAAGGCGGCTCCCAGAAAACGATCTGGGACCCGGCGATTAGGGTAAGGCAGTGCCTCGACGATTAGGGTAAGGCAGTGCTACATATATATATATATATATATATATATATATACAGGGATGTTGCTAGGAATTTTTTTCTTCGGCGATTTGGCCGAAACAGTCGTGAAACTTTCGGCTTTTTACAGAAAGTTTCGGCTCTCTCTTCCAAAGCAGTCTCATAAGTTTTTTTTTGACTAGATTCACTACGTTAACGTGCACCCTCCACATCCATATATTAAAGGTGTCCTGTGGATGCATATCTTTGTAATAAAACATGATTTTAAGAGTAGAATAAGAACATTGAAAAGAAATTTTCTTTTCTTAAATTTTAGACACACAAAAACAATAAAAAGTTTAGACTGTCCCTTGACAGATCACAATACTGTTAGAGTTTCTGGGTTTAACCTTAGTAATTATCGAATCCTCACCTAAACTGCAAGCGTACAGCACAGGAATATCGCAAAAATGGACAAAATCGAGCCGATTCACCCGTGAAAACTTCGGCTCGGGGAGCCGACATGACGGACAGTTTATCGGCTTTTTTTTATAAAAATTTCGGCTAAAAGCCGAAGATCCGACCCAAACGACATCCCTGTATATATATATATATATATATATATATATATATATATATATATATATATATATATATATATATATATATATATATATATATATATATATATATATATATATATCAGAGAGCAATGTGAGATATAAATAAGCCTACAGCGCAATGTAAAAAAAATCGCTATAAAATGGGATCGCTTTGCCGTGCCGCTGGGCGTTATGTTTCTCCGAATTTTACTTTCGACTCGAGCAACCTCTCGGGGGTTTTCTCCGGGTAACAAAGAACAAGCAGAATTCAGGACAGGGCGAGCAGATTTTCAATCTCAGAATAATCTGCGAGAAAAAACCTACAGAACCAACAACATCTATATGCTCGAGTCTGACATGCAGCTCTGTGGGCACCCAAGACAGTGTACAACATCAGCCCTAACATTGAAGTCATCAAAAGCCCATATGACAAAGCTACAAATGCAGTCCTCCACAACAGCGCCATCGGGAACTGGTTCAGAACAACCATAGAGGGTCGTCAAAAAAGGACGGCCTATTAGCGCCAAAACCGAGAGTTACCAGTATCACGGGATAATTGAAACTAACACGTGTTCTGTTTAATTTACAGACATGCTGGTAATCCACAGTGTTAATTAATAATTATCAGTATTTGCCACGCATTCCTAGCGCAAAACCATGATAATTACAATTATCATGAGATAATTACAAATATACGAATACGAATACGAATACGAATACGAATACGATCACTTTATTATCTCAATCAAAGAGAAATTCACACGTGGTGCCAGATATAAATGTTACAAGACGATAAAGGACAGTATAACAACAATAAACAGTAAACAGTAAAACAGGATAAAAGTATATTAAGACATTACTAAATTAACCATTTAAAACTGTAATCATAAGAATCATAAGAAGTTACATGGGGAATAGCAGATACCTATGGAATATCATGGAATAATTACAATTATCAAGGGATAATTATAATTATCATAAAAATGGTACAAATATCTTCGCGCGATCATGTTTAATTTTCAGTTTTGGCTGTAGCAATCCGTCTGAAAATGCGCCAAAACCGACAATTGTAATTTTTACTTGATAATTACAATTTGTACGTGTTAATTGTAAATATGTCATTGATATTTGTAATTATCCCATGATATATGTAATTATCAGGTTTTGGCGCTAGTAGGATGTCATATGTGTTAGTTAGTTATTCATTGCTTACAGGGTCTAGCGGACTACAAAGAACCGAATCAGGACCACAAAATCAGGACCACAACTGGGTGGAAAAAAGACTCTCCCCTGATCCGTATAAAAGATCTGCTGAAACAACCTAGTGGTAACACTGAAGGCACTCCACCAACTACAATAAAGACATTCCACGCAGGGACGTTGATGCTATATACAAATTTATCGAACCCCCGTTTACAAAAATAATATAGAATATAAATATCATTATAAAATATCAACAAAACAGATACATATAAAATGCCTACATTGCTAAATAATAATATCATAGGAAGCCCTAGTGACCATTTGGTACAAAGCGTCTAATATTCCCAAGCTGACCCAACCGACTCCATACACAAATGAGGAGTTTTGGAAGAGTTTTCAAGAAAAAAGGTGGGTGACTGGTCTAGGGAAGAAGATAGTATGATAGATTGATAGAACAGAGCAGGAATGAGAACGAACAAAGGAGAAAGACAGCGACAGTGGGGATTTAAAGCAGCAAGTTTCCAGAAAGTGGGTATAGTATTTATACAGAAACTCACGGCACCCACACTGGGGTTTCATAGATATGTGAATTACACAGAACACGTGTTAATTACCATTATCACTGATACCTGTAAAGGCAAGTTTGGTGCTAGTAAGCCACCTTAGACAGAATTAAGCATGGTCATGTAAAAATTTTAATCAAGTGCAAATTGTAATTATTACGCGATAATTACAATTTTCGGTTTTGTCGCATTTCCAGACGGATTGCTAGAGCACAAACTGAAAATTAAACATGATTACGCGATGATATTTGTAAAATGTGCAATGATTATTGTAATTATCCCTTGTTAAATGTAATTATTCCATGATATTTGTAATTATCAGGTTTTTTCACTAGTAGGCCTTCATACGCTGTCACAATTCATATTAACTACGTAGGCATAATGTGTATTATTGTGTAGAAGTTCGAAGTTCAGATAATCGCGTGCATCTGTAATGACGTCATTTGTGTATGAAGTAATGGATTAGTTTTGACGTAGGGGTATGGAAGGATGGAAAAAGTGGACATCAGAAGTCAGTGATTTTGCGCTCGGTACAAATTTAGTTTTGAGGAAACTTAAATTAAACAGTGGGTGATGTTGTTGGAACAAGCTAAATGGTGCACAAGTGTGTGGTATGCAGCCTGCTAATAGTGGAAAAAGATCAGCAACCTCAGTGGGAGAAATATCTAGCTGAAAAAGAAGTGAACGACCTGTGACCCTTCGGACGGCAAGCGTTGAAGGGCACACAAACAGTCGTATTGTATTAATGCACCATTGAATGCTTCGAGCAGGAGGAGTACGTCGAATGGGAGGAGCGCTTTCCAACGAGAGGAACAATTCAAGCGAGAGGAGTATGTAAGGGTGAATCAGAATGAAAGCACGCACTGTGTGACGTTTGTGTGTAAGTGTGTGTGTGCCAGTTGGTTGCCTTCTCCCCGAGAGCAAGAACTTGCGAAGACAGTGACTAGACTGTGGACACTGACGGTTGACAAAGACAGTAGAAAGTTAGGTTAGACAGGTATGTTAGGAGTACGGAAGCGTTGTAAGTATGGTTTATTATATTTGCAGTGAATGAGAGTGTGAAAGAAGGTGCATGACGCTCGGAAGAGGCGAGATTGGTAGGTATTACGGACGAAAATTTTCTTTTGGTTCAGGATGTTTTATTTTGTTTTTATTATATAGTACAAACCTTTAGAGGATTAAAAAAATTTAAATTGTTAAAATCGGTCAATATTAAGGCACTTATTTAACTGTTCAAAGTCGGTAACCCTCACACAAAAATAAAACGCGTTTTTCCCAAAAGTGGCTCTAGTGTCTAAAATTAATACAAAGTGCATAAAAAGGCACTTTATTTACACAACAAAATGCAGAACCCTCTAGTATGCTCAGAAAAAAAGTTTTGCCAGATTTGGCGGAATATACGAAAATAAATATGCATTTATATATATTCATAATTCATATTAATTAATTGTTCGACAATATGAAGATCTTTTTGGGAGTTATGGAGTAAAATACAACCAAAAAATAATACATTGAAAGCCTAAATTGTGTTTATGAGTTATAACTTGGGACCAGTAGACAATCAAGGGACATTAACCAACTTACAAACCTAGTAAGTAGTATTACTACTGCCGTGCTGATGTACAAGAACAACTACTAGTAGTAGGTCTAACTCACTGGAGAATTAATTATGCAAAACGAAGACCTTGCAAAATTCACAGAAATAAACATAAAAGAAGAAAGAACATTGTTTTGCGCAAACAAAACTCACCCCTGGATGTGACATAACTTCATAACTTAATGTGAAACGCATGAGTTCTAATCTAATGCGAAGCCGTGACAACGGCGACTCGTCGTGTGGTCTTGAATTTTGTATAATTTGAAAGGCTTTACGCTCAAAAAGTTCATTTTTTGATGTTGTATTATTTAAAAGACACATCAGGTTACCTAATAAAACACAAATTACAGCAAAGCAATTTTTATAAAGGAAAAACAAAAACGCCGACGAAACCGGAAGGGGCGTAACCTTTGATCGTGGGGACTTTAATTTTATATATTTGAAAGGCTTTACGCGCCGAAAGTATACTTTTTTTGGTAGTATTAGTTTTTTTTTTTAAATCAGATTACATAATAAAACATAAATTACAGGCATGACATTTTTATAAAGAAAATAAAAAAAATTATTTTACGAAGTTGAAGCTGCTCCCCCCCCAAAACGGTAGTAATACTACTATCTTTTTTCGCTTCGTTCACTGTGCTTTCTTGCACTCACGTAGTCCGCCATCTTGCTCCGGCATCCCATCCACAAGCTACACATGCGATAAGCTACTGTCATTGAAGTCTAAACGCACGAAGCTCGCTCCCGACCTTGTGTTCCGATTAAAAGAGTTCTCGATCGGCCGTCATTTGCCCAGAAAACGGACTAGTCGTGGAGGCAAACGCAAACAAAACATCTCGTCTATCCCTGTTGTCCTTACACACAGATCGCCTACACTTTCCAATGCTGACCCCACGCTTCATGTTGCATCACACCAAGAGTGTACCACTAGGCCTGAGTCTCATCGCTGTAACACAGACAATCTCATTCACATCAACCTCTCCCCTCAACCTCTATCTTCACACCTCGATAGCCATAGCCCTCTAGGCCTACGCATTGCATCATTCAATGCTCAATCACTAGGTCCCATTGAAAAACGTACCGCTCTGCAAGAATTCATCTCACACAAGCAGACTGACATAATGTTCATCAAAGAAACTTGGTTTCGGCAGACTGGCGACGAGGGTAAATGCTCTGATTTAACCCCTTCTGGCTACTCTGTATGCTCGCTGCCTCGCTCAAATCGCGGAGGTGGCCTCGCTATCATTTACAGAAACAGTCTGTCCCGTCACCTTGGCTTCATTACAGACTTCGCTTTCACTCACTCGTCCTTTGAAGTTGTTCAAATTAGCCTGTCCGTTCCACAGCAGAACATTCACTTCATATGCATATATCGCACCTTTCCAAGCAAGAAAAATAAATTAATTGATGCAATTTTCCACCAAGAATTTCCAGTCCTGCTTGATTATTGCAACACACTGTCAGGAACATACATAGTTTTAGGAGACATTAACTTTCACTTTGACCAACCCCAGCAGCCTTCCACCGCAAAGATGATTGAACTTTTAGATCAGTTTAGTCTTTCTCAGTCAGTCACAGAACCCACCCACAGCCGTGGTCACATCATAGATTGGGTTATGCATAGGCCTCAGGATAATGTTGTTAGATCAACTTCAGTCACCCAGGAATTAACATCTGACCATTTCTGTGTCATGTGCGAACTAAGCGTCGCAGCCCCCCCTCCTCCCCCATGTTCAGGAAGGCTCGCAGCCTGCGCACCATGGATAGGGATGCTTTCAAGCAAGAGCTTACCGCTAAAGTGACCCCAGAACTGTGCCCCACTGTGGATCAGCTCCACTGTGGATCAGCTGAATAGTACACTTCAGGCGGTGCTTGATCGGCACGCTCCCGTGGCCCAGAAAAAGGTCAAGGCAACTCGCTCAGCACCCTGGTACGAGTCTATTACGGACGAGCTCTCTGAGGCGAAGAAACACCGACGCAAAGCTGAGAAAAAGTGGCTCAAATCGGGTTTAGAAGTCAGCAAGCAGATTTTCACCGCTGCAAAAAAACGGGTCACTAAAATAGTCCAGACTGCCAAAACCCGGTACTTTAGCGACAGAATTAGCAGCAGTGAAACTTGTAAACAGTTGTTTGACATTTGCAATCAGCTAAGGGGTAAGAGCAATGCAACATCACTCCCATCCACACATCCAGCATGTCAGCTCCCAGATGTATTTTGTAATTATTTCACACAGAAAGTGGCTGACATAAGGGCCGTTCTTGATAGCCATGAGATCCCACTCACTAACCCATTCTCACCTTCCCTCACCACCGCAAAGATGGAAGTTTTTCAACCAATAACAGAGCAAGAAGTCAAGAAAGTCATCTGAAGCTCAAAACCAACATCTTGCTCTCTCGACCCCATTCCTACCCCCATGTTGATAGAGAATCTTGGCCCTCTACTCCCGACCATTACCCACATTATCAACGAGAGTCTGTCCTCTGGTGTTGCTCCGTCTGTGCTCAAAGCGGCTGTCATCAAACCCCTCCTTAAAAAGCCATGTTTAGACAAAAATAATCTAAAGAACTATAGACCTGTTTCAAACCTCTCCTTCCTGTCCAAAGTCATAGAAAAAATTGTTCTCAAACAACTGTTTGCCTACCTATATGATAACGCTTTACTTTGCCCCAACCAGTCTGCCTACCGACCCTTCCACAGCACTGAGACAGCCCTCCTAAAGGTAACCAATGATCTGTTGCTTGCCTTAGATAATGGCAACGTCTCCGTTCTCACCTTATTAGACCTCTCAGCCGCCTTTGACACAGTCGACCATCACATTCTCTTTAACACTCTTCAACACTATTTTGGAATCTCTGGCTCGGTCCTGGCTTGGTTCCACTCATATCTTTCTGACAGATCACAAGCAGTCACTGTCGATGGCTGTTTCTCCAGCACAGCAGACTTGGTGTGCGGCGTGCCTCAGGGTTCCGTTTTAAGGCCGGTGTTATTCACTCTGTACACCAAGCCACTGCTTCTCCTGCTTAGAAAGCATGCTGTTGAGAGTCAGTCATTTGCAGACGACACACAACTGTATAAATCCACCGCCCCCTCTCTCATTAATTCCACTGTTCAGACTTTGGAGAACTGCATCACAGACATTAAGTCATGGATGACACTCAACAAGCTTAAGCTTAATGACGATAAAACCGAAGCCCTCCTCATTCACAAGCACAACACCTCCTCCTCACTCTCGCCTCTCCCAACATCGCTTACAGTAGGGACAACAAACATTCAGTTCTCTACCTCAGCAAGAAATCTCGGGTACATTCTCTCCGATGACCTGTCCCTCAACAACCACATCTCCAACGTCTGTCGCTCTGCATACACGGCCATACGCCAAATCAGCTCCTTTCGCCACTATCTTACAGTCCCTGCCACCAAAACCCTAGTCTGCGCTCTCGTCCTTTCTCGTCTTGACTATTGCAACTCTCTCCTTGTTGGCTCCCCGAAACACATCATTGACAAACTACAAAAGGTTCAGAACTCAGCAGCTAGACTAGTATTCCGAGCTAAGAAACGTGATCACATCACACCTCTACTACATTCCCTTCACTGGCTTCCTGTGCAAGCACGCATAGAGTACAAACTCTCTGTTCTCTGTTACAACTTCTTCACAGATTCTTGTCCTTCCTACCTTGCTGATCTACTGTCGGTCTACTCCCCTTCACGCACTTTAAGATCTTCTGCTGAAACTCGCACACTCAAGGTTCCCGTCACCCGCACTAAGACATACGGCCAACGTGCATTCGCTTACTCCGCACCTAAGCAGTGGAATTCCCTTCCCTCCCATATCCGCAACATACAATCAACACAAGCATTCAAAAAGGCCCTCAAAACCCACGTCTTCAAACTGCATTATTCAGATTGATTTGTATCCCGCTGCCATTCTCTCATCTTTTGTCTATGTCTGATCCGTAAGTGTATACACGGCTGTAAATATTTATACTGTTTTTCTTCCTGGGCCTAACCGGGCATATAAATAGCTGTGAATAGGTTTTTGCTATTCTATTTTCTGTCTTTTTTGTCATTTGTGTACATAGTTGTAAATAGTCTATTTTTGTCTTTTTTGTAATTTATGTACATAATTGTAAATAGTCTGTACCTTTACTGTCCCGTCTTTTGGTGTATTGTAGCAAAAGTGATGTTTCATCGAGTGCATGTATTTATATGTAATGACTATGTAAAGCGTGGTGAGTCTGGTCATAGGCTGGAGTACCCGCCATATAAAAATCCGTTATTATTATTATTATTAGTTGCAGTCCTGCGCCAATGTCTTCCCTTTCGTTATTGGTCATTTGTTTTAGAAAGAACCACTATACGTAGCCGTTTGAGACCGTAATCTGACCCTGGTATCAGCGGTAAAATTAGAGTTAGGTTTCCCGGAAATCTCGATCCGTTCGGAAGAGTTACCTTCTCTTGCATCCTAAGATTGGTGATCCCCATGTTGTTTGTTGTGTGGTGGCGTTGTGTGCCTTACAAGTACGTTGAATGGGAGGAGCCCTTTCCAACGGGAGGAACACTTCGAGGGGGAGATCTACGTCGAATGGGTGAAGTGCTTTCCAACGGGAAGAACATTTTGAACGGGAGGGAGGAACTCTTCAAACTTGGGAGTTGAACTTCATACATAATTGGAGGAGATTTCGTAACTTAGGGAGAGCTTCAACAACAAAATGGAGTCTTTAGCTGTGCCTAGGAAAAAGATCGACATTAACTGTGAGTTTACGGACAACTCCAAACTTGAGTTACTTTGAAGGGAAACAGGTATTTACTGTGGAATGGAAGGAAGAATATGATGTAGAATGAATGACATTGCAACGAATATAATAATCAGAATAACTGTGACTATGTGAAAGTTCTATCGTCGTATGTTGACAAATTTATGTGTTGAATTTAGAGAAACGTGTATGATTACAGACCAATATGTGCATGCAATACGTTTGTAAATGAATGAATGCGTTATGTTTGTACAAGGGTATAGGTTTTTGGGTTTTTTTGCATCTGAAATGAAATAAGAATCAAATCAATAATCAACACAAAGGACAAATCCAACAGCTCTGTGTCAGCCATTTATATTATCCCTGTTGTAACAAGCGCATCATGTCAGATGCCCTTGCAAATCACGAAGACACAGCATAGGGAGTAGAGCACTCTCCAACCTCCGTTTTGCGGATGTCATTGATGAATTGGCTGGAGAGGAACACGAACTTGAACAGCTGGTACAGAGAGAGGCTTGACACCACCTCCAGAGATTTGGAATGGAAATACGTGCAGCCAATGACATCAACATGAACATCAAAGTCCATGCCCAATCCCTCAACACGGTGCATAGCTTAAAAATGTAGGAGCCATTGTATCAGACAATGGGCCCAAATAGAAAGTCCTCTCCAGGATAGCATAAACAACTGCTGCCCTGGCAAGATTGAAGCCCATTTGGAAAGACAGGACCATCAGTCTACACTCCGAGATAAGGTTGCTGCGCTCCCTTGTCATCTCCATCTTCCTATACGCTTGCGAAACATACACCCTCACAGCAGACCTTCAACGAAGTATACAAAGCATGGAGATAAGGTGCTTCAGAAGACTTCTGGGCATTTCCTATACCTAGCAAATCACTAACGACGAAGACCATCACATAAGCCATTGGACAACACGATCACCTGCTCACAGTGGCGAAGTAACGGAAACTCTGATGATATCGTCATGTCACCAGAGCATTACGCCTTGCAAAGATCATCCTGCAAGGAACGGTGCAAGGAGGCAGAAGAAGGGGGAGACAGAAAAAGTGGGAGGACAACATTCGAGAATGGACTGGCTTGACACTGAGCGAAGCCTTATGGTTGCTGATAACAGAGAAAAATGGGGTATGCTTGTTAAACGATCATCCGTGGTGCCTCAACGACTTTCGAGTTATGGGATAGGATATGATAGGGCTCCGGTTTGCTCTCCTAGCAAAATCAAAATAAAAAACTAATATTAGGTATAGGTTGGATTTGGGCGACTAGGCCTTCTCCAGGGGAGGCAGTCCAGATTTTCCCGATACAAAAGACAATAAAGTGTAAAAAATCAAATCAAAAATTAAAATAATTGACATATAGTAAATATTACAACGAATGCGTAAAAACATGTGATATAAGTCAAATCACTACACAGTGTAAATTCACTGCCACGTCAAACAATGCATTATAAAATGTAAAAATGATCACAGTCAAAAAATTGTGAGCAAAATTAATTTACCAAATCAAACGGAATGTAAGCATCCACAGCAAAATAAAAACAATACATTAGTAAAATATATAAAATGATCACCACAGAATGCAAAACGTTGCCGCGGTGTGTTTTATAACAAAATAACATCATAGAAAATATACAGTCCTAATTACCAAATTAATAAAGCTCACCAGATAGCTTTCTACAAAATAAAAATTAAAACTATATGCCCCAAAAAAAAAAAGAATTGTGGGAACTAAAAATCAATGTTACAGTGCACGTTTTGACGAAACTAACTGCTATATTATTGGCTTTAAATTATTTAATATTTTTTCCCCAAACCATTCTTTGAAATACTGTTTTGTGTGGATTCAAATAACATTACATTACATGATTATTGCTTTAGGTCCAGCGGACTCTTCCGAGCCAAATCAGGACCGGACAACCGCTGATCCGCATAAAAGATCTGCTGAAACAACCCTAGTGGTAAAACTGAAGGCTCTCCACCAGCCAGTCATTTACAATAAAGACATCCCACGCAGGGGACGCTGAGGATATTTATCGAACCCCCGTTTACAAAAACAAAATATAATACAAACATCATTATAAATTATCAACAAAACACATAAAATGCATACATTGCTAAATAATAACATCATAGGTAGCCTTAGCGACCACCTGGCAGAAAGCGTCCAATATTCCCAAGCTGATCCAACAGACCTCACACACACAAATAAGGAGTCTTGTCTCGGAAGAGTTTTCAAGAAAAAAGGTAGGTGACTGGTCTAGCGAAGAAGAAGATAGTATAGCAGATTGATAGAACAGAGCAGGAATGAGAAAGAACAAATGAGAAAGACAGCGACAGTGGGAATTTAAAGCACTAAATTTCCAGAAAGTGGGGATACTATTTATACTGAAATCCCAGGCACCCCAACGGGGGTGTGTGGACTCAAAATCAGGCTTATATATTATAAACATTGAATATGAAGTATGAGGAGACCTTAAATGTGATATTGTACATATAATTAATGAGCTAATATTTAGAAGAACTAGAATAAGCTTCTGTTGGATACCATCTCATTATGGTTTATTATATAATGAATGGGAAGATAGATCTGCTGAAGTAGGAGCAAAGAAATCAAGATTCGTCTGTTATCAAAATTAATATATTATTATCATTAAACGAATGTTATGGATTGGTGGAGTCTACTATATGGAAAGGTATAGGAATCAATTAGACTTCAAATGGTGCACGAAACTTAGTGAGGCAATATGCAAGTACAATTATACAAGTAATAAAAATGTGTTAAAGTCTAATTTTTCAATGAAATTAAATGCTTTTAAAACCAAATTTTAAACCGACGTAGTGCTTATGTGGTGAACGAATTAATCTTTATCATCTATTATTTGTCTGTAAAATAATAGTATTTATGCTTCCTCAAAATGTAAAAGAGAAAAATATGAAGAAATTTTTTGGAAGATCATTCGATTGTTGTTGCTGTTGCAAAATGTCTGTTAACATCACCGATAGCGACTGTATTATGAAAATTAGCAAATGTGTCAAATAATGTTGTGAATGCAAGTTACGTGAAAGATATATTGTATGTTTTCTTTAAAATATTATTTTAGTTAGTCGTTATTTTAGTTAGTCGTTATTTTAGTTAGTCGTTATTGGATGTTGTATCACTGGGGTAGAAAGGGACTTTATTTGTTTGTTTGTGGGAGAGGGGGAATGAGTGGGTGTGTGTGGGTGAGGGATGGGTGAAAGGTGGGGTGGGGTGGGGGAAAATGTCTAAAATCACTTTGGTGAAGACAATAAAATTTTGGAGAATCATCAACGCTTTTAAAGATTCTTAAAGAATAGACTTAAAGAAATTGAGTGAGTCATATTTTTAGATTAACCGTTTGTCTTAACTGTGGGCACTGGTAAATGCTATGAGCAACACTGTGTGACTGATCCTATTGTTGTTATGTTATCCTGTCAGGTAATCTCACTGTTGTCCATGAGCGTGAAACTAAATTATTCAATGAATACAGATGTTGAATGTATCTTATGCAATTCAAAGAAAGTCACCTTTGCAGTGGAAGTCATTCTACTTGTTTAAGGTGTTCCAAGTACTCATCGTGCTGACGCCTCTTCATGTTCTTGTTTTTTAGAACAAGTTTAGCGTCGTTGAACTCTTCGTAGACCAAGGGATCGATCACGGTGAATTTGCTGGCCTCCTTGTAGTTGTCTAGTAGCTTGAGGTACTCGTCCTGAGCCTCTTTCTCAAGCACTAGAAATGGAAACACAGAGATAATTTTTTGTAATTCTCGACGTATATGGAAAAACTTCGAAACAGTCGATGAAAATCAGAACGAGCAAAAAAGTCTGTCTGTCGGCGGGTCGGTCGATCCATTGGAAGCCATATTTAATAATAATAATAATAATAATAATAATAATAATAATAATAATAATAATAATAATAATAATAATAATAATATTTCAAGCTATCAAGCACCACTGAACGGATTTTGACTAAATTTCATATGAGCGTTACCCAGGTTAGTGGCCTGCCTCTCGTCTATCTTATTTGCTCTACCCAGATATTAAGGACATCGTCCCTGGAGTCATTTTGTTGCTAAACAAATTTTGCTCAGTATTTGAAAAAAACGTCTGAAGCGATTTTGTTGGTATACAAGTGCTTCTACAGGTACTTTAAATCAGGGCCATCCTTCAGTAACATTCCGGTTGGCTGTTAGTCGGTCAATAGGTAGCAACAACACATGCCAAGAGTTGTCGTCCGTGATGACGAATAGAGTTATCCCAAAGTGTGTCCACAGAACATTAGTATGAAATTACGCGCTATTTCTAAGCGAAAACTTATCAGAAATAAATAATTTTAACCAATAATTATTAATGAAAGCCTGTAGCTTCGGTTTTTTTTGCAAAAGGAGACGTCCGCTCGTGGTAGCCGAAATGGCAAGTGAAAAGATGGGTTTTATCGTGATAATTGTTATTAAATAATAAGACCCCTCGCTAAAACTTTGTGTACAGATAATCGAATGCACTATTTCCATGTCAAAGCAAAAAAAATTTTGAAATTCGACCGTAAAATACTTTAAAAAGTGGTTTTTAGTTCCTGCACGTAGCATCAACACATGCCAAGAGTTGTCGTCCGTGATGACAAATAGAGTTATCCCTGAGTGATAGGCCTAATAACTCTGAATGATAGGCCTATTTTATGCTTACATGTATACTACATTACGGTCAGTGCTTCAAAATACAAATAATTTCTCATGCATGATACATTAAGTTTGAGTTTTTTTTAATTTGTGTACAAAGATCACATCGAGGACTAACTTATTAAAGCGTTAAATTAACATTCTGTCCAATATATAAGCAGGCCATCGGCCGGTCACCTAAAAATTGAAAAAGAGCTGAAACTGTTGATTCGGCGTTTTTTCTTTAATGGCTATTAAAAAATAAGTTTTCCACTTATGTTAAAAAAATGAATTTGTTTTGCAATATGCATGTTATCCTGTATTAAAGATAGGCAAAAAAAAAATTTTTTTTTGGGGGGGGGGGGGTGGGGGGGGGGGGGGGGGGGGGGTTCGAAAAAATGATGTGTTGTTGCTACAATAGGTCGGTATGTCATCCGAAATTCACTTGTTTGTTCAAAACACACTTTTGGCCTTACCTCAAGATTAACTGAACCGAAATTCATTGTTTTTACTTTGCGGACACTTTAACCACTGCTAAGCTTGTTCAATCGTTCGTATTTGCACTTTCTCAAAGGTCAAGATCATGGTGCTTCATCATTTTCTAAACGTTGCTTGGTATTTCACTGAATCTAAAAATTGGCTGAGCCGATTTGCTTGCGGACAGTTGAGATAGTGGACTATCATTCCATGTGTTCCTTTGGCTTCGTTGGGATAAGGCCCAGTCTCAACACAACCAACAACAGTTTTCAAAATGCCTATTTTTCGGCTATGTGTGTGAATGTCTGTTAAAAAAATCATCTAAATAGCTTGCCATCTTGTTATTTATTACTTCAGTTTAATCAGTCTTTAAATTTATTATATGATAGCTATGAATGCAGATAAAAACAAGATAGACTGTGTACTGGTAACCAGCCATACGTTTTGTAACAGCCTTTTTTTTTTTTTTTTAACACCAACAACAAAAATAATATTAATAAAGCAAATAAATTAAAGTACCCCTTTTAGTCTGAAATCCTTGCCGGTAGTGTTTGGCCCGCCTGTAAATCCGGGACCATTCTGCACCGGCATTCACGTGATTCTGGGCTCTGGTTTTCAAAGAAGGCAAGAACGCGCTACTATTACTCGATACGACACTGGTAGCAGCAGACGCCAACCAGCTGAAAAGTGACGGCAGCCAGTCTACCCACTCAGGTTTTTTCTTCTCGTCTTTCTCTGACATCCACTTCCCAAAAAGATTCACAGTAATGAGAACCGCAAAAATGGCAAAAATGGCTGTACACCAATCCAGAATCGTAACGCTGAAAAGCACAAAGCGTTCATTAGTACAAATTGCGCCCTGGTGATGAGACTGCTCTCCTCGGCAAAAATCACAATGAAGCTGGTGGTTACAAAAGTAACGTATAGATACAAGTTTTGCAGCTATCGTTTTATTTACGTAGGCATGTTTGCTAAGAGTGTTTCAGTTAATGGCCATCAAACAATGTCATTCAGAATAGCATGGACCAAGGAAGTGTGCAGAGTGTGCAAAATGTTGAGACTGACTTATAATATAAAATGCATGGGTCCAACTGGCCAAAAGTAAAAAAACTGAAAGGCCGGGGTCCAGGGGCCGCCTAGGCCCCGGCGGGGTCCAGGGGCAGTGCCCCGGTGAGGGGACCAGGGGGGCGAAGCCCCCCGGGAAAAAAAATACTTTTTAGCATTTGAAGAGTTAATTTTCGAATAGATATAAAAGGCTCTCTTTCAATCTGAACAACAGGAACAGTGTCACGTTTGTTTGGAAAAAAAGGTTTAAAAAAAGTTTCATTTTAAAAGACAAATTAAAAAGTTACTAAATTTAAAACTACATACAGTATCTCAACTACTTCTAAACTGCTAAATGCTGTGGGCAGAATTAATCAAGGAGCCTAGGCCTTTTATTTATGAAGTTTCTTATGTCACTGGATGCTTGCAGGGCAGCTCTCTTGCCACCCTTAGGATAAGGTTTTCGAGAAGCTGAAGCACTCTGGTCATTTCTGTTTCTAGAGGCATCAGCAGCATTATTGGCAGATGTAGTAGTACTGTTGGATGATGTAACAGCAGCACTCTTGGCAGATGTAGCAGCTGGAGTAACAGTGCTATGTGAAAAGGTAGAACTGTTTGTAGATGATGGCACACTGGAGGCAGAAGGAGCAAGACTTCCACTGCGTACCTTGGACAGGCATCTCTTTCCTAACTGGGGCTTAGATCCAAGTACCTTTACTGCATCGGCCTGTTTACTCCTTAAAAAGTTCAGCTGCTGCTGTTTTTTCTCTTCCTGATACTTGTTGTACCTGCCTTTGCTGGTTTTGATAAAGTAGGCCATTTCATGGGTGACATTCATTGTGATGGCAGAACATTTACTTGATTTTAGATGACTGCGCACCAAAGCTGATGCTTCATAATTCTCCACGCAGAGCCTTGACCTGTCAGCCCTAATATAGTCATCCATCAAGTTGAAAGATGACTCCACAAGGGGGCCAGTGAAGATGGAGAGTAAGGCTTTCACTAAACAGGAGAGGACAGGAAATCTAGTTGATCCATGACTCTGCAACTTAAAGACTTTAGACCAGAATCCAGTATCAATGGGCTCATCAGATCCACAGTCAGCAGCCAGTGTAGATACATCCTTGTCAATTTGCAAATTCAAAGCTTCAGACTGCAGGGTGCCAACACTTTCATTTGGTACAACATTTGGTAAACTCTTGGCTAAGTTGACCATGGATGTAACAAAATAATCTTCTTCAATCGCATCAGGATGCAGGGAACTGAAGCGAATAATAGCCTTATTCTGGAGAGGCAGCTTGGTGATTAGCATTGTGGCACACTTCTCATAGCCTTCTCTCAACTTATCTGCCATCTGCTGTGCCCATGGCCTCTTCCCTACTAAGGCAGTGGTGTATGCCTCAAAACTGTGGCTGCCCATTGACAGCTGACTATCTGGTTTCTGTTGAGAACGATCACAGATTTTGCATTCTTTAACCAACTTGATCACGTTCTTTACTTTGTCTCTTGGTACAGCTTCGCTCTTCATAAAAAGGATGAGAATCTGCACAACCAAGTTAAACATGCGCTCATGCTGAAGATGCAAGACAGGCTTTTCATGCTGGAATAGTTTTACATAGCCCTGAAACTTAGGCAGAAGGCCTCTGTAAAGATTGACCATTGTAGAGAACATGACAGAATCTTTAAACAGCGCTGTCAGAAGTCTGTCTTTTCTGCAGTCACTGGTGGATGATCTTGACTGCTTTGCCTGCTGAAGCTGGATTGCCCTGATCCTAGCTGCCCCTTCCTCAGTTACACTGTGCTGCTGTTGGATTTTATTGATCAGTGCTCTGTAACATAGCATAGTCGCAAAATATAAAGTATTTTACATTGTATCAAAACACAAAAATTCTTCCCTCCCATACCAAATAAAGTTATTCCTTGTTGAGTGTCACTAGATTATGATATTAAATAAACATGATACATAATAATAATAAATCATTTAATGCAAATTAACAAAATAATAAATAAAAATTTAAATATATATAAAAATATAAATTTCTAACCTGTACTGATGCTGCTCTTCCGCTGTCAGAAATGAAAAATAATACATCTGAAGAGCTGCCTGAAGCTTGTGCAGCCTCTCTGCAACATCCAACATCTGCAGAAAGCGGCTCGGACAATAGCGAAGGATCTGGAGGGGCTTTAGTCCAAGAATGAGCTGGATCTCTTGCAGCAGATCCTTGGCTTTAGGAGATTTCTGAACATCATAATAAATGTCTGAAGAAACATTTTCAACATATTGTTGAAAGGGCTTAAACAGTTCCTTTGCAGCATTGGCTACTGTGTGAACTGTATCCCCAGCAATATCCAGTAGATGTGGGTTGCCTTTCTTCAGTAAAGCTTCTACACCTCCCTTTACTCCTCTCATGACTGCGCAATTGTCCATCATACATGAAATAATCTGCAACATGGGTACTCCTCCCCCAGTTGAGCTCTGGAATGCCTGTACAATGGCAGCATGAACATTTTCAGCCGTTGCCTGATTAACAATTTTAGATGCAAAATGTTCAGTTTTCACTTCATAATCTGCGTTGGAATAATAGCGAACAATAATGTTCACAACTTTGTCCATGGCGTTGTTGGTTGCTTCATCCACATTAATTGAAAAGAAAATTGTTTGTAGTATATCAATAGTATTCTTTTTCAGTGCAGCACCCAATCCATGTGTCAGTGTATATGTGGCGCACTGATCAGACATGTGCACTTGTGAGAGTGATTTGCATTTGTTGTCGCTCATAACCTTGCACAGGCTAAGCAGATCAGGAGCAAGGCTAAATGGTAAAGCATGCTCAGATACAAATGCCAAAAGCTTTGCTTTTTTCTCAGCTATGCCGCAAATTTTTGTTGGCACACATACACTAGTAGAAGTGGTAGCAGCTGCCTCACAGGAAGAAACAATCTGTTAAAAAAGACAACAAAAAAACAAACATATTATTTATGATTTAGAAAAAAAAGATTTAAAATAAATATAGAGGGCTTATAGTCACGATTTTAAGCAGAGCCTATTGTAAAACCTGTCCTTCAAAATACACCATATATAATTATAAGCACACACCAAAAAAAAATCTAGCCTATATGAAACAATTACAACATTTACATGTAAAATTAAAAAAAAATAATAATAAAATAATAATAATAATAATGTAAATTAAAAAGGTAAGTTAAAAAAAAGTTTAAAATTTAATTATTGGTTAAAATTATAGGCTATACTCTACAGTATATCCTACAATAGCCACTGAGTAGTAAATTTTTAAAAATGAAAATAGTCACATTTTAACTCACTGAATAAAAGCCTGATAAGTGTAAATGGTGATAATGGCAAGTAAAGATCGGTACAAGCAGAGGTTAGAGTACCAAGTAGGCCAGAGTGAGGGTAGGCCTATCTGTTAATCTGTTAGTGAGGTGGGGTGTGAAGCGTATGTATCTTGTTTAATTTATAATGGTTAAGGGGTTGTCCATTAATTACATCAACAAAATTAGGGCGGAAGGGGGGGGGGTGTCTGAAAATGTTTGACAATTGTTGACAAGGGGGAGGGGAGAGTTTTTTTTAAAAACTATATGATGATAAACTGTACTATTATTATTATTATTATTATTTATATTCTTATTACAGGCCTTGAGTTCTTATATAGGCCTTTAGTTCTTATATAACGCTAAACGCTTAACAAGATCAGCGGCTAGGCCTATACTACTAATACACTTATGCAGTTATCTTTTATCAATGTATCTATCATTCTATGGTATTGCTACTCTACTCACTCAGCACTAAGACTAGCAGTTAGGCCTGTTTTAAGTGTTTACTCAGTGCCTACAGTGCTACACGTAGACTGTTAAAAGGGATAATATCATAATTTCATAAATCACAATCATAGGACTAAATCAATTAACATTAAAAAATACATACATTAAAAATAAAAAGTCATTCTTACCTTCATGGCTTTCACATGAGTTGGATGATTAGCATGGTCGGCAAGGCGTTTTTTCCCGTTTGCACCATATTTAATTTCCGAATTACAAACCCGACACAGACACACACCAGCTTTATCAAGTTTCACGCACCAAAGTCGGTGAGGTTCTTTATTGTCGTTTTTTTCATCTAGCCATGCCCACCTCCACTTATTTTTCACATTTGAATCTACATCTGTGACCATGTCTCCTTCCTTCATCCAAGGCATTTTTTTGTAAGATGAATTCTTTGTAACTTCGTATTGAATCAAATTGTGCGGAAAAAATATCTACGGGGTTTACGCAATTGCACAGCACGGGCTGTTTCCGTTTCCTGTCAGCAAAGAAAGATTGCCTTTTTTTTAAGAGCGTTTTTTCCGTACTCTTCTCAATTTTTCTATATGTTTTTTTTTTTTTTTTTTTTTTTTTTTTTTTTTTCATAAATACGGATTTTCCGTTTTAATACATCTTTAAAATACGGTTTCCGTCTGGAAACGGAAAAAGTTGGACCCCTGAAAATGTAAATTAGACCTATGTATATAACAGTGTCTACTTGATTCGCGGCAGGAAATGGGGAATGCTAGTATTAGCCTACTGCTGAGAACTAACAAAAGCAAAGCAAGGGTTGCAAACTATTAAATATGGTCGATAATAATTATACTCATCTTAACAAAGTACATCATTGCGAAATTCTAGTCTGTGTAAATCGAACAGAATTAGAAGCAACAGCGACCGTTTTTAATGTTTAACTAGTCTGTTTAACTAGTCATAGTCATGCAAGCATCATTTCGTAACACATCGGATAGCTTCGTTCGACTTCGGTGATTGCCTTTTTCGGCGAATGACTGAAACTAGTTTGAAAAACAAAAACAAGTTTGCGCTCGGGCTAGCCCGGTCAATGCGCAACTAATCCAATAGAATCGGTCAATGACCCGGGTGATGAACCGGATGGCCCGAACTGTTCGTCTCAAAGCATGCAAATACGCCGTCGGGCAAGAGCGACCTATGAGTAGCTGTCTTCGGGTAACTTGTTACTTCTTCGTAGAAAGAACACGTCGTCCATTTTGATGACCTGCTTAGAACATGATTAGGTCCCCCCCCCCCCCTCCCCCTTTGTTGTGTTTCCAGGGGTTTCTGTATAAATTGTATTCCCAATTTCTTTAAATTTAGTGCTTTAAATCCCACTAAACAGATTTTCAACCTCAGAATAATCTGCTTGAAATACCTACAGCACCAAAAACATCTATATCATGTGTTCATAGACCTCAAAAAGGCGTTTGACCGAGTCTGGCATGCAGCTCTGTGGGCAACCATAAGAGTGTACAACATCAGCCCTAAAATTATTGAAGTCATCAAAAGCCTGTATGACAAGGCTACCAGTGCAGTCCTCCACAACAACGCCATCGGAAACTGGTTCAGAACAACAATCAGTGTGCTTCAGGGATGCATACTCTCTCCAACACTCTTCAACACCTTCCTAGAGCGCATCATGTTAGATGCCCTTGCAGATCACGAAGGCACAGTCAGCATAGGGGGGAGAGCAATCTCCAACCTTCGTTTTGCGGATGACATTGATGGATTGGCTGGAGAGGAACAAGAATTTGAACAGTTGGTACAGAGGCTTGACACCACTTCCAGAGCTTATGAAATGGAAATAAGTGCAGAGAAGACCAAAATGATGACCAACAACACCAATGGCATCAACATGGACATCAAAATCCAAGGCCAGTCATAGCTTCAAATATTTAGGAGCCATTGTATCAGACAGTGGATCCCGACGGGAAGTCCTCTCCAGGATCGCACAAACAACTGCTGCCCTGGCAAGGTTGAAGCCAGTTTGGAAAGACAGGACCACCAGTCTACATGCCAAGGTAAGGCTGCTGCGCTCGCTTGTCATCTCCATCTTCCTATATGCTTGCGAAACATGGACCCTCACAGCAGATCTCCAACGAAGAATACAAAGCATTAAGATGAGGTGCTACAGAAGACTTCTGGGCATTTTCTATACCCAGCACATCACCAACGACGAAGTCCGACAGACCATCACACGAGCCATTGGACAACACGATGACCTGCTCAAAGTGGTGAAAAAGCGGAAACTCCGATGGTATGGCCACGTTCCAGATCATCAAGTCTTGCAAGGAATATCCTGCAAGGCACAGTGCAAGGAGGTAGAAGAAGAGGGAGACCGAAAAAGAGGTGGGAGGACAACATTCGAGAATGGACTGGTTTGACACTGAGCAAAACAATCAGGATTGCTGAGGACAGGGAAAGATGAAGTACGCTGTTTAAACGATCATCTGTTGTGCCCCTACGACCTCCGAGTTACGGGATAGGATAGGATTAAATCCATACTCTTGCTGTCTTTTTCCTTTGTTCCTTCTCATTCCTAATGTGATATAAAAATCTACAATCTTCTTCGCTAGACCAGTAACCTGCCCTTTTTCTTTAAACTCTTTGTAGTCCGCTGGACTCTATAAACAATGACTAACTAACTTGATTATGACTATGGCCTGATCACAAGCGCTTGCATCTGGACATGCGAGCGCCTATGACTGTGACGCGACTACCTTCTCTTTGGTATATTTAATACAATGTCTTAATCTGGCAGGGGAGAAGAAACTCACCATTCGTTTTAGCAGTGATTCATGCAAACATACAAAGTAATAAATATGCACAATCTATTTTCAAACCCGTTCAATTTCGGTAAACTTGTTGAAATTGTTGAAAAAAAAGTGTGTGTGTTTTTTGTTTTTTTTTGAAAGACCTTTGACTGGACGGAAGTTGGCTCTCCTGACATAAACTGTCAACTTCTGGTGGTTGTAAAGAACGAATTCAAGCGTTCACTATCTCTTTCCGAATGGATGCTGTTACACTCGTTTGATGGTGGTGTTTTCTATCAGTAGTAGATTCAGCCCCAATGCTTGAATGCTCCTGATGAGTGTAAACTCGAATTCGTTTATCCACGCAACCCGTTCAATCAGCATACAAGTCGCAGAGTCGTTGTATGAAGTTTTCCACTTTTATTCAGCACACATCAACAACTGCATACAATCGCCTTTTCACTCTCAACAACACTCTCAACTATCAACACACACTAAAATAAAACCTTTTGAAACAGTGCGGCACTATATAAGTCTCTCTAAACTCCAGAAAGAGCGGTGTCAGGGGCCGGGTAGCTCAGTTGGTAAGAGCGTCTTGCTAGTAACCGAAAGGTCGCTGGTTCGAATCCCGGATTGATCAACGTGTGATCATATTATTTTCCCCTTTACCAACAACTGGCCCGCTGGTGTCAGTATAAATCGGTCCAGTAGTCACCTATATGCGAAAGTGTCGTGTGACTATAATCTACAAACAACAACAACAGAAAGAGCGAGAATACCCCCCACGTAACACACCTCAACCAATCATAAGTAATTTCATCATCACTGTCTCACGTCACACAACCTTATTTGGGATGGAAGCGGCTCCTAGTTACCACTAGAACTATCCATACGCTTCGATCGATAGTAAACAACTGACTCGAGAACATTCTCAAATAATATCGACCAACTAAGAACACCAACGTTATACAAAGCCTCTTCTAATAACAACGCAAAATCAAATCAAAGATAAATACACTCTATTACTGCATGCGTTGCAAAACAAAACGAACAGATCTATCGCGCGCGTCACACATAATCGTGCCCATTTCACACGCACCATCATGCGCGTCTCAACGTAACAGATGCAAAGATGTTTTTGTGTGGGAAGTATTGAAATGTACGTGCAAGCATCTCTGCTGTTGCTATTTTAGGGCTGCACTAAAATTCGCGATGATGAATGAAAAATAGTCTACTGTACTAGAGCATCGATATCTACACAGAAGCAGTTGAAACCAATGTAGGCTGTACAAGCGTGACAAGACAACTACAAAATCATTAAGATTTTATCTGTGCTATAAACTAGCAATCAGTTGTTGTTTATTCCTTTTGAGACTTCTTGTGTGTGTTTAATTAATCCCCGCCACCTCTTGTAGCATTTCCACTCTGTTAATAAATATTTGTGCAGGCCATTGTGACAGGAAATTATGGGAATGTCTCTGTTTTGTTTGTGCGTGTTTTGCATTGTTATGTAAATATGAATTTATTTATCTGGTAGTTTTCACGCACGTTAAATGTTATTCATAATAAGATTATTGAATAATTTTAAAGGCGCGAAAAGATTTGATGTAAACGTTTGTATGCTTTTGGTTGTGTGTAGTTTTCATCAGTACAACTTCCATTTAATATGATGAATGTAGCCATACCATTGGAATTTCCGTTTCTTCACCACTGTGAGCATGTCATCGTTTTGTCCAATGGCTTGTATGATGGCCTGTCGGACTTCGTTCTTTGGAATGTGCTGGGTATAGGAAATGCCCAGAAGTCTTCTGTAGCACCTCATCTTCATGCTTTGTATTCTTCGTTGGAGATCTGCTGTGAGCGTTCGTGTTTCGCAAGTGTATAGATAGGAAGATGGAGATGACAAGGGAGCGCAGCAGCCTTACAGTGGACTGTAGACTGATGGTCCTATCATATTCTATCCCTATCCTGTCCCGTAACCCGGAGGTCGTAGGGGCACCACAGATGATCGCTTAACCAGCATACTCCATCTTTCTCTGTCCTCAGCAGCCCTCATGGCTTCCCTCAGTGTCAAACCAGTCCATTCTCGAATGTTGTCCTCCCACCTCTTTTTCGGTCTCCCTCTTCTTCTACCTCCTTGCACTGTGCCTTGCAGAATGGTCTTTGCAAGGTGTGATGATCTGGTGACGTGGCCATACCATTGGAGTTTCCGTTTCTTCACCACTGTGAGCAGGTCATCGTGTTGTCCCATGACTTGTGTGATGGTCTGTCGGACTTCGTCGTTGGTGATGTGTTGGGTATAGGAAATGCCCAGAAGTCTTCTGTAGCACCTCATCTCCATGCCTTGTATTCTTCGTTGTAGATCTGCTGTGAGGGTCCATACTTCGCAAGCATATAAGAAGATGGAGATGACAAGGGAGCGCAGCAGTCTTACTTTGGAATGTAGACTGATGGTCCTGTCTTTTCAAATGGGCTTCACCCTTGTCAGGGCAGCAGTTGTTTGTGCGATCCTGGAGAGGACTTCCTGTCGGGACCCATTGTCTGATGGTCCTGTCTTTCCAAATGGGCTTCAACCGATCCTGGAGCAGACCTCATGTAGGGACCCATTGTCTGATACAATGGCTCCTAAATATTTGAAGCTATGCATTGTGTTGAGGGTTTGGCCTTAGACTTTGATGTCTTTGTTGATGCCTTTGGTGTTGTTAGTCATCATTTTGGTCTTCTCTGCACTTATCTCCATTCCATAGACTTTGGAGGTGGTGTCAAGCCTCTGTACCAGCTGTTTAAGTTCTTGTTTCTCTCAAGCCAATCCATCAATGTCATCCGCAAAACGGAGGTTGGCGATTGCTCTAAACCCTATGTTGACCGTGACTTCGTGATCTGCAAGGGCATCTCACATGATGCGCTCCAGGAAGATGTTGGAGAGAGTAGGCATCCTTGACGCACGCCGTTTGTTGTTCTGAAGCAATCCCTGATGGCGCTGGTGGTGAGGACTGCACTGGTAGCCTTGTCATAGTCTTTTGATTACTTCAATAATGTTAGGGCTGATGTTGTACATTCTCATGGTTGCCCATAGACCTGCTTGCCAGACTCGGTCAAACGCTTTCTTGAACTCTACAAACACGTGATATGGATGTTGGTGCTGTAGGTATTTCAAGCAGATTAATCTGAGGTTGAAAATCCGCTCAGTGGTACTTCGCCCTGCCCTGAATCTTGCTTGTTCTTCAGCTATGATTTGTTCAGCTTGGTTTTCAAACTGATGATTATTATTTTTATGATGACTTTGCTGGGAATCAGCCGTTGGCTGGTGAGGCTGATGGTGCGGTAATTTTCACACTGCTGAAGGTTACCCTTTTTGGGAAGAGTGATGACAAGCGACTGAGTGCATGGTGTAGGCCACTCCCCACCCTGTCAGATCTTGTTACAGATATTGGTGAGGGAGTCAGTCATCCTTCTCCTCCTGCTTGAAGCAATTCTGCGGGTATGGTCTCTACTCCCATTGACTTCCTCTTCTTCAGCGATTGCACCGATGCCTCAACTTCTTATCGGAGGATTGCGAGGATTTCTTATTTTTCCATGTTATGAGGACATGCTAGAACCGATTGATCTCCGTTTGGTGTGTGGTTGTAATGGTCAGAGCAGTAGTCTGTCCATCTATGCAAGTCGTCTTTTTCTTCTGTAAAGCATATGGCAGACTTGCTTTGGATCGTGGAGACCATGGGCTGTGTAACACTTGTCAGCCGCTTCACATTGTGGTAGGCCTTCTTGCTGTTGTTCTTGTTCAGACTGTTCTCTATTTCCTAGCATTGATCTTCTATCCAGTTCTCCTTTGCTGTGCGCATGCCTTTTCGGTTGTCATTGTTGATTTTTCGGTAGGTATCAGCTTCTTGTGAGGTGTACTTTTTCTTTTTCATCTCTCTTCGTTTGTCACACAGTTCCAAAAGTTCAGGTGTGATCCACGGTTTCTTCTTTGGGCGCTGCATGCCAGTGATCTCAGTGCCGGCATCTGTCACAGCTGAGTTGAGGGCGGTGGTCATGGTGTTAACATCTACTTCACCAGGTCCCAAAATGAGCAGTGATGCAAATTCCCCTCCAATTGTGGCTACATTCTGGTCTATCAGTTTGCAATAACTGCAGATCACACAAGTGTTTACTTCACTTAATGATAGTCCGCACAACATGTTCAACATGAAAAACAGCAGTCAGTAATGGAAATAATAATATACAATACAAGTACACATGAAAATAATATGTGGCAGCATTATTTATTTATTTATTTTATTTTAATCTTCACTTTAATAGAGCGCTTTTCCAGCTCAAGAGCTGCTCAGGGCCTTGGCCGATAAAGGATCTAACTCAAGCCGCCCGAGGTGCCCAAATAAAACATGAACAATCCCAGAACTGAAATTCAACAACCGAGTGTTTACTTATAAAGAGATAGCTTAACCCATACACACACATAATGATCATCTAGTGCATTGCACATCTTGGTAAAAACATTGTAATTCTCATTATTAACCTTCACATCCAAGTTCAATTCAACTTTCTGCATAAAATTAACAAAAAACTAATTCATATATTCAGCAATAGTGGTAATACGTACACACTCACATGCATAATGCATAATGATAAACACACAAAAGGTTTCACCCACTAAACTCAAAGACTATTGATGAAAAGTGTTTGATTTTCCACTCAACCACCCACTTCCTACCTCCTCACCCACTCCCCAACACTCCATTAAAAAAGTTATACAGAAATTATGCAAGAAAGAGGTATTCATGTTTATTTCATGCAACACATCGAACTTTCCTATGACGTTCTCTTCTCTGGTTTAGATTTACTTTATTCTTTTCTTCAGTATAAATAATGTGTAAAATCCCTACATAAGGGAACAGTCTTCAATGTTAACTAGTACATTTATCTTTTTACTGTTACTGTTGTAATTTACACTGGGTAAAATATGAATGTAATCAACACAATTAATAACACTCATAACATTTGAAAAACAGTACCTGATCAAATATGTTGGCGCTGATCATGCTGCTTTCATCAACAATCAGTACGTCAGATTTATTAACTTATTGCACAAGTCTGGTTTTGAACGTACAACCGAGATGACCTCCTCTTTAGAGTATCTATTCCTGCCCAGCGATGCAAAGTTTCGCAATGGGGAATTTTGAGTTGTGGCGATCACAGTTGAAGCAGTAACATTAACAGCAGGGCTCTTGCCCAGTTCACTAAGTCTAATTGCACTTTCTGGCTTGAGAAATGTTTTGCCTTTCCCTGCTTGACGTTGTGCCCAGAAACTATCAGATCGAAGGCGTTTTCCTGATACGTTGTAAAATCAGCCATGAAGTTCTTCGCAGTTTAAACAAAAGAGGAGTAATTTCCCTTTGTACCTCTCAGCCTCACTGTAATATTTGCCGTCTTATATTGTACTTCCGTCCAGTGATCGTTAAAAAGGTAATTATTAAACAATTTTGCCGAAATTGAATGGATTTGGAAATAGACAGAGCATATTTATTACTGTATATGTTTGCGTGAATCACTGCGGAAACGAACGAGTTGCTTTTGGGGATAAATCTTCTAGTTTGTTCATATAGATTTGAAAACTGCGACCACCAGCGATTTTCTACTCTGCCAGATTGAGACCTTAAGGCCCGGTCTCAGTGGCCGATGGACACAAAACGTATGCAAAAAGGACACAGCGGACGAGCAAAATTTCGGGGGTAGCTCCATCCGGTTTCATCCGCTTCAAAAATGGACAAAATCGGCGAACATTTGCGAAAAAAGAACGGAAAATAACGGAAGTGGGTAGTATGTGGCGGGGATGCTAAACGGATGTTCATATGATGCCTAGAGGATGAAAGTGGATGACAGCTCCGAAGGGGTAACCGGCGATAATGGCGAAGCAGACGCATAGCGGAAAGAGCGGATGCATAGAGGATGAAGCGGATGCATCACGTACGCCTAACGGAAACAAAGGGGATGCCGCGCGGATGAATATCAGATACAAACCGTTCACTGCGCATGCGGGGGGTATGAATTGCGTCAGCTCCGTGGTTATAAAAGAATGCAACACGCACGCAGTCAGCATGAGGGGCCGGGTAGCTCAGTTGGTAGAGCGTCTTACTAGTAACCGAAATGTACCTGGTTCGAATCCAGGATTGGCAAATGTGTGACCATATTATTTTCCCCTTACCATCAACTGGTTCGCTGGTGTCAGAATAATGTGGCCAGTAGTCGCCTATACGCTTCGGTGTCGTGTGACTATAATCTACAGTAACAGCAGTCAGCATACAGCGGAAAGACGTGCTGGCGGCTACATCGATATATTTTATCAAAACCATGGTGCGTCAGTCAGGCAAGAAACAGAAGTCCCTGCCTACTTGTTCAAGCCCTGGCAAGGTGAAAAAGGCCAGAACCAGAACCCCCACCCCCTCACTGATGGTGAAGCTGCTGCTGCTGTGGTGGACCAGCCCCAAAGCCTTCAAGTCCCTCAAAGTCCTGCTGCTGAAGGTTCTTTTGTTCAAGAACCTGAAGGCCCTGATGTTCAAGCCCATGAAGGCCCCGCTGAAGCCCCTGAAGGCACTGAACAAGCTCCAGTGAGAGGGATGAAGAGGCAAGGGAAGACGTAGGGAGAGAGGAAACAGTACACTGTTTCCGAAGAGCATGAGGACGATGTGCTGGAATGGCTGAGGGAGAACGAGTACCTTTGGAGAAAGGGCCACAGACTGTATCGGGACACCAAGAAGAAACAGGCAGCTTGGAGAGACAAGGCAGAGAGCCTGGGGTACACTGCAGAAGTACTTCAAGGATGGTGGAAGCACATGCACTCCTGGTATGGGAAGCTACACCTCAAGAAATCTGGGCAGGCCGCCAGCAAGCTCACTGACCGGGAGAAGTACGTCATGGCCAAATGCAGTTTCCTGGAGGGTGAGATCCGCCACCGAGGAGCAGCCCCGCTGATACCCCTCTCCCTTAGCCAGCCCACAGACAGCCAGGCATATTCAAGCTAGGCGCCACCTGCCCTGTCCGGACTGGTGTCTTCAGAGGGCCCCCCAGCACAGACCCCTTCGACAGTTGAGGATGCTGTAGAGGCTGACGCCCTGCTCTCACAAATGGAGGAACAAGCGGCAGCCACCATAGGCCAAGTAACCCACACCTCCGGCTCCGGCTCCAGCTCCAGCTCCAGAGGACGCAGGCAAGAGAGCCAGACTGGAGGGCCAGGACGACAGTGTGCTGCTGGAGATCAGGTACACAATGAAGACCAGCACAGAACTTCTCCCTCAACTGATCGACTTAGACAGGGCATCCTCGACCCGGAAGCCCTTTATCACCTACGTAAGCCAGACCCTGAGGGACCTGCCCGAGGCCGAATACCAGAGGATGAAGAAGAACATCACAGCACTTCTCCATAACCCTCAAGGCTCTACTCAAGCTCGTCCTCTCCAGTCCTGGTCTGCACCCCAGGTGACGTCACAGCCCATCCACGGCTTTCAACAGCTTCATATCCCCGTTCCCTTGTTGACGGTCGACAATTCTGTTCTGCAATACTGGGTATCGGGTGCGCATGAGATTGTGCAGGATGCAGCAAGCTTCCACGATTCTCCTCACAGTCTCTGGGTCATGCTGCATGGTGGTGATAAGTATCTGGAACCTGTTGGCCAGGATGCCGAAGGCGTTCTCCACCACCCGTCTTGCCCTGGACAGCCTGTAGTTGAAGATCCTCTCTTTACGGGTGAGGTGTCTTGAACTGTACGGCTTCATGAGGTAGGTTCTGACGGCGAACGCGTCATCACAACTATGAAGTAGGGCACATCTTGTGTGTCATTGTGAAGGGAGTCTGGGCATGGAAAGCCCATGATAAGGTTGCGTTCCAGCCCATCCTTGAGGTCACTTGCGTTGTATATCTGGGCATCTGAAGCTGACCCGTTGGCTGAAGCATCGATGTAGATGAACTTGTAGTCAGCATCAATCATGGCAAAGAGGATGATGCTAAAGAAGCCCTTGTAGTTGTAATAGGTGGACCCTGAGTTGGCTGGTGCTTTGCAGGCCACGTGCTTCCTATCTATGGCTCCAACGGTGGGGAAAATTCCACCTCAGATACCAATCTTCTGCAAGTTGTCTCCAGCCTTGTGCAGTGGTGGGGGCACCCGAGGAGCTCGTCCGCGTATTCTTCAATGATGGCCTGTACAACTTCTCTCACGACATTGCTGATGCTGTTGTATGGCACCCTCCATGCATACTGCATGTTTCTGTATGTGGTTCCAGAGTCTAGGTGCCGCAGAGTCAGTGCCACCTTCAGTCCAGGGTCCAGGTTGGGACGGAAGTTGATGCTTGGCTTGGTCAACCTGGGTCTCAGACGCTCTACAAGTTCGTCAAACATGGCTGGTGGCATCCTCATGAAGTGATGGAATACACGAGGGTCTTCATTCCTCAACTCCACCATCAACTGGTGATACAGTCCAAAACTCCATTCTTCTCTCGATCCATCCGCGGACCCACACAGCTTTTTGACGTCTTCTTCTTCTCCTTCTCCTTCTGTCTAAAACTTGAGACAGTCTGAACAGGTTGTGGTTCTGCTGTTGAATGAGCGCAGCTATCAGATGGACTCTTTGATCATCCATGGTGGAGAACAATTGATGATGCTGAAGACCAAGACCGAGGGTGATGAGGTCTGTACACCAGAGCTGCTCGACCCATCCTGAGTTCCAGATGATTTTCTCCTCCATTTTATACAAAAAAATCGGGAGTCCGCAAATTGTCCTTCTACATACTCTGGATATCCTAAATATACGAGATACATCCCAGATACAAACGTTGTGTCTGTTTAGAATACTTTATATACGAGATGCATAATTATGCTTACATCCTTTCTATTTCCGTGCTACTAACAATGTATAGACGTTCCATGTACCTTATCTTTCCTTTCTCTTTCCGTTTTCACCTGCAGCGGATGCGAGTCGCGAGGATCCCCAGAGGATGCAGAGAGGATACAGCAGACGTTTAACGGATGTTTACGAACATAGTACGTTTGCTGCTCGTATGTGTCGCGGATTTACATCATACGTTCATCCGTTCTAAAAGTTTTGTGCAGCTCAAAACATTTTGCGCGGATGAAATCACAGTGGACGGATGCTCAATGGATAGAGCGTATGAAACACGAATGCAATGAGCACACAACGGATGCATAGCGGTTTCCAACGGATGGCAAGATTATTTTTACGTTTTACATCCTCTTTGCATCCGCAAGTGCACTGTGACCTGGGCTTTATATTACAGGAACTCCAGAGAAGTGAGACACGTCACTGGCATAAGCGCTCGCGTGTTCAGATAGCCCATGTGGGCTTAATCACGCGGCGGCTTAAACCGGTTACTTGAGGGCTAAGTCTTCAAAAATAGAAATCAAGCGCACCCAATTATAGCTTCCTAACCAACACGTGAGAGGGGCTAACGATGTGGCGCTCGGAAGGAAAGAATTGACTTACTATTTGTCATATCGCCCAGACTCTTTGTAGTTCATGAGATAAGCTCGATAAGATCTGAACTCCAGTTCTGCAAATTTATCAGCCATATCGTCCTGCAACACAAAATAATATGTAAAGGTAACAAGGAACTTTGTGTGCGGGTGTGAAAGCAGACTGTTATAGTTTGTTTTTTTAAAGATACTCGAGCAGCAATCGCTTCACAGGTGTGGTCAATGTAACTGGGTTATATAAAATGTCTGACCAAACGCATAAAGCCTTCCCACGGGAAACATTGGATTACAAGCAAGAGTATCCAGACCGTTGTAGTATTTAATCAGACCCAAAGGAGTTTCCTGCATACAAATGACGCTTGGTCTTTTTTTTAACAAGCAGGAGCAACTGCTCGTAGTTGGCTTTAAGGCCTCCAATGTTCCAATATATTAGAATATACATGATAGATAAAAATAATACCGACCTACACTTAATGTCTATTTACTTTTTTTTAGAGAGATGAAGATGGGTGTGATGTCAGAGGCAGGACGTCCATATCCACCGACTCCATCTCAAGTGGGGAAAATCGGTTAAGAGTGTTCGCCGGTACAGCACCCTGTCCCTTTTTCGATCACAGGAGCCTCGACTTATAGTTTTTTCCCTTTTGTCCAGGGTGCCGGTGTTTTATGTATAAATAGTATCTCCACTTTGTGGAAATGTAGTGCTTTAAATTACTATTGTTTCTGTCATTCTCATTCGTTCTTGCTCGTTCCTAATCTGTTCAATCAACCTATTATCTTCATCGCCAGACCAGTCACCTACCTTTTTTCTTGAAAACTCTCCCAAAATACCTCATCTGTGTATGGGGTCTGTTGGGTCAGCTTGGGGATATTGGACGCTTTCTGGCAAATGGTCACTAGGTCTTTCTGTGGTATTATTATTCAGCAATGTAGGCATTTTATATGTATGTGTTTTGTTAATATTTTATAATGATGTTTAAATTCTGTTTTGTTTTTGTAAACGGGGGTTCGATAAATTAGAGTATAGACTCAGCATCCCCTGCATGGGATGTCTTTATTGTAAAGTGACTGGCTGGTGGAGTGCCTTCAGTGTTATCACTAAAGTTGTTTCAGCAGATCTTTTACACGGTTCAGGGGTGAGCCCTTTTTTTTTTAAAGTTGTGGTTCTGATTCGGCTCTTTACATTACATTACATGATTATTGCTTTAGGTCCAGCGGACTCTTCCGGGCCAAATCAGGACCGGACAACCCCCGATCCGCATAAAAGATCTGCTGAAACAATCCTAGTGGTAAAACTGAATGCTCTCCACCCGCCAGTCACTTTACAATAAAGACATCCCACGCAGGGGACGCTGAGGCTATACTCTAATTTATCGAACCCCAGTTTTACAAAAACCAAATAGATTACAAATATCATTATAAATTATCAACAAAACACACACACACACACACACACACACACACACACACACACACACACACACACACACACACACACACACACATATATATATATATATATATATATATATATATATATATATATATATATATATATATATATATATATATATATAGATATAGATATATATATATAAAATTTAATATAAATTCTCTCCAAATGGCTAGCACCGTACAACAACCATTAAGGAACAAGGAATAAAAACAAGCCAAGGGAGGCAAGTTAATTTAAACAAGAAAAATAATTATCCTGCTCTAAAAGGTGGACAAAAGTGAGACATAGTGACTTTCAATTCCATGTGCTTCTTAATGAGCTAAAAGAGCTCAATAAGCAGTAGAATTGCATTCATAAAGCCTGGTTCTCCTGACGCGTTTCGATCTTTACCAAAGATCTCATCAGAGGAGGTTTGGCCCTGAATGCATAGACTACACTAAGTGCAGTCCAAATGTACTGCATGGGTAGTCACAAAGACACCCGTTAAGAAGTTCACATTAGGAAGAAACCAGTCTCACTATGAAAATACCCCACAATTATTTGAAAACCATTTTCAAAGTAATTCTCTCGGTCGGCCCTGGTAACTGGGGTATTTTCATAGTGAGACTGGCTTCTTCCTAATGTGAACTTCTTAACGGGTGTCTTTGTGACTACCCATGCAGTACATTTGGACTGCACTTAGTGTAGTCTATGCATTCAGGGCCAAACCTCCTCTGATGAGATCTTTGGTAAAGATCGAAACGCGTCAGGAGAACCAGGCTTTATGAATGCAATTCTACTGCTTATTGAGCTCTTTTAGCTCATTAAGAAGCACATGGAATTGAAAGTCACTATATATATATATATAGATATAGATATATAGATAGTGCTAAATAATAACATATAGGAAGCCCTAGTGATCACCTGGCAGAAAGTGTCCAATATTCCTAAGCTGATCCAACAGACCTCACACACAAATAGGGAGTCTTGTCCCGGAAGAGTTTTCAAGAAAAAAGGTAGGTGACTGGTCTAGCGAAGAAGAAGATAGTATAGCAGATTGATAGAACAGAGCAGGAATGAGAAAGAACAAATGAGATAGTAAGACAGCGACAGTGGGAATTTAAAGCACTAAATTTCCAGAAAGTGGGGATATTATTTATACTGAAACCCCCGGCACCCCAACGAAGGAATTCGGCTCTTTGCAGTCCACTGGAACCTGTAAGCAATGACTAACTAACTAACCCTTTCTTCCATTTTCTTGAGCCGATTGCTGACCTCTACCTCCACTCCTCACCCGTACTCCTAAACGTAGACCCAGGAGAATGCCTGCCGTCCCGCACCCAAGTCCCTCCCTGGTCCCCCACCACCACCGCTCTTCACGCGTACCACCTCAGAGGTGGAAGCGACAGTATGAGTGGTTTTGTTAACAGCCGTTTGCCCGTGACCTGAATGTTCTGATAGCGCTGGCGCACCAGAGCTCATTTTAACAATTGCTTTTATTACTTGTTCCAGTTCCTCTATTTTAATCATGTTTTCCATCGTCATCATCATTTCCCCATCATTTCAACCATCCCTCGCATGAGACGCTGAGGCTATACACTAATTTATCGAACCCCCGTTTGCAATGGCATAGCTACATCAACGCCTTGCTGTTCGCCTATAGAGAAGTACCGCAGGAGTCCACCGGCTTTTCTCCGTTAAAGATGTTGTACGGAAGGACCAATGCACATCCTGCAAGAACTGTTGACGAAGGAAGTGGACACCCCAGAAGTGAGAAACAGCTACCAGTACGTGTTTAAGCTACGGGAGAAGCAAGAGCAGACTCTCGCGATCGAACTCGTTACAGAATCTTACTCAAGCCGCCCGAGGTGCTAGCTTCCATTCTTAGACCCATCGTCTAACGCCTCCATTGTTGTTTTTATGTAACTGGCACTCACCTCCTAGGGCATGAGCGTCAGTATCTTTAAAATCCGGGAATAATGTCTTCATAATCTAACTCTTCTTTCTTCTCCTGCAACTTCTTTTCCATTTTTGTCCTTCTTCTTTATTGTCTGCAACACAGGGTGTGTGTGTGTGCGTGTGTGAGTGAGAGAGAGAGAGTACGCGAAGGAACTCTGCACCCGTTAGGGTTCAGCACTTGTTATTATTATTAGTAGTATTCGTTTTTATTTAGCGCTTTTCCAGCTCTGAAACTGCTCAACGCGCTGGACGATACAGGATTTTATTCGCCCGAGGTGCTCACTTGCAGGCTTTGGGGGCATGGTGTGACGCCCAGACAACTGAGCACAATCCTTGGCGACCAGGTATGGGGGAAACAGGACTTTAAAGATCCTGATGCTCATGTCCTAGACAGGTGAGTGCCGGCAACACACAAACACCCAGCAAGCACTAGGTCCCTTCTCCCCAAAACCCGGTTGCCCAGGATTGTGCTCGGTTGTCAGGGCGTAAGACCATGCACCAAAGACTGTAAGTGGGCAACTCGAGCGGCCTAAAATAACTCATTAAAATGTTCGACCTTCTTCAAAATCCCTACTTTGTAAAAGTTTTTATTTTCAGATAGGATAGGATAGGAACCGTCAAAAGGTCAACTATTCAAAACCTGCATTGTTCAAATACTTACGAATTTCTCTTTCTTGTCGTCGGTACTAGGGCCCTGACTGTTCTTCCTACTGACAAAAAGGTTGCACAATCATTGCACCCACCTCAAGCACAACTTGGACAACACATTTGCAAACGCATTCTTGCGCACAAATACACGCAAGCAAACACTTTTTTTTTTCATTTGATTTGTATATTTTCAACATTAGTGGCAAACGTGTATTTACGCCGCTGACCTGAGAATAATAAAACCGGACCACTATCATCATCATCATCATCATCATCATCATCATCATCATCATCATCATCATCATCATTATCATCATCATCATCATCATCATTCAACGATTCAACGATTCAACGAAGTTTATTGGCCAAATTGACATAAAACATGCACATGGAATATGTTGCGATGTGGCAGTAACATTCATAAAACATACATGCAAACACACGTTTACCAGCTAATAAAATACTGATCAAGCGTGCACACATACACCCGCAAAAAACAAATAGTAAAAATAAACAAGTAGGTGCCAGTGGATTATGACGTGACGTCAGTTACCGCATTATGAATTTGACATTAAAAGAAATTTAAAGCGAGAGCAGCCTCTGGAAAAAAAGAATATCTAAAGCGGTTTGTTTGGTTTTGAGGGCTCTGAAGCGCCTGCCGGACGGGAGGAGCTCGAACAGATGGCCGGCTGGGTGTGAGGGGTCAGCTGTGATGTTTCTAGCTCTACGGACCAAGCGCGTGTTGTAGATCGAGGCGACAGATGGAAGTTCGCACCCGATAACTCTGGACGCGTGTTTTACGATGCGCTCAAGTTGCACTTTCTCCTCATCAGTGGCACCACCAAACCAGGTAGTGATGCCAAAGCAGAGGATGCTTTCGATCACTGCGCGATAGAACTGCGTCAGGACTTTTGCAGGCAACCTGAACTTCTTGAGTTGTCTCAAGAAGTGCAGGCGCTGTTGGCACTTTTTGATGATGGGGGTGGTGTTGTTTCCCCATGACAAGTCGTTCGAAATGACTGTGCCTAAAAATCTGAACTCTTCGACTTGTTCAACACTTTCATCGTTGATCACAAGTGGTGAAAGTGGATCTTTAATTCTCCGAAAATCGACAATCATTTCTTTTGTTTTTGAAACGTTGAGCTCGAGGTTGTTCTCTGAGCACCAGTCAACCAACCGTTCGACCTCATCCCGATAGGCGGTCTCGTCGTCTTTGCTAATCAGGCCCTCAATGGTGGTGTCATCAGAAAATTTAATGACATGAACGGATGGAACATGTGACACACAATCATTTGTGAACAACAAATCATTACTTTACCATTGGCATCACTATCATCAATCATTCTGTTGATTAGCCCTTAAGGCAAGAAAGGTTCGATATCTCAAAATCAGAATGCATCATCATCATCATCATCATCATCATATCATCATCATCATCATCATCATCATCATCATCATCATCATCATCATCATCATCATCATCATCAACAACAACAACATTTTCACGTCATTCTTAGCATCACTTTTACCGTCATCGTTGTCATCATCATTATCATTATCATCGTCATAGCCACCTGCGTCGTCATCATCCGCCACGATCACGCAGACATTACAGTTAAAATAATGTGTTATCCAATATTTAGAGAATTATTATTATATTTCTTGTTGTTGTTTAAAAATAAAGATGCTAAAATATTACATACGAGCAACGAGCGAAGCGGCGGGTTTGAATCTTTGAAAATTATTCTTAAAGATAATTTACAAGAATAGGTAATCATATGGTGAACGTGTGACATAGAAGAAGAATGTTTTCTTACTTGTTCCAAAGGAAGAGGGGGAGTTGCTTCCAGATATTGGTGGCCATGCCCGCGATTAGAACAGCGACGAAGACAATGAACAAAAAAGTGTAAATGCGCACCAAAATGGATACCAAGGAACCAATAATCATGTCGATACATCCTAAGATACAGTCGATCCTTTTGATACAGTCGATCCATGTTGAGATCGCGTCCAGAGTTTTGTTGTTCATGGTAGCTAGAGTCAGAAGAAAAACAACACACACACAGACACACACACGCACAAACACACGCATATAGATAGATAAACAGATAGATAGATAGATAATGTTACATTACATTACATCACTATTGCTTTAGGTCCAGCAGACTCTTCCGAGCAAAATCAGGACCGGACAACCCCTGATCCGCATAAAAGATCTGCTGAAACAACCCTAGTGGGAAAACTGAAGGCTCTCTACCAGCCAGTCACTTTACAATAAAGACATCTCACGCAGGGGACGCTGAGGCTGTACTCTATTTTATCGAACCCCCGTTTACAAAAACAAAATAGAATATAAACATCATTATGAATTATCAACAAAACACATACATATAAAATGCCTACGCTAGTGACCATCTGGCAGAAAGCGTCCAATATTCCCAAGCTGATCCAACAGACCTCATACACAAATAAGGAGTCTTGTCCCGAAAGAGTTTTCAAGAAAAAAGGTAGGTGACTGGTCTAGCAAAGAAAATGATAGTATAGCAGATTCATAGAACAGAGCAGAAATGAGAAAGAGCAAATACGAAAGACATCGACTGTGGGAATTTAAAGCACTAAATTTCCAGAAAGTGGGGAAACTATTTATACTGAAACCCCCGGCACCTCAACGGGGGCGATAGATAATGTGACACCATTAAGATCAGCCTAGCCTATCAGTGATCATTGCTTGTTTTTGCGACTCAAAAGAGAACAACCATTTCAGCGCTGACGCGAGTTTTTTGCGTGTAAACAATTGAGGGTTCTATTTCCTTATAATATTATTCCGCAGCGCTTGAACGCATCGTTGATCATCCCATTTCATATCCGTTGAAAGTCTTTCAATTCCTCACTGTTGATACGGGTGCGTTTGCTCTTATATTTAACCTTATGCTTTAAGCACGTATTTGGGCTTACAGTAGAGGTCCGGGCATTAAGAAGAACGGATTATCCGTAGCAAAGCGGCAGTGTATCCTCGATAGAAAAGCTGGAGCTCTTACCGGCCCTGTTCTTGGGGAAAACAGCTAAACCGAAGCAGAAACTATTATGTAAACATCAGTTCAGTTCAGTATTTTATGTTTACGTCTGTTCACTCTAGGTGATATTAATCAAACACACCAAAAATAAAATAAATAACATGACATAACATGAAATGGCATACAATTAAATGAAATTAATTGAAATTAAATGAAATTATGAATGCCCTGTGGCTTCGGGCACTAAATAGAATAGACCCAACGTTTCCCGGCGTGCATGTGTCGTAAGAGGCGACTAACAAGGATGATGTTGACACATCCTCACAGTGCGAAAGTCTTTTACACAGAAGTCACCGGCCAGGGCGGAAAAACCTCACGTTACAACAGATTCAACGAACACGTGCTCAGGGCCACGGCAAACCAAACTATATTCGTGGATTTTGGCTGTGGCCAAAAGCCTGGAGAGGATTGGGCCCTGCCAGGTCTTTCTTGCCCAAGACACACTGCATGATGAAAAGAACCATTCATTCCATACCGGATCGGTTGTCGCCCGGGTCACCAAAGACCGCGCCTTCCGTTGGCCACCAGGACGGAGGTGATAAGTGCGTTACTGATAGGCAACTTAGCAAGATCCGCATGAGAGACAATATCGTCATAGGAACCTGGAATATCAGGACCCTGACTGCGGAGGGAAAGTTAGAAGAACTGGCCCACGAGCTGGACCACTATCGATGGAAAATTTTAGGTACCAGCAAACTGCGCTGGAGAGGCCTAGTGAAACAATGACCGACAAAGGCCACAAGCTTTATTTCAACGGGAGAGATGACAAGCACGAACACGAAGTTGGATTCTTGGTCCATAGAGACATTCTAGCCACTGTCATGGGTTGCCGCCCTGTCTCCAGTAGACTCATTACCATCCGTCTGAGAGCAGCCCCTTTCAACATCACCCTCATCCAGGTCTATGCCCCAACAACAGACTATGACGACAGCGAAGTCTAGGATTTCTATGAACATCTACAGGCTGTCCTTGACCAAGTGCCAAAGAAGGACATTGTCATAGTGCAAGGCGACTGGAAGGTCTAGGTTGGCCAAGATGGGCACCACAACATGGGAAACACATGTTGACTCCACTGCAACTACGAGGCAAATGACAGGGGTCTGAGACTCTTGGAGTTTGCCAGATACACCAATCTGATACTGGCAAACATGCTTGGTCTCCACAAAAAATCCAGACGATGGACATGACACAGTCGCATCGGCGAGCATCACAAGCAGATCGACTACATCATGTTCAAGACTCGGTTCAGATCAACCATCAACATTGGCAGGACACGCACGTTTCCAGGAGCAGACATCGGAAGTGACCACGATCTTGTAATGATGTCCTTCCGGCTCCACTTGAAGAGAGTAAACACAGCAAAGTGCACCAGACTGAAGTTCGACCAGGACAAACTGCTCATTTTTGGACCTGGTGAAGTAGATGTCCACACCATGACCACCACCTTCAACTCAGCTGTGAAAGATGCCGCCAATGAGACCCTTACACCGCCCAAAGCAGAAACCGTGGATGACACCTGAACTTTTGGATCTGTGTGATAAACGAAGAGAGATCAAAAGGAAAATGAACTCCTCACAGAGAGCGGATGCCTACCATAAAATTAACAATGACATCCGAAAAGGCAAGTGCACAGCAAAGGAGAACTGGATAGGAGATCAATGCCAGGAAATAGATCGAGAACAGTCTGAACAAGAACAACAGCAAGAAGACCTACCAGACTGTGAAGCTGCTGACAAGTGTAAACAGCTCAAGGTCTCCACGATCCAAAGCAAGTCTGACATATGCTTTACAGAAGAACAAGAAGCCCTGGATAGATGGACAGAGTACTGCTCTGACCTTTACAACCACACAAACGGAGACCCATCAGTGCTAGCATATCCCAAGAACAGAGAAGAAGAAGAAATCCTTCCAATACTCCGAGAAGAAGTTGAGGCAGCAATGCATTCGCTGAAGAAATGGAAGTCAGCGGGAGTGGACAACATACCCGCGGAACTGCTTCAAGCAAGAGGAGAAGCGATGGTTGACGTCCTCACCATTATCTGTAGCAAGATCTGGCAGAGTGGGGAGTGGTCTTCACCATGGACCCAGTCGCTTACAGCACTCTTCCCAAAACGGGTACCCTTCAGGAGTGTGAAATTACCGCACCATCAGCCTCATCAGCCATCCCAGCAAAGTGCTCCTGGAAATAATACTCAACAGGTTGAAACCCCAAGCTGAACAAGTAATAGCTGAAGAACAAGCAGGATTCAGTGCGAAGTACCACAGAACAGATTTTCAACTTCAGAATAATCTGCGAAAAATACCTACAGAACCAACAAAATCAATATATTGTGTTTGTAGTCTTCAAGAAATTCTTCGACCGAGTTGGGCATGCAGCGTTGTGGGCAACCATGAGAGTTTACAACATCAGCTCTAAAATTATTGAAGTCATCAAAAGCTTGTATGACAAGATTACCAATGCAGTCTTCCACAACAGCGCCATCGGAAACTGGCTGAGAACAACAATCGATGTGCGTCAAGTCACCGGCCAGGTTCAACGACCACGTGCTGGGGACGAAGGCGAGCCACACTGTATTCGTGGATTTCAGCTGTGGCAAACAGCCTGGAGAGGATTGGGCCCTGCCAGGTCTTTTTTGCCCAAGACACACTGCAAGATGAAAAAAACATTTATTCCAAACCGGATCGGTCGTCGCCCGGATCACCAAGGACTGCGCCTTCCGTTGGCCACCAAGACGGAGGTGATAAGTGCGTTACTGATGGACAACCTAGCAAGATCCGCACGAGAGACAATATTGTCATATGAACCTGGAATATCAGGACCCTGATTGCAAAGAGAAAATTAGAAGAACTGGCCCACGAGCTGGAAAACTATCGATGGAGCATTTTAGGTATCAGCGAACTGCTCTAGAAAGGTATAGGTGAAACAACGACCGACAAAGGCCACAAGCTTTATTTCAGCGGGAAATAGATAGATGACAGGCACGAACACGGCTTCGGATTCTTGGTCCACAGAGACATTTTATCCACTGTCATGGGTTGCCGCCCAGTCTCCAGTAGACTCATTACCATCGGAAACTGATTCAGAACAACAATCGGTGTGCGTCAAGGATGCCTACTCTCTCCGACACTCTTCAACGTCTTCCTAGAGCGCATCATGTCAGATACCCTTGCAGATCACGAAGGCACAGTCAGCATAGAGGGTAGAGCAATCTCCAACCTCCGTTTTGCGGATGACATTGATGGTTTGGCTGGAGAGGAACAAGAACTTGAACACCTGGTAAAGTGGCTTAACATCACCTCCAGAGAATATAGAATGGAAATAAGTGCAGAGAAGACCCAAATGATGACCAACAACACCAGTGGCATCAACATGGACATCAAAGTCCAAGGCCAGTCCCTCAACACAGTGCATAGCTTCAAATATTTAGGAGCCATTGTATCAGGCAATGGGTCCCGACAGGAAGTCCTCTCCAGGATCGCTCAAACAACTGCTGCCCTGACAAGGATGAAGCCCATTTGGAAAGGCAGGACCATCAGTCTACATTCCAAGGTAAGGCTGCTGCGCTCTCTTGTCATCTCCATCTTCCTATACGTTTGCGAAACATGGACCCTCATAGCGGATCTACAACAAAAAATACAAAGCAAGGAGAAAAAGAAAACTTCTGGGCATTTCCTATACCCAGCACATCACCAACGACGAAGTCCGACAGACCATCACACAAGCCATTGGACAACACGATGATATGCTCACAGTGGTGAAGATACGCAAACTCTGATGTAATGGCCACGTCACCAGAGCATCAGCCTTGCAAAGACCATCATGCAAGACACGAAGGAAAAAGGTAGAAGAAGAGGGAGACATAAAAAGAGGTGGGAGGACAACATTTGAGAATGGATTGGTTTGACACTTAGCGCAGCCATGAGGGTTGCTGAGGACAGAGAAAGATGGAGTATCCTGGTTAAACGATCATCTGTGGTGCTCCAACGACTTTCCAGTTAGGGGATAGGATAGAATAGAATGTATGTATGAATGGTATTTATGTATATATGTATTTATGTATGTATTTATACATGTATATGTATGAATGTATGTATGTATGTATGTATGAGAGAGTGAGAGAGACAGAGAGTGTGAGAGAGACAGAGACAGAGAAGAGAGAGAGTGTGAGAGAGACAGAGAGTGAGAGAGAGACAGAGAAGAGAGAGAGAGAGAGAGAGAGATTTGCCATTGACGTATTATTTATGTGTGTGTGCATAATTAATTTTGCTGCTGTCCAATCATGATGGTGCTTGCTTCGTGTCATCCATGTAATTCTCTAAGTGCATATATGTTCATGCGATGTTATAGAGAATAAAATCTTGAAATGTATTTAATAGGCCACCCACTGAACAGGCGACGTTGACGCTAGCTGAGCGTCAGAGATCTATCAAGCACAGGCAGTGTGTAGGCCTAACCCCCTCAACAGCCTCCAACACTCAGACTGGGGTCAGCATCGCTTTCGGACTGACTGCCTAAATAACCTTAGTAAAAACCCGATAACGGCAAAAAATGACTTTAACGTTTATTGACATGTGTTGTGCTATTGGACAACATAATAACGAAAATTTACATAAAAGTAAGATATTTATACTAAAATCAATAAATATGTTACCAAAATTGCCTTCACTGTTATCTGGAAACGGGCCTAGCTCGCTGCTGTTGACGTTGTGTTCCACTGGCGCTGGTGTTGATGTCATTGTTGTTGTGATTTTTGCCGTCGTCGTGTTTGGTTCCCTGTTAACCGAGCGTCTTGGTACGCTGCCGTAAAAAGGACAAAAAAATGCGCCGTGACCCTGTTTCTTATGTGGAAATGTTTATGCGCGTATAAGAACCAATTCAAAGGCTTTGTTTTCTTTGGGCGATAATGCGTTTAGCATGAAATTGGCATTGTATTACAATTAGGCAATAATTAAGTGGGCTTTAGTTGCTTTTTTCTTATATTTTATTTAACAGCTTAGTATCTCTTTCTTTCGGGAATTCTGGGCCGTCTCCCCTGGGGGAAGGAGTAGTAGCAGCCTGTGGCGCGCCCAAACCCAACCTACCTAACATTATTTGTGATTTTTATATTTTGCTGGGGGAGCAAACCGGAGTACCCGGAGAAAACCCCCGAGACATTGCCCGAGTCGAAAGTTAATAATATTCGGAGAAACATAGCGCCCAGACCTGTCAGCGCCATTGGTTTCTGGCTTGTGGACAAGGCAAGTTAGTCCCGCCTTAGCCCACTTGGCCAGAACGCTCGCTCCAACGTTGCTCCAACCAATCTCTCAAGTTTGAATTTCCCATTTCTGTTGTGATAGGGAGTGATTTTGTATGTTTAACTGTACAGCAATTCGCTGTACCATCTACTAGGTGATATTTTTAGTGCTAGAAAGGTACTATTAATATAGGCACAAGAACTACGGAATATGTTGATTTCAAAACACTTGCGACTATCCGGAGGAATCATACCGGGTCTGATTGGCTGCTATGTATAGCCCCATGCTCATTTGCATGTCGAATCTAGGGCACTTAGGCCTACATTGCTGAATCTTCGCCGAGTATTGATTTTTGCCTTTCATGAAAAAAAGTTTACTTTCTCCAGAGCGGAAAGGAGAGATGACTGCTCATAAGTAAAACAATATTTTCTTTTCTATATAATCTAGAAGATAAAACATAAATTCTTCAGGCAAGTAGATAGTATCTGATCTGGCTTTAGAATGCCCATCGTGGTGAATTAGGGGCCTGTACTTATAGATTGGTATACCACTTTTATAAATTGTGGAATGTATAGATTTCACTCTGTCTGTTTGTGTGTTTGTTTGCTTGTCGGCAATCAGATTAATTCAATACTGTACTGTCAGTTGCCACAAGCACATGCATGTCCTTAGCACTGTCACAGTTTCAATGTAGTATAATAAACTTGATATAATAATTCGCTTTCTTGTTTATCGACCATTCTCGTAAATGAGTAAAAGTATACTTTAATTATATGGCTTCCTATCCCCCCCACCCATTTTTGATTTTGGTCAATTACTATTGTTCTTCTTCTTCTTCTTCTTCTTCTTCTTATTATTATTATTATTATTATTATTACGTTATTAATAAGCATTACTAACAGCGACAACACAAGTAAATAATAATAATAATAATAATAATAATAATAATAATAATAATAATAATAATAATAATCATCATCATCATTATCATCATTCTTTCACAGCTAATGCCGAAATGATATTTAAGAAATGCAGGCAGCGTATGTACATGTTGTACCAACTCCGATCTCTTCTGGTTTCGCAGAGCATACTTAAAAATTGTTATCGTGCCTACGGGGAATCAGTTCTTACGTTTTCATTCATTTGCTGGTTTCAATCTCTCAGTGTCAAAAGTAGGAATTCCTTGAACAGTATTATCAATACCTGCAGCAAAATCATTGGTGAAAAGCAGACACCTCTGTGTGAATTGTTTCAGAGAAGGGCCCTAGGCAAAGCCATCAGCATCAAGGATGATTCCACCCACCCTCTCTCTTCTTGGTTTAAAATTCTACCTTCTGGTAAACGCCTCATGAGCCTTAAGACCCGCACTGTACGTTACCGATCCAGTTTTCTCCCCTCTGCTGTGGCCTTGATCAACTCAAACCTGACGCGCTGATGGCTCTGCTTGAGGCTCCTTCCTCTTCCTCTTGCTTGTTGTAATCGGCTCTACAGTGTGTAAGCGTGCGTGCGGTTGTGCATGTGTGGTTTGATGAAGCGGAAGGAGGGGAGGGAGGATTACTTTATACTATGTTTAATTTTTTATTTGCATTTTTCTTTTTATTTGTTTTATTTTAGTGATCAAGTGCCTGTCATAATTCCTTGTAAGAGGTAATAAAGATTTGTTGAATTGAATTGAATTGAATAGAATAAAGCCCCCTGTCACGTGACGCTGACGTAAGTCAGAGTCCCGCGAACATTGTTAGTCCATACGACCCGAGCACACCCCACCCACACACTAAATAAGAACACAAACACCAGTGGTAAATTAACGAAACAACTCTTTTATTCCCCAAACGTACTAACTACCCACCCGTCCCTCTAACAGCACACACTTCCCTCACTCATACTCACAAGCATACACAACATATTTAACAATAAACAAATGATATTTACAAATGCAATGGTGAAATGAAAATAAACAAACTGATTTATGAAACTTGTTTTTATATTCGCTCTATTCCAAAACTCTAGAAAAATATGCGCATATTAAGGCCTTTCTTGTTATACTTTCATAACCTATTACTCAAAGTCGTTTAAGTTCTTTTTTCAGGTTTCCTTTTCAAAACAGAATGAAACACTCCTTGGTGTAGACCTTCCTGTAGACGATACAGAATTACCACCCCTGAAGACACAGCAACGCATAGGCGGCCCTCACACGGTTCCCATCTGAACCGTACACGGTCCTCAGTACAGGGGGAAGGTAACTCGGCTGGGTGGCTCCTGCGTAGCTGACCAGACCTCTCAGCGTCCAACCCAAGTCGGACCGGAACCAGAATCAGTTCAACCTCAGCCGCTCAGATCGTCTCGGCAGATGTTCAAAACAATCGTCATCATCATCAGCATCAGCATCAACATCAGCATCAGCATCAACATCAGCATCAGCATCAGCATCAGCATCAACATCAGCATCAGCATCAGCATCAGCATCAGTGCACTGAAAATACAGTCAGATATCCTAACATTTGCCAACACGATTACATTTGCCAAAACTGTCACCATCGTGTTGTCTTCACTGTTTTCCGCGCACAAACGTCATCATGAATAAAATCGTAACACACAAAACTCTATCAATGTCTATGTTTCATTGTTCATACTTGTTCCGATTTATGATTATTAAATGTCTTTCATCGTATGCAATCTTGACTATACTCTCTCCAAATTGTTTACTTTTGCCTTCAACTCTGAGATACTCCAGCACAAATCTTTACTATTTACATCATGCCTTATGAAAAAACATAAAAGATGAAATTCAACAATTGTTTAGATATTAACCACAATCAAACCTTTAATGATATAGCAATGAAAAATACTTCCATTCAATTTATATTTCATATTGAATGCAGTCATTCCTCTACTAAAATACTTATTAAATTTCCTTTTAAAAAATACTGATAATATACTGACAAATTATCTCCCTTGCGAAAATAATGAAGAAGGTATATGTACAGAATAATTCTCTCCCTTCATTAAATAAAACGATTATGCTGAATTCAATAATTCATTCCCTATTAAATAAATAATAATAAGAAGAAAAATCCATCATAAAATAACAGAATAAAATCCCCCCTATGAACGTATTTACCCCAGAACAATGACCTAACATAATGGTGAAAAATATTACATTCTACAGGCTTACCTATTTACACACTCATACACCAGAGAATGCAGCACGCCACTAAAGAAAAGCATGAGTATTTACCTCCACTGGTGATGAAACCTCAACTGGCAACGCAGACAACACAACACATTACAACACAAGTTGAGGCGTCCTTCAGTCTCCGCCGCACTCCTCCGGGTCACAGGGCATCCAAGTCAGGGCTACTGAAAATGGCTTTGCAGGGGATCCAATAGAGTTTCCACTACTGCTTACTAAGGATATCAAACACATAGATATACGCCTAGTCCTACCCTCAGTGCGGAAGTCTGTTCTCTCTCTGACTCTTTCTGACTGACTGACCTCTATCACTGCAGTATAATACCCGTTGTAACTTTCTAGAATAGCGAACATGCTCAGCAAACGGTCGGCCAGGCCCAAACCGGTTCCCTCTCTCTATATCATCTATGCGTACACTCTTGCTCGGAATTGACAGCTAAACGAGAAGTAGCAACTAACTTACGAAAAGCACGGGTTTATGTACAGTTAAAAAAAATGTATGGTAGCCGGCGCGTGACACACCTCCCCCCCAGATCAAACACCCGGGTTTGATCACCTTCTGGCTACCTGACTATTTTTCTTTTACTCCCTTCAAGTGATGCACATTCTGTCTAAATGTTCCTGCTAAGAAAATCGGCTGGTACATTTTCCTTTCCTGGGATGTTCTCTATTCGGATGGAGAACGGTTGTAACTGTAGCGCCCATCTCATTAGCCTACTGCTAGTAGTTTTCGCCTGCTGTAAATACTGCAGCGGTCTGTGATCGGTTTGTACCACAAAAAGGTTCTGCCATAAAGATACTGTCTAAACTTCTGAACACCCCAAACTATGGCTAGGCATTCCTTTTCTATGGTAGAGTAATTACGCTCCGCTTTTGACAGTTTCTTACTGGCGCATGCGATCGGTTGCAAACCACTCCCCATGTCTTGACATAACATCGCTCCTACACCTCCCTCTGACGCATCTGTCTGATGGACGAACGGACGATCAAAGTCGGGCAGCGAGCACACAGGACCCGAACACAACCTGGCTTTCAGCGTTTCGAAAGCTGTCTCACATGCATCGGACCACGTCACTGACCCTGCTTTACCCCCTTTTGTCAAGTCTGTCAATGGAGCGGCTATGGCTGCAAAGTTTGGGACAAACTTCCTATAATAGCCCACCAACCCCAAAAATGACCTAACCTGTCTTTTTGTCTGCGGTCTCGGCGCATCCTTGATGCGTTGCATCTTGTCTTCCTCAGGACTGATCTGACCGTTCCCTACGGTGTGTCCAAGATACTCTAGCTGTTTGAAACCTAGGTAACACTTCTTAGGTCTGGCTGCCAACTGAACCTCTTTCTCTTCATCCTCATATCCCTTTCCTCTACTATCACTGTGGACAACGCAACTCGTTCCTGAAGTTACTCACTTCTGACAAATGCAGGTTCCAGAGAGCTTAGTCTTGATTGCCCCACGTTTTCAGTCCAAATGGCACACTGGTCCCACACTGTTTTCGCTTTGTCACCTCAAGCATGGTACCCTGCCCAATATCCTTTTGCTAAATCCAGCTTTGATTGTCGCTTTAGCTAGCATGAAAACAAATACACCCTGTCCGGCTCGGCATCGAATATGACTTTCTATGAAACACACGCTGATTTAGCCTTCTTTCTGACCAAAATGGTGTTTCGAGCGATCTTCGATGCTTCTTTCAGATTACCCCATAACCTGCATGTTTCCTCGATTGCGACTTCCAGCTGTGGTGAGGTAATGGAGATTTCATGTGTGGGTGGTTTCTTGAGAATATCATACTGACGTCTGGGGAACGACTTTTAACAGACTGTTGGTACATCCCCCCTCAGCACTGTATCTTTCCTCTTCATCCTCGCCTTTCCTCCACTACCGCTGTGGGCACATCACACGGACTCATAGCGGGGCCCACACTTTTCTTACCACTGTACAATAACGCAATGCGAGACAACCTTTGATGGCTTGGGTCTTCTCTGTATGCAAACAGGAAGTGCGGGAATATACGCTATCCCACTGTCTTGGTTGTTTTCGAACGCAAATTGTCCCTGTAACAGGCCACCAAAGTAAATGGGTAGATTCTAAGATCTAAGCGACTGGAGCATCTCGTATGTTATTGCCCTCAAGTACATTAGTACCGGGTGATCGGCCTGATACGAGTAGAACCTGTTGATTCTTGGGTACTGTATGCAAACAGTGCGGGAATATACCTATCCCAGCTCTTTGGGACCAATCTCCCAAAGTGAATCTCTCTACTAGTCCATTCGACCGTCTAGCCCATCAGATCCTGCTTCCATCATAACCTGAGAAGTGAACTGTGACCCTAGTTGACATATACCACTGTCTCTCCCAAAATGCTTCGGCCACCCTTTCCGCATCTATCCCCTGTCGGACGCTGTGAGTCCACTGTCCCAAAATGAACCGTTTCCCCCTGTCGGACGACTGGTGTGATGGGGCCCACATAGGTGTCTTCTACCAACGGTAAGTGCTGCATAGGAACTCGGGGCACCCTCCCCTCGGCACTACCCTCTGACACTGCTCACATGAACTCGCAGTACCGTCTGACTTGACTGCACAAACCGGGCCAATAAAAGGTCCCCCATATCCTCTCTCGGGTCTTCTTCCCTCCAAAGTCCTCCCATCGGCGGATCATGCGCTAGTCTGACTACCGTCTCTCTCAGCTGCTTTGGTACTACCAACTGTGACATCTGACTTCCACCTTTTGCGTACATTCGGTAGAGAATACCCTTCTTTCTACAGAACTCTACCAGTCCCCTTTCCTGAGGTGATGGCCCTACCTTCATCTGCCAGCTTACGGGCTCTGGCCAAAGTCTCGTCTTGGGTTTGCCACTCTATCAATTGAGAAGGTGTCACATCAAGATCGACCTGCTTGATCAACTTCAAAGGACCCTCCCCCTTCTTTTCTTTCTTTGCCTGCGCTCTAGTCTGGACAGCTGCTGCCTTGGCGCACTCACTAGCGTCTACGGTCACTGGGCTACGTTGTCCGTCAGCGAAAGTCACCCAATTACCAAGTATAACGTCTGGTCCCATGTGCTCAACCACTATGAGTTCGATTTTCCCCCTTACAAACGGCGAATCTAACTCAACCCAAGCAGTAGGATACTTAGCCGATTTGCTGTGGTCTACGGGATTGACGTCAACATGCCTCCCTGATAACTGTTCTGGCTGCACCCACTTCGCTGCAATCGCGCCCATGTCGGCACCTGTATCTCGCATAATGCGGACTTCTCTCCCTTGGGCTAATCCCTTACTCCAGGGGTCAAAAGGTACTATGGTTTTCACCCCTACAGTTACCGGCCCTGTCATCGTGGTTGACGTTTCGGGAGCTATTGTCACTTGGTTGACGGCTACTTTATTCTGACAATTCCGGGCTACATGTCCTGGTTTGTGACATTTGAAACACAGCCGTTCTTCCGGCTTCTTCCCCGAACTAGACTGTTCCCCTCTGGTTTCTACCTTGGTTCCTGTACCTCTGTTAGGTTGTTTATCCCTTTTGAACTTGAAAGGACCCCCCATAGGTGGACGGGTAACTGCCCTCTTAGCATCGAGATGGAGCTGTGCCAGCTCTGCTGCTTCCTCCCCATTCTTCGGGCGTTTTTCCCTAACAGTCATCTCCAATTCCGGGTTCATGACCCCATACAGTTGCTCGGCCAGAAACATGTCTAACACTACTGCAACGTCTTCGATGTTTTTGTCAGCTAAAGCAAACCAGCGCGTTACTGCGGTCCTTAGCCTAACATACAGCTGAGGAAAAGTTTCTGCAGGTTCTTTCTTAGCCTCTCGAAACTGACGGCGGTAGTACTCGGCGTCTCGCCTAAACCTCTTAAGCAACGCCCCCCTTACCACCTCGAAATCCTTGCTCTGCTCAACAGTTAACCTGAGATAGGTGTCACGGGCCTCTCCCTGTAACAATGGAGCTAAACGTACCCCCCCACACCTCCTTCGGCCAACCTTGCGTCACGGCTACCCTTTCGTACATCCGTAGGTACGCTTCGACATCCTCTTTGTCGTCTAGCGGCTTCATCTTTAATGAAAAGGACTTACTCGCCTCTGACGCTTTCCTATCCGCTTCGGATTTCTTCTCTGACGCAGCTATCTGAAACTTCAGCCTTCGCTCGGCGGCTGCTAATTCCTCCTGACGAGCTTCCCTCTCTGAGGCTAACCTACGATCTGCAGCTGCTAACTCCTCCTGACGAGCTTCTCGTTCTGCGGCCAGTTTACGCTCTGCAGCTTCCCTCTCAGCAGCTAACCTACGTTCCAAGAGACGCTCAGCAACCTCCTGCTCTCCCTTACGCCTGACCTCGGCTATCACAAACTGCGCTAATGCTGCACCAGTGAGGCCTAAACTCTCCCCTAACTGTTTGATGTGCTCATGCGGGCTTACCCTAGTTCCTAACCCCTCCTTAATTTCCGGGTTATCACCAAGAGTCAGACCTGTCGCACCAGGGGTATGAGTAAGCGTACTCACTGTGGTTTTCTTCCCTGATGGGGTAGCCAAAATGGCTCCTTCCTCGCCTTGGGACTCGTCCCCTGGTTCGCTTCCCGCGGACTCAGCGCTGGGCCCCGCGGTGGCGCCGCGCCCCGTCCGAGTTGGTCGTCCCTCCCGCTTTGGCGGCATCCCTGACACGAATGCCCGACGACCCGGCGGTGACGACGTTTCCCGTCAGGACACCTGCCCAACAAAAAACAGAAAACGATTAGGTTAGGACTAGACAACGAATGATAACTAGACAGACAACGACAAGAGCCAGAGGGTTCCTACCACCTGGTACCTAAATGGCAGGAGGCAAACACTCACGCCCCCCTCTGTTCACGCGTGCCGCACTCTCTGGCCGTGGCCCTCAGTGCAACACACTCCCACTCCCGCCAACCGCCCGCTAGAACACATTCGTACACAAACACGTACACACACGACCACTGGTACACACAACTACACAAATCCCACTACTCTACCTAATTACCTAAACAGTTACCTCCCCCTAATCCTATTCTATCCCACCGCTGCCACCAATTAATGTCACGTGACGCTGACGTAAGTCAGAGTCCCGCGAACATTGTTAGTCCATACGACCCGAGCACACCCCACCCACACACTAAATAAGAACACAAACACCAGTGGTAAATTAACGAAACAACTCTTTTATTCCCCAAACGTACTAACTACCCACCCGTCCCTCTAACAGCACACACTTCCCTCACTCGTACTCACAAGCATACACAACATATTTAACAATAAACAAATGATATTTACAAATGCAATGGTGAAATGAAAATAAACAAACTGATTTATGAAAACTTGTTTTTATATTCGCTCTATTCCAAAACTCTAGAAAAATATGCGCATATTAAGGCCTTTCTTGTTATACTTTCATAACCTATTACTCAAAGTCGTTTAAGTTCTTTTTTCAGGTTTCCTTTTCAAAACAGAATGAAACACTCCTTGGTGTAGACCTTCCTGTAGACGATACAGAATTACCACCCCTGAAGACACAGCAACGCATAGGCGGCCCTCACACGGTTCCCATCTGAACCGTACACGGTCCTCAGTACAGGGGGAAGGTAACTCGGCTGGGTGGCTCCTGCGTAGCTGACCAGACCTCTCAGCGTCCAACCCAAGTCGGACCGGAACCAGAATCAGTTCAACCTCAGCCGCTCAGATCGTCTCGGCAGATGTTCAAAACAATCGTCATCATCATCAGCATCAACATCAGCATCAGCATCAACATCAGCATCAGCATCAGCATCAACATCAGCATCAGCATCAGCATCAGCATCAGTGCACTGAAAATACAGTCAGATATCCTAACATTTGCCAACACGATTACATTTGCCAAAACTGTCACCATCGTGTTGTCTTCACTGTTTTCCGCGCACAAACGTCATCATGAATAAAATCGTAACACACAAAACTCTTTCAATGTCTATGTTTCATTGTTCATACTTGTTCCGATTTATGATTATTAAATGTCTTTCATCGTATGCAATCTTGACTATACTCTCTCCAAATTGTTTACTTTTGCCTTCAACTCTGAGATACTCCAGCACAAATCTTTACTATTTACATCATGCCTTATGAAAAAACATAAAAGATGAAATTCAACAATTGTTTAGATATTAACCACAATCAAACCTTTAATGATATAGCAATGAAAAATACTTCCATTCAATTTATATTTCATATTGAATGCAGTCATTCCTCTACTAAAATACTTATTAAATTTCCTTTTAAAAAATACTGATAATATACTGACAAATTATCTCCCTTGCGAAAATAATGAAGGCAAGGTATATGTACAGAATAATTCTCTCCCTTCATTAAATAAAACGATTATGCTGAATTCAATAATTCATTCCCTATTAAATAAATAATAATAAGAAGAAAAATCCATCATAAAATAACAGAATAAAATCCCCCCTATGAACGTATTTACCCCAGAACAATGACCTAACATAATGGTGAAAAATATTACATTCTACAGGCTTACCTATTTACACACTCATACACCAGAGAATGCAGCACGCCACTAAAGAAAAGCATGAGTATTTACCTCCACTGGTGATGAAACCTCAACTGGCAACGCAGACAACACAACACATTACAACACAAGTTGAGGCGTCCTTCAGTCTCCGCCGCACTCCTCCGGGTCACAGGGCATCCAAGTCAGGGCTACTGAAAATGGCTTTGCAGGGGATCCAATAGAGTTTCCACTACTGCTTACTAAGGATATCAAACACATAGATATACGCCTAGTCCTACCCTCAGTGCGGAAGTCTGTTCTCTCTGACTCTTTCTGACTGACTGACCTCTATCACTGCAGTATAATACCCGTTGTAACTTTCTAGAATAGCGAACATGCTCAGCAAACGGTCGGCCAGGCCCAAACCGGTTCCCTCTCTCTATATCATCTATGCGTACACTCTTGCTCGGAATTGACAGCTAAACGAGAAGTAGCAACTAACTTACGAAAAGCACGGGTTTATGTACAGTTAAAAAAAATGTATGGTAGCCGGCGCGTGACACCCCCTACCCCCCCCCCCCCCCCCAAAAAAAAAAAAAAAAAAAAAAAAGAAAAATTAAATTGTGTTTACGATAACATAGGGGAAAAAAATAGGATCGGTAGGTGGTTTTTTTTTCTTTTTCTTTTAAAACCTTTTTCACCTTGGGTGCATTTTGGGGGGCTTTTATTCAAATTTTTTCGCCCAGATGATTCACCCCTTCCCCCCACCCCCCCCCCCCCAAAAAAAAAAAAATTAGGGTCGGGCCCAAAAACTAGGGTCGGTCGGGATACAGTAAACAGACATTTTTTGGCATAACAATAATAATAATAATAATAATAATAATAATAATAATAATAATAATAATAATAATGATAATAATGATAATAATAATAATAATAATAATAATAATAATAATAGTAATAGTAATAATAACAATAATAATAATAATAATAATAATAATAATAATAATAATAATAATAATAATAATAGTAATAGTAATAATAACAACAATAATAATAATAATAATAATAATAATAATAATAATCATCATAGTAATAATAACAATAATAATAATAATAATAATAATAATAATAATAATAATAATAATAATAATAATAATAATAGTAATAATAATAATAATAATAATAATAATAATAACAATAATAATAATAATAATAATAATAATAATAATAATAATAATAATAGTAATAATAATAATAATAATAATAATAATAATAATAATAATAATAATAATAATAATAATAATAGTAATAATAATAATAATAATAATAATAATAATAATAACAATAATAATAATAATAATAATAATAATAATAATAATAATAGTAATAATAATAATAATAATAATAATAATAATAATAGTAATAATAATAATAATAATAATAATAATAATAATAATAATAATAATAATAATAATAATAGTAATAATAATAATAATAATAATAATAATAATAATAATAATAATAATAATAGTAATAATAGTAATAATAATAATAATAATAATAATAATAACAATAATAATAACAACAATAATAATAATGGTAATAATAATAATAATAATAATAATAATAATAATAATAATAATAATAATAATAATAATAATAATAATAACAATAATAATAATAATAATAATAATAATAAAAACAAAGCTGTACGTTATATACGCGTTCTTCCCCTAAATCACCTGTCAGGCTCCAAATATACACTTTATCACTGAAACATCTGGTGTAAAGGCAGGAAAATCACTATTAGAGGATGAGCTGGAAATGGAATTTAATTTGAAAATTGCGATTTATGGCATCCAATACTATTATTATTATGTGTGGATTGACTGTATCCAATATGATTATTATTATATATATATATATGTCTTATGCCAATGCATGACTTGTGAGTGAATTCGCTAAACTGACCTCTGAAATGAACCGAATATGTGACCTCGTTTATCATCATCATCATCATCATCATCATCATCATCATCATCATCATCATCATCATCATCATCATCATCACTCATCGTCGTCATCATAATCTCTCATCATCATCATAATCATTCTCGTCGTCGTCATCATCATTATCTTTGCTGTCGTCATACACTCGTATGTATCGTCAATGTCATTGTCGGCATCTTATTATTATTATTGTTTTGCACGTCTGGAAGCAATTTTTCCAATGTGTACTCTTGGACGAATAAATCTCTTATGTCTTATGATATGTTCAATGAAGTGGGTGGTGCCGTTCATGTACTTTCAATGTAATTCTTGTTAACCATTAACCTCCCCAACCCTTTTTTTTTTGTTTTGTTTTGTTTTATAAACTACAAAGCCTTCTCGGCTAAGAGCCGGAAAACCTTGATCAAACCTTATACTTAAAATAAATTAAAATAAATGTACATTCTGCATTGTTTTTCGCTCATCTCTGAACAAACCGTATATTAAATGCTTTTAAGGAATTGTATATTTTGCATTATTCTCTCTCTCTCTCTTTTCTCTCTGTTTTACCGTAGGTTTTCATGTAACCAACACTGACATCACTTTGACACTATGGTCAAGATTTTTTTCTTGTCTCTGCAATTTGTTATTAATGCGTAGTACTCCAACTGGATCTCAGTAAATTTATACCCTCCTACCAAAGATTAAAGACAGAGAGAGAGAGAGAGAGAGAGAGAGAGAGAGAGAGAGAGAGAGAGAGAGAGAGAGAGAGAGAGATTCACATTCACACATATCCTATCCTATTCTATCCTGTCCCGTAACCAGGAGGTCGTAGGGGACACCACAGATGATCGTTTAACCAGCATACTCCATCTTTCTCTGTCCTCAGCAGCCCTCATGGCTTCGCTCAGTGTCAAACCAGTCCATTCTCGAATGTTGTCCTCCCACCTCTTTTTCGGTCTCCTTCTTCTTCTACCTCCTTGCACTGTGCCTTGCAGAATGGTCTTTGCAAGGCCTAATGATCTGATGACGTGGCCATACCATCGAAGTTTCCGTTTCATCACCACTGAGAGCAGGTCATCGTGTTGTCCAATGGTTTGTGTGATGGTCTGTCGGACTTCGTCGTTGGTGATGTGTTGGGTATAGGAAATGTCCAGAAGTCTTCTGTAGCACCTCATCTCAATGCTTTGTATTCTTCGTTGTAGATCTGCTGTGAGGGACCATGCTTCGCAAGCATATGCCTGTTCTTCAGTTATGATTTATTGAGCTTGGAGTTTCAACCTGTTGAGTATTATTTTCAGGAGGACCTTGCTGGGATGGCTGATAAGGCTGATGATGCGGTAATTTTCACACTCCTGAAGGTTACCTTTTTTTGGGAAGAGTGATGACAAGCGACTGGGCACTTCACACATATACATCGTGGAATTTATTGCGTTAGAATGGATTATTTTAACACAGCTTGCTACAATAGCCGCGTTTTTTTATATTGTCTTTAATATGTATTTTATCACGGACGTAAAGCCCCGTTATACGTTGTAGGAGAGATTTAGGATGATTTTTTTTATTTTGATCTTTGAAGTGATATTCGGAAAGCGATCTAGAAATTTGTGATGATCTTTTATGCATGTCTTTGAAGTGATTTTTGGAAAGCGATGTTGTACGCAGTTGTTGATGTTTGCTGAATAAAGTTGGAAAACTTTATACGACGACTCCTGTCTTGTTGCTGAGTGAACAGGCTGCTTGGATAAACGAATTCGAGTTACACTTATCAAGATTTAAGCATCGGGGCAGAATCAACTACTGATTTAAAAAAACAAAACATAAAACAACGTGTAACACAGTCCATGTGTTTTTAAAAAAAAAAATCTGCCACTAACTGGCACACAGCTGAACATATAAAACATATTGATTAGATACAAAAATATCAGTCATGAGGATAGTTACGGCCTAGTAATGTTGACTTACAAGGGTAGCGCTCATTCAGCCTTTGTTTTTGAGTGCCCGTTATGTATTAGTATTTTTGTAATGTCTTATTTGTAGTTTTTAAATACAAATTTATGTTTAAATGAGTAAAATTGATTGAAAATATGAGGTAAACAATATTGTCCTACCATCGGCAATGATCGATAGGATAACAAAATAATAGACAAAATGAAATATGTATATATATATATATATATATATATATATATATTATATATATATATATATATATATATATATATATATATATATATATATATATATATATATATATATATATATATATATATATATATATATATATATATATATATATATATATATATATATAAAGTTATAGATATAGAATGATATACCATACCTTCAATATTTGTGTCCCGAGAAAGTTACCCGAGCGGTAGATAGCACGCAATGTAATCTTAATGCACCACTGTGTTGCACGCGTTGCACCAAACAATACGATCTTATTTAAAGAGCCCCAACGTAACAAAAATATATATATATACATCATGGCCTTCCTATCCTTCCCGTAACTCGAAGGTCGTTGGGGCACCATAGATGATCGTTTAACCAGCGTACTCCATCTTTCTCTGTCATTAGCAACCCTCATGGCTTCGCCCAATGTCAAGCTAGTCTGTTCTCGAATGTTGTCCTCCCATCCCTTTTTATGTCTCCCTCGTCTTCTTCTTCCTCCTTGACGGTGCCTTGCAGGATGATCTTTCAAGGGCCTGATGCTCCGACGACGTGGCTATACCACCGGGGTGTCCGTTTCTTCACTATTGCGAGAACAATGGCTTGTGTGATGGTCTGTCGGATTTCGTCGTTGGTGATGTGTTGGGTATAGGAAATGCCCAGAAGTCTTCTGTAGCACCTCATCTCTATGCTTTGTATTCTTCATTGTAGATCTGCTGTGAGGGTTCATGTCTCGCAAGCGTATAGGAAGATGGAGATGTCAAGGGAGCGCAGCAGCTTTACCTTAGAGAGTAGACTCATGGCCACTTTTTGCAAATTGGCTTCAACATTGTCAGGGCAGCAGTTGTTTGTGCGATCCTGGAGAGGACTTCATATCGGGAACCGTTGTCTGATATAATGGCTCCTAAATATTTGAAGCTATCCACTGCGTTGAGGGATTGATCTTGGCCTTTGATGTCCATGTTGATGCCATTGTTGTTTTTTGTCATCATTTTGGTCTTCTCTGCACTTATTTCCATTTTTAAGGCTCTGGAGGTGATGTCAAGTCTCTGTGCCAGCTGTTAATGTTCTTGTTCATCTCCATCCAATCCATCAATGTAATCCGCAAAACGGAGGTTGGAGATTGCTCTACCCCCTATGCTACTGACTGTGCCTTCGTGATTTGCAAGGGCATCTGACATGATGCTCTCCGGGAAGACATTGAAGAGTGTTGGAGAGAGTAGGCATCCTTGACGCACACCGATTGTTGTTCTGAACCAGTTTCCGATGGCGCTGTTGTGGAGGACTGCACTGGTATCGTTGTCATATAGGCTTTTGATGACTTCAATAATGTTACGGCGGATGTTGTACACTCTCATGGTTGCCCGCAGAGCTACATGCCAGACTCGGTCAAACGCTTTCTTGAAGTCAACAAACATGTAATATAGATGTTGCTGGTGCTGTAGGTTATTCTCGCAGATTATTCTGAGGTTGAAAATCTGTTCAGTGGTATTTTGCCCTTCGCTGAATCCTGCTTGTTCTTCGGCTATGGTTTATTCAGCTTGTTGAACTATTTTCTACTATTTTCAGGGGGACCAAATGCACCAAATGGAGACCCATCAGTTCTAGCATGTCCCGAGAACAGAGAAGAAGAAATAATCCTCCCAATTCTCCGAGAAGAAGTTGAGGCAGCAGTGCAATCGCTAAAGAAAGGGAAGTCAGCGGGAGTGGACAACATACCCGCGGAACTGCTACAAGCAGGAGGAGAAGCGATGATTGATGCCCTCACCATTATCTGTAACAAGATCTGGCAGAGTGGGGAGTGGCCTATACCATGGACCCAGTCGCTTGTCATCACTCTTCCCAAAAAAGGCAACCTTCAGGAGTGTGAAAATTACCGCACCATCAGCCTCATCAGCCGTCCGAGCAAGGTCCTCCTAAAAATAATACTGAACAAGTTGAAACCCCAAGCTGAACAAATCATAGCTGAAGAACAAGCAGGATTCAGGGCAGGGCGAAGTACCACTGAACAGATTTTTAACCTCCGAATAATCTGTGAGAAATACCTACAGCACCAACAACATCTATATCATGTGTTCATAGACTTCAAGAAGGTATTTGACCGAGTCTGGCATGCAGCTCTATGGGCAACAATGAAAGTGTACAACATCAGCCCTAAAATTATTGAAGTCATCAAAAGCCTGTTTGACAAGGCTACCAGTGCAATCCTCCACAACAGCGCCATCGGGAACTGGTTCAGAATAACAATCGGTGTGCGTCAAGGATGCCTACTCTCTCCAACACTCTTCAACATTTTCCTAGAGCGCATCACGTCAGATGCTCTTGCAGATCACGAAGGCACAGTCAGCACAGGGGGTAGAGCAATCTCCAATCTTCGTTTTGCAGATGACATTGATGGATTGGCTGGAGAGGAACAAGAACTTGAACAGCTGGTACAGAGGCTTGACACCACCTCCAGAGCTTATGGAATGGAAATAAGTGCAGAGAAGACCAAAATGATGACCAACTACACCAATGGCATCAACACGGACATCAAAGTCCAAGGCCAATCCCTCAACGCAGTGCAAAGCTTCAAATATTTAGGAGCCATTGTATCAGACAATGGGTCCCGACAGGAAGTCCTCTCCATGATCGCACAAACAACTGCTGCCCTGACAAGGTTGAAGCCCATTTGGAAAGACAGGACCATCAGTCTTCATTCCAAAGTAAGACTGCTGCGCTCCCTTGTCATCTCCATCTTCCTATATGCTTGCGAAGCATGGACCCCCACAGCCTATCTCCAACGAAGAGTAGCCTACAAAGCATGGAGATGAGGTGCTACAGAAGACTTCTGGGCATTTCCTAAACCCAACACATCACCAACGACGAAGTCCGACAGACTATCACACAAGCCATTGGACACACGATGACCTGCTCACAGTGTTGAAGAAACGGAAACTCCGATGGTATGGCCACGTCACCAGATCATCAGGCCTTGCAAAGACTATTCTGCAAGGCACAGTGCAAGGAGGTAGAAGAAGAGGGAGACCGAAAAAGAGGTGGGAGGACAACATTCGAGAATGGACTGGTTTGACACTGAGCGAAGCCATCAGGGCTGCTGAGGACAGAGAAAGATGGAGTATGCTGGTTAAACGATCATCTGTGATGCCCCTACGACCTCCGGGTTACGGGACAGGACAGGATAGGATAGGATAAGAACTAAATCCAAGGCTTTGTTTGCTTTGGGCAAAAATGTGTTTAGCCTAAAATTGGCATTGGTATTACAAGCTAGCAATGATAAAGTGGGCTTTCGTTGCTCTAACCAATCGCTCAAGTTTGAATTTTCGATTTCTGTTTTGATAGGGAGTGATTTTGTCTGTTTAACTGTACAGCAATTCGCTGTACGGTCTACTATGTGACATTTGTTAGCCCTAGAGATGTACTATCAATATAGGCACAAGAGCTACGGAATGTGTTGATTTGAAAACTATACCTTCCAAAACGTTTGTTGTTATTGGTGTTGTTGCAAGCTCATTTTTCCATAGGGACAGCACTCACTGTGAATGTTAAGCGAATCTGTCAATGGGGCGTAGTCAAAGTTGGTGTCTTTAAATAAATTTTCATTCATTAATTAGTATATCAGGAGTCTCTAGACATATTTCCTGTTTCATTGACGATAAGAGGGGACTATTTGCGTATTGCGTAATCATAAAATTGTGTGTGTCTAATCTTTGCGACCTTTGAATCAAAAAAAATCTCAAAACTTATTTATTTCCATCACAGTCTTTAAACTTGATTGTTTTTGAGTATGTTTGGTGTGCTTAAGCTTCTCGCAGTGACTAATTTAATTGATTTTTTTTCTTTATTATAGAAGTGATTATGTGTGCGTGCGTGCGTGTGTGTGTGTCTCTGTGTATGTGTGTTTTGCAGTTGGTGGTTATAAGTGAAAAAAATTATCTTCTTTTCTTGTTTTGTATGTTTTCTTTTTGATTAGTTTTAAATTTTTGACTTTGTAAACGCCGAGGGCTTTGTTTAGATTAGGCGTCAATAGCCATAATAATAATAACAATAATCATCATCATAATCTAAACGTCATTGTCCGCATCGTCAAAACGTCTCCTGTAGCGTCAAATGGCGTTTATCCCTTTAGACTATAGGCAAAGGAGAGTAAACACAGCTAGAGAAACGCCGTGGAGAGTGACCAACAGATTTCAAGGCGTTATTGAGACTTAACAATAGGGAGTCATAGAGAATGTCTTTGGAATCAGATGACGCGTAATGGTTGTATCAGGTAGCCCTTTCATTTGCTAGACCTGGGCCATTACGTTATGAGGGAACCTAATGTCTTTTTAGGCCGCTTGCACACCCATCGGAGAGCTTTCCCCTCAATAATGTGCATTAATAACTCTTCTATGATCCTATTCTATATATATATATATATATATCTATATATATATATATATATCTATATATATATATATATATATATATATATATATATATATATATATATATATATATATATATATATATATATATATATATATATATATATATATATATATATATATATATATATATATATATATATATATATATATATATATCTTCACGACTTTGGTGCTGAAAGGCTGCGAGAGCTGGGCCTTGGCTGCAGAACCGACTGGAAAAAACATATTCAGGGGAGGTCGATATTATTGGAGACTTTTCTAGAATTACTTGTTTACTATCGATCGAAGCATGTAGATAAATCTAGTAATGGCTAAGAGATTCTTCTAACCTAAATATAGTTAAATGACGTAAGACAATGCATAGTTCCGGTGAGGAGTTTTACTTTGATTGGGTGTTATTGCGTCATGCTGGAATGTTCGAACTTTCGATTATAGACTATATAAGTGTTGTACTGTATCAGAGTAAAAAAGAAAGTGATTGATAAAGATGTGTGATGATTTTTTATGCTGATCTTTGAAGTGAGTTTTGGAAAGTTATCTCATATGCAGTTGTTGATGTATGCTGAATAAAGTTGGAAAACTTCATACGACGACTCCTGCCTTGTTTCTGAGTGAACAGGCTGCGTGGATAAACGAATCTGAGTTACACTTATCAAGATTCAAGCATCGGGGCTGAATCAACAATTGATAATTAACAAAACATGTAATAAAGTGTTCAAGTAGTCATGTCCCTTTCAGCTCCCTCTCTGAGTAGGTGGACTAAGATTCACAGAGTATTAAGTAATATGCCCATACTTTTTCTCTTTTGCTATTTTAACCCTTCAATGCACAAACAACATAATTAAAGTGCAAATTATGTCATTGTCCGATTACACTGGCTTCCATTGAGAACGAGTACCCTTTGCGAACCAAAGACGTCTGTCATCCTATCAGCGTCATCATCATCATAATTATTCCTATTATCATCATCATCATCATCGCCATCATCAACAAAACAAATGTGGGACCCTAAAGAGGACAGAGTTCCCTCGAGTGCAGATTCACATTCACACATATACACCGTGGAATTTATTGAGTTAGAATGCATTATCTTAGTACAGATTGCTGCAATAGCGGCGTTTTTTTTTTTTAAATTGTCTTTAACATGTATTTTATTTAGGACGTAAAGCCCCGTTATCCGTTGTAGGAGAGATTTAGGATGATTTTTTATTATGATCTTTGAAGTGATTTTCGGAAAGCGATCTAGAAATTTGTGATGATTTTGTATGTTGATCTTTGAAGTGATTTTTGGAAAGCGATCTTGTATGCAGTTGTTGATGTTTGCTGAACAAAGTTTGAAAACTTTATACGACGACTCCTGCCTTGTTCCTGAGTGAACAGGCTGCATGGATAAACGAATTTGAGTTACACTTATCAAGATTCAAGCATCGGGGCTGAATCAAATACTGATTAAAAAACAAAACATAAAACAACGTGTAACACAGTCCCATGTGTTTTAAAAGAAAATTATCTGCCACTATCTGACACACAGCTGAACATATAGAACATATTGATTAGATACAAAAATATCAGTCATGTGGATAGTTACGGCCTAGTAGGCCTACTGTTGACTTACAATTCACATTCCGGTTTTGTTTTTGAGTGCCCGTTATGTATTAGTCTTTTTGTAATGCCTTATTTGTATTTTTTTAAATACAAGTTTATGTTTAAATCAGTAAAATTGATTGAAAATATGAGGTGAACAATATTGTCCTACCATCGGCTATGTTCGGTAGGATAACAAACTAATAGACAAAATGAAATATATATATATATATATATATATATATATATATATATATATATATATATATATATATATATATATATATATATATATATATATATATATATATATATATATATATATATATATATATATATATATATATATATATACCATCCTATCCTATCCTATCCTGTCCCGTAACCCGAAGGTCGTAGGGGCACCACAGATGATCGTTTAACCAGCATACTCCATCTTTCTCTGTCCTCAGCAGCCCTGATGGCTTCGCTCAGTGTCAAACCAGTCCATTCTCGAATGTTGTCCTCCCACCTCTTTTTCGGTCTCCCTCTTCTTCTACCTCCTTGCACTGTGCCTTGCAGAATAGTCTTTGCAAGGCCTGATGATCTGGTGACGTGGCCATACCACCGAAGTTTCCGTTTCTTCACCACTGTTAGCAGGTCATCGTGTTGTCCAATGGCTTGTGTGATGGTCTGTCGGACTTCGTCGTTGGTGATGTGTTGGGTATAGGAAATGCCCAGAAGTCTTCTGTAGCACCTCATCTCCATGCTTTGTATTCTTCGTTGGAGATCTGCTGTGAGGGTCCATGCTTCGCAAGCATATAGGAAGATGGAGATGACAAGGGAGCGCAGCAGTCTTACTTTGGAATGTAGACTGATGGTCCTGTCTTTCCAAATGGGCTTCAACCTTGTCAGGGCAGCAGTTGTTTGTGCGATCCTGGAGAGGACTTCCTGTCGGGACCCATTGTCTGATACAATGGCTCCTAAATATTTGAAGCTATGCACTGTGTCGAGGGATTGGCCTTGGACTTTGATGTCCGTATTGATGCCATTGGTGTTGTTGGTCATCATTTTGGTCTTCTCTGCACTTATTTCCATTCCATAGGCTTTGGAGGTGGTGTCAAGCCTCTGTACCAGCTGTTCAAGTTCTTGTTCCTCTCCAGCCAATCCATCAATGTCATCTGCAAAACGAAGATTGGAGATTGCTCTACCCCCTATGCTGACTGTGCCTTCATGGTCTGCAAGAGCATCCGACATGATGCGCTCTAGGAAGATGTTGAAGAGTGTTGGAGAGAGTAGGCATCCTTGACGCACACCGATTGTTGTTCTGAACCAATTCCCGATGGCTCTGTTGTGGAGGACTGCACTGGTAGCCTTGTCATACAGGCTTTTGATGACTTCAATAATTTTAGGGCTGATGTTGTACACTTTCATTGTTGCCCATAGAGCTGCATGCCAGACTCGGTCAAACGCCTTCTTGAAGTCTATGAACACATGATATAGATGTTGTTGGTGCTGTAGGTATTTCTCACAGATTATTCTGAGGTTGAAAATCTGCTCAGTGGTACTTCGCCCTGCCCTGAATCCTGCTTGTTCTTCAGCTATGATTTGTTCAGCTTGGGGTTTCAACCTGTTGAGTATTATTTTCAGGAGGACCTTGCTGGGATGGCTGATGAGGCTGATGGTCCGGTAATTTTCACACTCCTGAAGGTTACCTTTTTTGGGAAGAGTGATGACAAGCGACTGGGTCCATGGTATAGGCCACTCCCCACTCTGCCAGATCTTGTTACAGATAATGGTGAGGGCATCAATCATCGCTTCTCCTCCTGCTTGTAGCAGTTCCGCGGGTATGTTGTCCACTCCCGCTGACTTCCCTTTCTTTAGCGCTTGCACTGCTGCCTCAACTTCTTCCCGGAGAATTGGGAGGATTTCTTCTTCTTCTCTGTTCTCGGGACATGCTAGAACTGATGGGTCTCCATTTGGTGTATGGTTGTAAAGGTCAGAGCAGTACTCTGTCCATCTGTCCAAGACTTCTTGTTCTTCTGTAAGGCATATGCCAGACTTGCTTTGGATAGTGGAGACTTTGGGCTGTTTGACACTTGTCAGCCGCTTCACAGTCTGGTAGGCCTTCTTGCTGTTGTTCTTGTTCAGACTGTTCTCTATTTCCTGGCATTGATCTTCTATCCAGTTCTCCTTTGCTGTGAGCATGCCTTTTCGGATGTCATTGTTGATTTGTCGGTAGACATCAGCTCCCTGTGAGGTGTTCTTTTTCTTTTTCATCTCTCTTCGTTTATCACACAGATCCAAAAGTTCAGGTGTGATCCACAGCTTCTTCTTTGGTCGGTGCTTGCCAAGGATCTCAGTGGCGACATCTGTCACAGCTGAGTTGAAGGTGGTGGTCATGGTGTTGACATCTACTTCACCAGCCCCCAAAATGAGCAGTGGTGCAAATTTCCCTCCAATTGTGGCCTGAAATAGTTCTGCCACCTCCGGGTCTTGCAGTTTGTCCAGGTCGAACTTCAGTCTAGTGCACTTTGCTGTATTTACTCTCTTCAAGTGGAGCCGGAAAGACATCATCACGAGATCGTGGTCACTTCCGATGTCTGCTCCTGGAAAAGTACGTGTCCTGCCAATGTTGATGCTTGATCTGAAGCGTTTCTTGACCATGATGTAGTCTATTTGGTTGTGATGCTCCCCGCCAGGACTGTGCCATGTCCATCGTCGGGAGTTTTTGTGGAGACCAAGCGTGTTTGCCAGTACCAGATTGTTGTATCTGGCAAACTCCAAGAGTCTCAGACCCCTGTCATTTGTCTCGTTGTTGCAGTGGGGTCCACATGTGTCTCCCCAGTTGTGGTGCGCATCTTGGCCAACCTTGGCATTCCAGTCGCCTTGCACTATGACTATGTCCTTCTTCGGCACTTGGTCAAGGACCGCCTGTAGATTTTCATAAAAATCCTCCACTTCGCTGTCGTCATAGTCTGATGTTGGGGCGTAGGCCTGGATGATGGTGATGTTGAAAGGGGCTGCTCTCAGGCGGATGGTAATGAGTCTACTGGAGACTGGGCGGCAACCCATGACAGTGGCTAGAATGTTCTTGTGGACCAAGAATCCAACGCCGTGTTCGTGCCTGTCATCCCTACCGCTGAAATAGAGCTTGTGGCCTTTGTCGGTCGTTGTTTCACCTAGGCCTTTCCAGCGCAGTTCGCTGATACCTAGAACATATATACCATACCTTCAATATTTGTGTCCCGAGAAAGTCACCCGAGCGGTAGATAGCACGCAATGTAATCTTAAAGCACCACTGTGTTGCACGCGTTGCACCAAACTATACGAACTTATTTAAAGAGCCCCAACATAACAAGAAAATATATACGTCATGGCCTTCCTATCCTTCTCGTAACTCGAAGGTCGTTGGGGCACCACACATGACCGTTTAACCAGCGTACTCCATCTTTCTCTGTCATCAGCAACCCTCATGGCTTCGCTCAATGTCAAGCTAGTCTCAAATGTTGTCCTCCCATCCCTTTTTCTGTCTCCCTCGCCTTCTTCTTCCTCCTTGACGGTGCCTTGCAGGATGGTCTTTCCAGGACCTGATGCTCCGACGACGTGGCTATACCACCGGGGTGTCTGTTTCTTCACCATTGTGAGCATGTCATCGTGTTGTCCAATGGCTTGGGTGATGGTCTGTCGGACTTCGTCGTTGTTGATGTGCTGGGTGTAGGAAATGCCCAGAAGTCTTCTGTAACACCTCATCTCCATGCTTTGTATTCTTCATTGTAGATCTGCTGTGAGGGTTAATGTCAAGCGTATAAGAAGATGCAGATGCCAAGGGAGCGCAGCAGCTTTACCTTGGAGAGTAGACTCATGGCCCTTTCTTTGCAAATGGGCTTCAACCTTGTCATGGCAGCAGTTGTTTGTGCGATCCTGGAAAGGACTTCATGTCGAGATCCATTGTCTGATATAATGGCTCCTAAATATTTGAAGCCATGCACTGTGTTGAGGGATTGGTCCTGACCTTTGACGTCCAAGTTGATGCCATTGTTGTTGTTGGTCATCATTTTGGTTTTATCTGCACTTAATTCCGTTTCCAAGGCTCTGGAGGTGATGTCAAGTCTCTGTACCAGCTGTTAATTTATTTTCAACGAAAAATAAGACTATTCTGCTGAAACTGGCTAGGTTTATGAAAATAATAATGGATTGCTTTAGAACGTAATATCATGATTTGTAATATTAATGATAGTAATAATAGGGATTTTTTTTTCAATAATGACAATATACTCAATACCAGTGTGTACCCCCCCCCCCTTTCTCCCCTTCTTTATCACCCAATCTTGCGAGAGAGTGCGTGCGATTTGTGATCAGCTTGTGTGGACATAAGTTTTATGTAGTATACTTGTGTTGTGTCATAATAATGAATGTGTATTTTGTAAATGTTTATTATGTCTCTTAGAACGCGAGTGTGAAAGATTAACTTTTATTTTTGTAATATATGTACATATGTATTTTATATTATATTTTATGATTTTTATGGTTATTCTACATGTATGTTTATTTTTATTCATTTTCGTTGTATCCACGTACCCCAAGGGGTTTTATGGAATAAAGCGCTTTTGACTTTGACTTTGACTTTGACTTTGTTAATGTTCTTGTTCCTCTCCAGCCAATCCATCAATGTAATCCGCAAAATGGAGCTTGGAGATTGCTCTCCCCCCTATGCTGACTGTTCCTTCGTGATCTGCAAGGGCACCTGACATGATGCTCTCCGGGAAGACGTTGAATAGTGTTGGAGAGAGTAGGCATCCTTGACGCACACCGATTGTTGTTCTGAACCAGATTCCGATGGCGCTCTTGTGGAGGACTGCACTGGTAACCTTGTCGTATAGGCTTTTGATGACTTCAATAATGTTACGGCGGATGTTGTACACTCTCATGGTTGCCCGCAGAGCTGCATGCCAGACTCGGTCAAACGCTTTCTTGAAGTCAACAAACACGTAATATAGATGTTGCTGGTGCTGTAGGTATTTCTCGCAGATTATTCTGAGGTTGAAAATCTGTTCAGTGGTATTTCGCCCTTCGCTGAATCCTGCTTGTTCTTCGGCTATGATTTGTTCAGCTTGTTGAACTAGTTTCTAATATTTTCAGGAGGACCTTGTTGGGATGGCTGATGAGGCTGTTGGTGCGGTAATTTTTACACTCCTGAAGGTTGCCCTTTTTGGGAAGAGTGATGACAAGGGACTGGGTCCATGGTGTAAGCTAATCTCCGCTCTGCCAGATCTTGTTACAGACAATGGTGATGGCGTCAATCATCGCTTCTCCTCCTGTTTGAAGCAATTCTGCGGGTATGTTGTCCACTCCCGCTGACTTCCTCTACTTCAGCGATTGCACTTCTACCTCAACTTCTTCTCGGATAATTAGGAAGGTTTCTTCTTTTTCTCTGTTCTGGTAACATGCTAAAACTGATGGTCTCCGTTCGGTGTGTGGTTGTAAAGGTCAGAGCAGTGTGCTGTCCATCTATTCAAGACTTCTTGTTCTTCTATAAGGTATATGCCAGACTTGCTTTGGATCGTGGAGAATTTGGGCTGTTTAATACTTGTCCGCTGCTTCACAGTCTGGTAGGCCTTCTTGCGGTTGTTCTTGTTCAGACTGTTCTATATTTCCTGGCATTGATCTTCTATCCAGTTCTCCTTTGCTGTGCGCATGCCATTTTGGATGCCATTGTTGTTTTTTTTTGTTAAGCATCAGCTCCCTGTGAAATTTTCTTTTGTCTTTTTCCACTCTCTTTCGTTTGTCACACAGGTCTAGTCTAAAAGATCAGGTGTGATCCACGGTTTCTGCTTTGGGCGGTGCTTCCCAAGGATCTCAGTGGCGGCATCTTTCACAGCTGAGTTGAAGACGGTGTCATGGTATTGACAATTACTTCACCAATTCCCAAAATGAGCAGTGGTGCAAATTTCCCTCCAATTGTGGCTTGGAATATTTCTGCCACCTCCTGGTCTTGCAGTTTGTCCAGGTCGAAGTGCACTTGGCTGTGTTTACTCTCTTCAAATGGATTCGCAAAGACATCATCACGAGATCATGCTCACTTCCGATTTCTGCTCCTGGAAAAGTGTCTGTCCTGTTAATGTTGACGCTTGATCTGAAGCGTTTTTTAACCATGATGTAGTCTATCTAATTGTCGTGCTCCCTGCTTGGACTGTGCCACGCCCATCGTCTCGATTTTTTGTGGAGACCAAGCGTGTTTGCCAGTATCAGATTTTCGTATTTGGCAAACTCCAGGAGTCGCAGACCTTTGTTATTTGTCTTGTTCATGCAGTGGGGTCCATAATTATGTGTCTCCCCAGTTGTGGTACGCATCTTGGCCAACCTTGGCATTCCAGTCGCCTTGCACTATGACTATGTCCTTCAGCACTTGGTCAAGTACAGCCTGCAGATGTTCATAGAAATCCTCGACTTCGCTGTCGTCATAGTCTGATGTTTGGCATAGGCCTGGATGATGGTGATGTTGAAAGGGGCTGCTCTCAGACGGATGGTAATGAGTCTACTGTAGACTGGGTGGCAACCCATGACAGTGGCTAGAATGCCTTTGTGGACCAAGAATCCAACGCCGGGTTCGAGACTGTCATCTCTCCCTCTGAAATAAAGCTTGTGGCCTTTGTGTTTCCCCTAGTCATTTCCAGCGCAGTTTGCTGATATCTAAAATGTTCCATTGATTGTGGTCCAGCTCGTGGGCCAGTTCTTCTAATTTTCCCTCCGCATTTAGGGTCCTGATATTCCAGGTTCCTATGACGATGTAGTCTCTCGTTCGGATCTTGCTAAGTTGTCCATCAGTAGCACACTTATTACCTCCGTCCTGGTGGCCAGCGGAAGGCGCGGTCCTCGGTGACCCGGGCGACGACCGATCCGGTATGGAGTGAGTAGTTCTTTTCATCATACGGTATGTCTTGGGCAAGAAAGACTTGGCAGGGCCCAATCCTCTCCAGGTTGTTGTCCACAGCCGAAATCCACGAGCACAGTGTGGCCCGCCTTGACCCCAAGCACGTGATCGTTGAACCTATAGTAACGCGAGGTTCCTCCGCCCTGGCCGGTGACTTCTGTGTAGAAGACTTTCGCCAAGTGATGCTTTGCTGACATCACCCCTGTTAGTCGCCTCTTACGACGCGCCGGGAAACGTTGGGTCTATTCTATTCAGTGCCCGAAAGCCCACTGTATAGTTAGTTAATGTTATAGCAGTGTCAGCATTAGTGTAAACTAATTCAAGTAACAATATACAAATAGTTCGAACCGGGCAACTTTAAGCCTTTTGGCGTTTAATAACATTTCCTAGACCATACTGGGTGTCCTGGATCTGTGATACACCGCTTGGTAATGGTTCATTCAGGCGCAAACGTTAGAATTCTCTAATACTCTGTGAGCTGTGTGCGTTTGCACTGAAACTCGAGTAGACTGCCGTAAAAAACATTTACATGTAAGCCCTAGCCTATTATTTATTACTCCGATCGCATGGTTTGCACAATCACTTGATATAGGCACTTTGGCTTACCTTAGCAGGCGATCGATATTAGTCAGCAACTATTCTCATCAAGACTTGTTTTGCGCGTTTCCGTCAACGCGAACCTCTTTGGCTTGCAGATATTACCGGCAATCTGTGTATTCAATCAATACGTGTATTGTCTACAAAAATCACTCAAGTCGTGTTTTGACTGTGACCACTAGCCAATACATGTAATGACTAAAATGTCCAGTCAGTACGTGTATTGTCTTAAAAAATACCCGGTCAATACACGAACTGACTGAACTGTCATTCGGCATTTAAATTGCAACTGGTTGTAAACATGAATAATTGAATGACCACACTATCATTTCTTATTCTTTTACTTCAATACGCACACTCACAGGGACACAAACACCTAACTAGAAGTTAGTAAATATTAAAAATAAGGTTAAAATGTACACACTTCAATTTTAATCTCTCTCTTTGTCCTTCTCTGCCTATCTGCCTGACTGTCTGTCTCTCTGTCTCTCTCTCTCTCTCTCTCTCTCTCTCTCTCTCTCTCTCATGCAAAGTAAATATTAAAAATATGTTTAAAATGTACACACTTCAATTTTAATCTCTCTCTTTGTCCTTCTCTGCCTATCTGCCTGACTGTCTGTCTCTCTGTGTCTCTCTCTCTCTCTCTCTCTCTCTCTCTCTCTCTCTCTCTCTCTCTCTCTCATGCAAAGTAAATATTAAAAATATGTTTAAAATGTACACACTTAACTTTAAACTATCTCTCTTTGTCCCTCTCTTTCCCTGTCTCTGTCACTTTCTGTCTACGTCTGTTACACTCGTTTGTTTTGTTTTTTAATCAGTAGTTGATTCAGCCCCGATGCTTAAATCTAATAAGTGTAACTCTGATTTGGTTTATCCACGCAACCTGTTCACTCAGCAACAAGGCAGGAGTCGTCGTATGAAGTTTTCTAACTTCATTCAGCGTACATCAACAACTGCATACAATCGCTTTTCACTTTTTCTCTTATCAACTCTCAACTTTGCAGCACATCTCTCTTCGTTTGTCACACAGGTTCAAAAGTTCAGATGTGATTCACGGTTTCTGCTTTGGGCATTGTTTGCCAAGGATCTAGGTGGCAGCATCTGTCACAGCTGAGTTGAAGTTGGTGGTCATGGTGTTGCCCAGGACTACTTCACCATGTCCCAAAATGAGCAGTGGTAAAAATTTCCCTCCAATTGTGGCTTGGAAAATTACTGCCACCTCCGGGTCTTGCAGTTTGTCCAGGTCGAACTTCAGTCTAGTGCACTTTGCTGTGTTTACTCTCTTCAAATGGAGCCGGAAAGACATCATCACGAGATCACGCTCATTTCCGATGTCTGCTCCTGGACAAGTGCGTGTCCTGCCAATGTTGACGGTTAATCTGAAGCGTTTCTTGACCATGATGTCAATCTGGTTGTGATGCTCCCTGCTGGGACTGTGCCAGGTCCATCGTCTGTTTTTTGTCGTGGAGACCAAGCGTGTTTGCCAGTATTAGATTGTTATATCTGGCTAACTCCAAGAGTTTCAGACCTTTGTCATTTGTCTCGTTGTTGCAGTGGGGTCCACATGTTTCTCCCCAGTTTGTAGTACGCATCTTGGCCAACTTTGGCATTCCAGTCGCCTTCCACTATGACTATGTCCTTCTTCAACACTTGGTCAAGTACAGCCTGCAGATGTTCATAGAAATCCTCGACTTCACTGTCGTCATAGTATGATGTTTGGCATAGGCCTGGATGATGGTGATGTTGAAATGAGCTGCTCTCAGACGGATGGTAATGACTCTACTGGAGACTGGGCGGCAACCCATGACAGTGGCTAGAATGTCTTTGTGGACCAAGAATCCAACGCCGGGTTCGAGCCTGTCATCTCTTCCTCTAAAATAAAGCTTGTGGCCTTTGTTGGTCGTTGTTTCACCTAGTCCTTTCGAGCGCAGTTTGCTGATATCTAAAATGTTATATTGATTGTGGTCCAGCTCGTGGGCCAGTTCTTCTAATTTTCCCTCCGCTGTTAGGGTCCTGACATTCCAGGTTCCTATGACGATGTAGTCTGTCGTGCGGATCTTGCTAAGTTGTCCATCAGTAACACACTTATCACCTCCGTCCTGATGGCCAAACGGAAGGCGCGGTCCTTGGTGACCCGGGCGACGACCGATCCGGTATGGAGTGAGTGGTTCTTTTCATCATATGGTATGTCTTGGGCAAGAAAGACCTGGCGGTGCCCAATCCTCTCCAGGTTGTTGTCCACAGCCGAAATCCACGAGCACAGTGTGACGCGCCTTGACCCCGAGCACGTGATCGTTGAACCTATAGTAACGTGAGATTCCTCCGCCCTGGCCGGTGACTTCTGTGTAGAAGACTTTCGCCAAGTGATGCTGTGTTGACATCACCCCTGTTAGTCGCCTCTTACACCTTGGAAACGTTAAGTCTATTCTATTCAGCGCCCGAAAGCCCACTGTATCGTAATGTAATAACAATGTTAACATTAGAGTAAAGTAATTCTCGCTAACAATATACAAATAGTTCGAACTGGGCAACTTTAAGCCTTTTGGCGTTTAATTCCATTTCTTTGACCATACTGGGTGTCCTCGATCTGTAATACTCCGCTTAATAATGGTTCATTCAGGCTCAAACGTTAGAATTCTCTAATACTCTGTGAGCTGTGTGCGTGTGCACTGAAACTGAGTCGCATGGTTTATCCAATTAATTGATACAGGCACTTTGGCTTACCCTAGCAGGCGATCGATATTAATAAGCAACTATTCAGATCAAGACTTGTTTTGAGCGTTTCCGTCAACGCGGAACCTCTTTGGCTTGCATATACCTCTACATCATGAATTAGGTCATGAATTGCATGCAATTTAATCTTGCGCGTATTAAAAACTGATCCCCTGCTGTGTGAAAGAAATGAACTTGACGGGATTCGAACCTGGGTGATCTGTATGCCAGGCTTTACCTCTGGCCCAGCGGAGAAGAGGCCTTTTCCTAGAATTGACAGGTACTGCACACACAAAAACTATATAACTTTGGAAATACTGAAAAGTTCGCAATAAAATGAAGTTTGTGTGTGTGTGTGTTTGTGTGTGTGTGTGTGTTTGTGTGTGTGTGTGTGTGTGTGTGTGTGTGCGTGTTGCAGCATTGAACAAATGCATTCTCTGTGTGTTCACAATAAGGGAACAAACTCTCCCAAGCGTAACCAGTCGCCTCCACCACATAAATAAAATCATAATTACCAAGGAACAAAAGCCAACTGCAAACAAAAAAAATAACCGCACGTTTGTTTTTTGGGTTCTTTACCTTGTGTGTGTGTGTGCGTGTGTGGTGTGCGTGTGTTTGTGTGTGAGTGTGTGTGTGGGGCTGTATTCATGGCGTTTTGGGTTTATAAACCTTGCACACTTAGTATACAATGGGTTCACAAACAAAAATGGGGTACCAATTTGTAAACCCATTTTGTTTTCCATTGAAATACGCTGAAGTGCTCTTTAAGTGCATGCAAGTGCAGTTGTAGTGCATGGAAGTGCAGTTGTAGTGCATGTGCACTTAAAGTTCACTTCGCGAAGTGCAGTTGTAGTGCATGTGCACTTAAAGTTCACTTGGCCAAGTGTAGTTGTAGTGCATGTGCACTACAACTACACCAGGTCAAGTGTAGTTGTAGTGCACATGCACTACAAGTACACTTGACCTGGTGTAGTTGTAGTGCATCTTCCAGACGGGTAGGATAAGGAACTTTCCTCGACGATTAGGGTAAGGCAGTGCCTCGACGATTAGGGTAAGGCAGTGCCTCGACGATTAGGGTAAGGCAGTGCCTCGAAAAGGGTTAGGGTCAGGGCTAGTTGCAGCGCTGCAACTAGCCCTGACCCTAACCCTTTTCGAGGCACTGCCTTACCCTAATCGTCGAGGCACTGCCTTACCCTAATCGTCGAGGAAAGTTCCTTATCCTAGCTGTGTTTTTGAACAAACTTGACCTACTTCGTCTCTAAGAGGCGAGGAAAATTGCTAAAAGTAGCCGTTTTTCGAAGAAAGTTGACCTAATTCGCCGCCTAAGAGGCGCGAAGTACGTCAAAGGACCCCATTTTGACATGAATACAAGTAGGTGTGTGTGTGTGTGTGTGTAAATCATACTCTGTGACAAGTCATTAAATAAATCATTGACTTGAAAGTAGAACCACGAGGAATCAAGTAATCGATGGACATAAAGTACATGCAAACCACTACAGGCACTTCCTCAATTTCGACAAATATTGCAGCTCAGCCAGACATAGCACTAGGAAGAAAATTCCAAAACTGTAGTGGCTGAGAAAAATACATTCAATTCAATTCAATTCAATAATTTATTTTAACGTCTTTTCACATATTATGTGATTTTAGACCATACAGTCATTCTCACGCATGTACACAAACATATAATATAACAATTTTAAGTTGAACTATAATTATACAAAATGTCTAACAGTAGGCCTAGCGCCTACTACAGAAGTTTACCAACTGCAGACTTGTCAATTATTCGGACAATATCTATCATTGCTGGACTATGCAACAAAATGTCAATTGATTCTTGACTATTTACATCGATATTCTTTTCTTTATATAACATAACCAAAATAGGACATTTAGATGATAATAATAATAATAATAATAATAATAATAATAATAATAATAATAATAATTATTATTATTATTATTATTATTATTATTATTATAATTATAATAATAATGCAGGATGCTATATACGCGCCTTTCTTCAAATCAATCAGGCTCAAAGATGTTTAACAGATATTGGTTGTAAACAAGCACAAACTACATCCATTGAAAACTTGGTGTTCCATGAATTTACTCTTAGTTTATTAATTATTGTACACAAATGTCTTGTACAAGAAAATGTTTCGTTCTTTCCATTGCTAGGTAAATTAGAATATATATTATTTTCAAATAAATATATTAATTCAAATATTGAGAAAAAGAGCATTCGTCGGAAGCCTTTGTTCTGACACACACACAACCACTTCTTCCCCCCATCTCCAAATCCCTCTCGCCCATACCCCACTCACACTCAACGTTACACACACATTTGGAGTGACACACACACACACACAACACACACACACATTTGGAATGACACACACACACATACACACACCCACACCCACACACATGCACCAAAAATATAAAGACCAATTCCTTAAGTAAACTGCTGTGCGGGCAAAATACCATGAAACAATACGTAGAAAAAGTTCACTAATACAGTATACGGTCTTAGTGAAACGGTACACCTATCTTCACTACGTGTTTGCATTATATATTAAACATTCACGTAACATATGCCAATAGTACGATATAAAGCACACTAATGCTATTGAATCTATTGTCGGATTTTGCGAGAAGAATAATCGTTTCAAATATAGATCTCCTCATATGCTTAAGATTTTCACAGATAAAGGCAACGCACCCTTCTACGAAAGTTTAGATTTTATTAACATCTTTTGCGCTGACGATAAATATTTATGCTCCCGCACACAGAGAGGGAGAGAAACAGAAAGTGGAACAGAGACAGTAACAGAAAGAAAGACCGAGACAGGCTGGTAGTGACAAATATTGCATGACAGGTTGTTCTTCCTACTTCCCTTACTGCACAATGCTCGTTGCATCGGCAAAGATCGCATTACCACCCCGTCTCCTACCTTTCACGTCCACATCTCTCTAATTACTGCACCCACTCCCACCTATCACCTCAGCTATTCCCAGCCTGACACGATACAATACAATACAACGTAATACAATACATACAATACGATACAATACATCTTATTCATGTATATGTCAAGTTGAGCGATTACAGTTGCAGCAGCATTAGAACATTAAATATTATTACGTTACGCCTGTTTGTTTCTTTTACTGTCTTTTTCACCGAAATGGTAAGATATTTATTACTTACATTGCCCCCGAGACCAGTGCGATTACATAATAACATGTAGATTGAACTATTTCATGATATAGAGGTAATACCAGCCAAAAAGGTTCCGCGTCGAAAAGAAAGGTCGAATGCACTAAACAGGCCTTGACCCACTTATTGGGGACTAATATCGATCACTGGATGTCCTGGTTGTTAACAACAGAGATCAAACTAATAATAAACCTGCGTGTCATTTCATGCAATCTTTACATGTACTAGGGTGACAGTTTACACTCACACAGTGCACTTGAAATAACGCTGACATTTGCTCTTTCATGAATCATTACCAAACGGAGACTGAAAGATCAAGGGCACTCAGAATGGTCTATAGATTACAGGCTTAAAGTTGCCCAGTTCGATAGATTGGATTATTTTCCGCAGAAATGAGCTTACATTGAAGTTGGCTTTGTTATTACATTAAATAATGATACAGTGGACTGTCCTTACTCAAACCCACCCTTAAGGTTGAGTTTTCCACTGTTGCTCTGTGTAGTGATGTAAACGCTACATTACATTACATTATTATTGCTTTAGGTCCAGCGGACTCTTCCGAGCCAAATCAGGACCGGACAACCCCAGATCCGCATAAAAGATCTGCTGAAAGAACCCTAGTGGTAAAACCGAAAGCTCTCCACCAGCCAGTCACTTTACAATAAAGACATCCCACGCAGGAGACGGCTGAGGCTTCACCCCAACTTATCGAACCCCCGTTTACAAAAACAAAATAGAATACAAACATCATTATAAATTATCAACAAAACACATACATATAAAATGCCTACATTGCTAAATAATAACATCATAGGAAGCCCTAGTGACCACCTGGCAGAAAGCGTCCAATATTCCCAAGCTGATCCAACAGACCTCATACACAAATGAGGAGTCTTGTCCCGGGATGTGAACAAATAAATCAAAGGATAGGAAAGTAACATGGGAGGGGAGTGTGGGGAGGGGAAGACAGTGAGAGCGTCAGTGGTGCTTGGCCAAGTCCATAGAATGTCCATCACTTTGATGGGAATAAAAATGTCATCAGTCTCTTTCTGAACAATCCAACAGTCCCTGTGGTTTTCAGCGTCTCAGGCAACGAGTTCCAGAGCACTGGTGCTGAGTTTTTGAAGACTCTGAGACCTGACCTTTTCTTGTTTGTTTCTTCAGATGCAGGACGGCAGAACAGGGACTGCGAGCATGAGCGGAAGTGACGAGGTGGTTCATAATTATACTGGTATCAGTTCACACAAATACTCTGGGGCAGTCTTGCTCATGCAGGAAAAAGCTGTTGACAGTATCATGTGGTCTATGCTTTTTTTTGTTTTTTACTGACCACGATCTCCTGATGATGTCCTTCCGGCTCCACTTACAGACAGTAAACACAACAAAGTGCACTAGACTGAAATTCCACCTGGGCAAATTGCAAGACACGGAGGTGGCAGAAATATTTCAGGCCACAATTGGAGGGAAATTTACACCTCTGCTCATTTTGGGAGCTGGTGAAGTAGATGTCAACACCATGAGCACCGCCTTCAACTCAGCTGTGACAGATGCCGCCACTGAGATCCTTGGCAAGCACCGACCAAAGAAGAAACCGTGGTTCACTCCTGAACGTTTGGATATGTGTGATAAACGAAGAGAGAAGAAAAAGAAAAGGAACACCTCACAAGGAGCTGATGCCTACCGAAAAATCAACAATGACATCCGACAAGGCATGCGCACCGCAAAGGAGAACTGGATAGAAGATCAATGCCAGGAAATAGAGAACAGTCTGAACAAGAACAACAGCAAGAAGGCCTACCAGACTGTGAAGTGGCTGACAAGTGTTAAACAGCCCAAGGTCTCCACGATTTAAAGCATATGCCTTACAGAATAAGAAATCTTGGTTAGATGGACCGAGTACTGCTCTGGCCTTTTGCGGCCACACTCCAAACGGAGACCAATCAGTTCTATCATGTCTCCAGAACAGAGAAGAAGAAGAAATCCTCCCAACTCTCGGAGAAGAAGTTGAGTCAGCAGTGCAATCGCTGAAGAAAGGGAAGTCAGCGGGAGTGGACAACATACCCGCGGAATAGCTTCAGGTGGGAGGAGAATCGATGGTTGACGCCTTCACCATTATTTGTAACAAACATCTGGCGGGGTGGGGAGTGGCCTACACCATGGACTCAGTCGCTTGTCATCACTCTTCCCAAAAATATAACCGTCAGGAGTGTGAAAATTACCGCACCATCAGCCTCATCAGCCATCCCAGCAAAGTCCTCCTGAAAACAAGACTCAACAGGTTGAAACCCCAAGCTCAACAAATCATAGCTGAAGAACAGGCAGAATTCGGGGCAGGGTGAAGTCCCACTGAACAGGTTTTGAACCTCAGAATAATCTGCGAGAAAAACCCACGGCATCAACATGTCCCGAGTTGACTTGGCAAATATTTTCATTTGTGTATATGTTACCGGCAATGTGTGAAATAAAGGTATTCTATAGAATACCTAGGTAAAGTATAGAACATTCTATACTTTATCTAGGCATTCCATAGAATTATTCTATAGTTTACCTACTCATTCTATAGAATACCTGGATTTTCGTTCCGCACTCTTTACTTCCCTGTAGAGAACGTGAGCTTTCCGGTTTGCAATAATATTTCTATTTTTAGAATGTGATTAATTTTGTGAATAAATATAGCTAGTTTTATTTGTTGAAAATGTTGAACCAATAGAATAATGAATAGCTGGAAGTAAGGGCAATTGGAGCTGACTTGAGGAGTGTGTCCCAAGGTGTGAGGTTGTTGTGAAGTAGAAGTGTCAGTGTATAGGAAAAAAAAGAAAAAAAAACAGATTATTTTATTGGAAGATTTGAGAGGTAGAAAGCATTGAGGACTTATCAAGGAGTATAGGTTCGGTGGACTTTCTCTCTGAAATTGGATTGTGTATTGTGCTGTAAAGATTACGGGTATTTATAATGTTTTCATGGTTGTGAAATGTTGGAGAAGTAAAGTTTTGCATTGGATGTATTGTGTTGAGAGGTGGTGAGCTGTTGTCCACTAAGATGAAATATAATTTTCATTGATGTAATATTGTTATTAATTACATGGGTCTACAATTATAGAGTTGTAGATAGTGTAATATGAATGGAAGGTGTGCGTATGTTGATAGCAATTTTCTTTCATGTAATGATTATACCTGGATATGGATAACATTGTGGGAGAAGGAAAGAAACGATCATATGGAGCGGAATTGAAAGAGTGAAGAAACTAAGGGAGATGAGCAAGGATGAAACAAAGAAGAATACTATGATTATAAAAATCTGAGTATTGAAGAGTGTATATATATATATTGTTTTAGGTGCCTATGGGAGGCTGGTAGCTTCATACACCTGGACACACGGGTTTGTCTCGGACAACGGAGAAAGGGGGACTCGTGAGACATCGGCGGTTAGCCCCACTCCTATTCCTGACCAAGACACGTTGGCAACCTCAGACGGGTCTATCTACCTATCATCAACTGTTCGTCTAGGTCTACTTGTGTACAGACTTCCGACTGTTACCACAGGTAACAAGTATTGATTCTTTTGTCTAAGCAAACTTTTGTACGGACTTCCTCCAGTTACCACAGGTAACAAGTTGTGATTATTTTGGCTGGGACAAGAGATTGCCCGGCGTAACCTGACACATGTGGTGTGAAAGAGTTGTGTAAATCATTATTATTTATTATATAAAGTATTGAGAGCGTGGAACTTATATTTCTGTTGGTGTTTGCCTGTGTTAGTGAGAATCTGTGAATTTGTGGGCATGGTAGTTAACAGAGAACCTTACATGCACACTTTGTTTTGAATTAGGTTACATTACATGACATGATTATTGCTTTAGGTCCAGCGGACTCTTCCGAGCCAAATCAGGACAACCCCCGATCCGCATAAAAGATCTGCTGAAACAACCCTAATGGTAAAACTGAATGCTCTCCACCTGCCAGTCACTTTACAATAAAGACATCCCACGCAGGGGACGCTGAGGCTATACTCTAATTTATCGAACCCCCGTTTCCAAAAACAAAATAGAATACAAACATTATAAATTATCAACAAAACACATACATATAAAATGCCTACATTGCTAAATAATAACATCATAGGAAGCCCTAGTGACCACCTGGCAGAAAGCGTCCAATATTCCCAAGCTGATCCAACAGACCTCACACACAAATAAGGAGTCTTGTCCCGGAAGAGTTTTCAAGAAAAAAGGTAGATGACTGGTCTAGCGAAGAAAAAGATAGCATAGCAGTTTGGTAGAACAGAGCAGGAATGAGAAATAGCAAATGAGAAAGACAGCGACAGTGGTAATTTAAAGCACTAAATTTCCATAAAGTGGGGATACTATTTATACTGAAACCCCCGGGACCCCAATGGGGGTTTTGAATTAGGTGTCAGATATATTTTGCATTCAGTTAGCCATTGTAAACAGGCACGCACCAAATATCCATCCGTTACATTCCCTTTTTATCACAATCAACACCATTCCCTTTCTTTCTTCATTTAATCAACATTAAAACGATCAAAAAAGAATGAATAAGAATACATGGAAATAAACTCAAACATACTGACAACACCTCAATCAATCAATAATTATATTTAACGTCTATTCACAGTTTGGGATATTAGACCATACACGCAAGCATACACACAATCACACGCAAAATGCAAAAAGCATCCAATGATCAGGCAAAATAATCACAAAAATTTGCTCACTGGAGACTGGCTAATAATTTGTACTATGGTAATAATTGTTGGATACTGCAGCAGTTCAACAGTGGAATGTTCACTTGTTATAATATTTTTGTTTAAATATTGTTAAGTTAATATGGGGCAAGTTTTTAAAAGATGTTCAACGGAAATTGGTTGAGAACATGGACACAAAGCATTAGCTAAAAATTTAGTATTCCATGAGTTGACTCTTAGCTTATTGATTATTCTACACAAGTTTCTAGAACATGAGTAATGATCTATTGCAGTACTTTGTGATACAGTGGAGTACATTGATCTTTCTACCAACGAAATGAGTTCCGATGCAGATGGTCAAACAATGTGGTTGTCACTTACTGAGAATGACCCTTCCTTTGCTAAGATATCCACACACAACTTCATTAAAATAAATGCCACAATGTGAAGGAACCCAACAAAAAGAAATTCCTACACCATTTGACATAATAGCATGAATTAATAATCTAATATCGAAATTAATGTCTGATCTAGTTTTACAATACCAATTTTGAAGGGCTTTGAGAACAGCTTTAGAATCAACACATAAAACTATGTTATAAAAGGCTATAGAGGTGTTGCTATTAGTGTCCAAAGCCATTAAAATTGCAAACAATTCTGCTGTGAAAATTGATACATTCTTACCAACATAATACGATTTTTTTATTTTTAGATCAGGAATGGTAAAACCGGCTCCAGCAAGTAAAGTTTCAGAAACAGATCCGTCTGTATAAATTTTTAAATGATTACCATACGTTCTTTCCAAATGTTCTCGAACCTCAGCTGTTAAGACATTTACATTTTCACCTTTCTTAACCGAGGTGTAATCAATATCAAAATTAGCACTTAAATGTTCCCATTGTGGGATTTTCGGTACACTTGGTAAAACAGGAATAGCAGAAATGTCAATGTTGCACTTGTCTAAAATCGTTTTGGATAATCTACATTGCTGTCGACAAAAATCTCATCATGAACAGAATTATGAACGGCCAAACTCCGTTTAACATATCTAGCAACACATACATTTTGATTTTCTATAAAAGAGAGTTGACGAGCTTCCCTATATGATTTTAGTGTATTAGAGTGTACAGGTACACCTAAGGCTAATTTAAATGCTCTGCTATCTAAGCTTTGTATTTTCCTTAACAATGTTGCTGGAGCTGGAAAATACACTTCCTGACCGTATGTGAGTACCGATCTAACCAACGACATTGCTAAGTGAATTAATGTATATGTATCTTGACTCCATGGCTGAAAACATAACAATTTTAGAAAACTCAATCTTTTGGATGCTTTCTTGATTAAATATTGTATATGGCAATTCCAGCTTAATTTAGACGTTAAAAATACACCCAAAAATTTTACCTGTTGACTATATTTTAAAACATTACCCTCAAGTACCAACACTGGAAGAGCAGTGGGGTTTGCTCCGTTATTAAACAACAACAAACATGTTTTTTTCGAATGAGAGTTGAAGAAATGAATGAACATTTTGGTTTAACTCTACACCCACCATTGGCGATATAGCAGACGGGGATAACCATCCCAGGGAAAGAGGGGTAGGGACCTAAATCAACACTGAACCTCAAGAGCAATCATACTGCTAAAATGGACAGTAAAAATGGCCACATTTTATATCGCCCACCACGGGATTCGAACCTGGGTCATCGGTGTGCCCAGGCGAACGCTCTACCACTTGAGCTACGGCGGTAGGGGAAGAAGAAAAGAAAAAGAAGAAGAAGCAGAAGAAGAAGAAGAAGAAAGAGACGGAGAAGGCGGAAGGAGAAGGAGACAGCGAATTGATGAAACAGAGACAGAACATAACTACAGTGGACTATTTATAACTTTCGTTTTCTCTCTCTGGCGACGGTGACTGGGAATGGCGTGTTATTTGTGAGAGGTGTACATATATATATATATATGTATATTTATTCTCTCAACAGATTTATTCTGCGAAATTACGTGAGTAGAAACAATTGTAATTATTCCCTTTTTGATTCTTGTTGATTTCTGTACTTGTGCCATTTTGTTGATTCATGTTTATGGTTTAATAGAGGGTGTGACAACGTAGTTTATTGTTATGAGTTAGACAAGTTGTGAGACAGGAGAACACGCAGATTTTCACGCATGTATACACAAAATTCTTAAAATACTTCTTTTCGTTACATACAATTATCCACAATTTGGCAGAATGTCAGGCAGTTTCAGCTTCTCTGAATACCAGATAAGTCCAAACCAACAGAAGTTTAGTTTTTGCCCTCGCTCGTGGTAAATTACCAGCGGGTATTACCTTTTCTTAATACAGACCCTGGGCTGTAAATCTTACATCAAAGACGGGGAGAGGGGGGGGGGTTGGGATATAACGAACACAAAAACACAATTCCGCCACTAGCCGACGACTACGGGTACAACAAACTTCAGGAATAATGAAGGGAAAAATATAGTCCTCTGAACTTCGTTGTAAGCGTGTTCGACTGCCATGAAACGATTAATTTGCATTCAGTTGACCTTATTAAAATGTCTGTTTTATGCACATAATAAAATTGCAAAATAAAAGCAAAAATCACAATCAGCGTAACCTTGGTACTGTTGTAACATGATTTCGCTCCACAGTAATGTCTTGTTTAATGTAATAAACATGTTACTGAATACAGCACAATTAAAAGATTAAAGCAAAGGACATAAAAGGTTGCCTTGACGATTCCCAGATGAACGGGGAACATAACCAAAATACCTTCCCTCTTATTGTGCAAATGACTGCTTAATAGCACAGATGTCTAACATTAGCATAGATGACTAACATTATGCATGTTTTAGGTTACATTAGAGTTTTTAGTTTGTTCCATAAAGAAAATTATCTGCTGGCAAATCACACGCTTTTTCGTAATCCTTACATAACACATGTAGTACTAAAACAGAACTGACATTTATTAACACTATTCAGCCTATCACGTGTATGTAAATATCACGTCTATGTAAAAATATTTTGAATATAAAGCATAAAAAATATCCCAAAAAAAGCTTTGATATATAAGTATGATTAAATTCAAATTGTAATAAACAAAAACAAAACAAAACAATGCAATATAAACACAATCACTGCAAATATGAAGTACATATTATGGAATGCAATAAGATCACAGCGAATGGATTAAAGAAAAATAAAATATCACAGAGCAATATCACATAGCAGCACAATGTAAAACAAAATAACTGTAAAATGAAAAACTGTAACAACTATCACACCCAATGCATACAACAATCACAGTGATGCGATATAAACAAAACATTACACAATGTAAATATAAATGTACTGCCACATGAAACAATGTAAGTGTACATTTATCAGTCAAAGAAATGTGAGCACAATTGATTTTTAAAAATCAAACTGCAAAGTTTCAAGAACACAGCTACGTAAAAGCAATGCTTTAGTGAAATATTAAATGACCAAACAGAATCCAACTAGAACGGCAAACCCATATGACTCACATGCTCCTTATGGAACTTGCAATTATTAACATAAAAATGAGTGCCCCCCCCCCCAAAAAAAAAAAAAAAAAAAAAAAAAAAACACCACCATGAAACGGTAGCATTGAAATGCAAATACCGACTATCTTTCTATGCCCTTGACCTTGAGATGACTTTGACCTCCGGTTCCAAATACACTCAGGTACTATCAAATAAACTACAGTAAAAACTGTATTATGCCAAAAATTGGTGACCATTGATGACCCTGACCTTTTTGATGACCTTGACCCTCACGTGACCTCTCTTACGTGTCTGATCAAATAACAATGTTGTTGCATACTATGGGGTAATTAAACAGCCATTCCACTTCGATGTACCTATACTAACCAACTTTGGACAGCCTCAGCCCTTAGGGTGAGGTAGACCAAATTTGTAAAATATGGGTGCATCATTGATATCTATCATGCATCAAAGAATCATAAGTTCAACATTAATAACCTAGAAAACTAGAAGAACAAAGCCCATATGATTCACATGCTCCTTATGGAACTCGCAATATTTAACATGAATATGAGTGCACATCAAAAACGACATGAAACGGTGGCATTAAAATGCAAAGTAATACCGATTTAAATCTTTCTAAGCTCTTTAACATGAGATGACCTTGACCTCCAGTTCCAAACACATTTATGTATTATGAAGTAAAGTACAGCAGAATTTGTATTATGCCAAAAAAGTTACCTTGGGCTGACCTTGGCCTTTTGATGACCTTGACTCTCCACACCGACTCAACCAAAGCTTTTTAGTTTTGAGGTTAGGTCAGCCAGGCTAGCTATAAATAGCTTCGCCGATGCTTCCTTTCCTTTCCTTTCACTGGAAAGGAGGGTGCAGGCAAGCTATAAATAGCCCGCAGCCAGCAAAATGTGGAGGCACTAAACAGTGCTGCTCACGTAGACATTGAACTGGTGTGTCTCGCATGGCCTTGACATTGGGATGACCTTGACCCTCGCGTGATATGAATCGACTTGCAAGTTTTGCACAGACAGACGGTGGACAGCGGACAGCGGACAAACAGATAGACCAATTGCCAATTTGTTAAGATGTCATTATTTGAATATTTTAGTGCTCATCTTGCACAGATTTGCAAAAAACTGAGAATTGTTTTATTTGTTTTCTTTTGGATCGGGGCGGGGGGTGGGGGGGGGGCGGAAGACGGAGAGGAGAAGGGTATCAGTACATAGACTCTCAATGCTATGCATGTGAGTCAAAAAGTCGCGACGTTGTATTCATTGCGTCTTATCACACAGTAGACTACTGTGCGTTGTTTGTGAAAGGATCATCTTCACAAGTGGAAAGGCTACAGGCGTTCCTGACGTCGTAATGGTGGTCTTCGCAGTGGCAGTCTCTCTACTGCTTCAAGATGCCTCAGGTACTTGCCGAGTTGCTGCCTCATCATCTTCTCTTTGTTTAATACAAGTTCAACGGTGTTGAACTCCTGGTAGACCGATTCATCGATCACCGTGCATTGGCTGGCAGCCTTATAGTTGTCTAGTAGCTCAAAGTAGACTCTCTCAGCCTCTTCATCAGTCACTAGAAAAGAAAACAAACACACAGATGACTTTTGAAACAGTCCGGAAGACTTAAAAAGTTAAAACGAGCCAAAATGGTCTGACCTTCCGTTGGAAACCACATCTCGAGCACGAATGGACGGATTTTGACCAAAGTGTACAACAACAATACCAAGGTTGTGGCCTGCTTCCCATGCCATCATAATTGCTCTACCGAAAGGTCAAGGTCACTGGAGTTGTTTTGTTGCTAAACACGTTTTGTTCAATATCTCACAAACGGCTGAAGATATTTTGTGGAGTATTGGTATACAGGTATTTCAAATCATGGGCCGTCTCCGACTTTCGCTTTCTTTGTTCAAAACACACTTTTGACATTTTTGTCATGAATAACTGAACCGAAAGTCATCATTGTGTTTCCAGTCTTTGAAATAGTCGGTAGTCAGAACAAGCCATACTGTCGTCCTGTCGGTCGGGTGGTAGCCATACCTCTAGAACCACTGTACGCATTTTGAACAAACTTCATTTTATTCACATTACCCAGATGAGTGACCTGCTTCCCGTGCCATCCGATTTTCTCTGCCACAAAAGTCAAGGTCACTGAAGTCCTTTTGTTGCTGAACACGTTTTGCTCAACATTTCAAAAACAGCTGAAGCCATGTTGTTTAATGTTGCTATACAAATCCTTCATATCACAGGCCATCCTTCAGTAGCAGTCCGGTGGTCTATCACTCGGTCAATCAGGCGGTACGGCGCTCATAACTTTTGTTTAAAGCCATACTTTAGGCCGTAAGACTAACTGAACCGAAATTCATCATTTTTACTTCGCGGAATTTTAACTATTGCTAATCATGGTAGATCCTTGGTAGGGCCTATTTGCACGTTCTCAAAGGTCAAGGTCATTGTGCTTTACCATTTTCTTAACACATTTTGCGCTGTATCTAAGAATTGGCTAAGCAGATTTAGATTACTTTTTGATTGCAGATATTGAAGTTAAGATCGGGGACTATCATTCCATTTTTCCTGTTGCTTCGTTGTGATAAATCCGAGTCACGACACTAAGAACAGTTTTAAAAATGATTATTTTTCGGCTATGTGTGGTAATGTCTGGAAATACATTTGAATGAATTTCTATCTTGTTATTTACTATTTCAGTTTAACCATTTATTAAAATATACGGTAGCTATGAATGCAGATGAAAACAAGATAGGATGTATACTGGTTGCCAACCATAACTTGTGCTAGATGCTGAAAACTTTGTGTAAAATACAGCCTTTTTAATACAAACGAACCAAAAACGGTTAAAACAATAACGCAAACGAATTAAAATACCTCTTGCTGTGTCAGTCTGAAGTATTTGCCGGTGGTATTTGGCCCGTCTGTAAATCCTGGACCATTCTGCACCGGCATCCACGTGATCCTGGGCTCTGGTTTTGAAAGAAGGCACGAGATACTCGCTACGACCTCTGGCTAAGACATTGGCAACAACGGACGCCAACGAGCTAACAAGTGTCGGCAGCCAGTCCTCCCACTCAGGTTTTCCCTCCGCATCTTCTTCCATCCACTTCCAAGAAATTTTCAGAGCCATGGCAACAGCAGAAATCGCAAAAATGGCTGTACACCAATCCAGAATCCTTACGCTGAAAAGCACAAAGGGTTCATTAGTACAAATTGCGCGATGGTGATGAGTCTGTTCTCCCAAATCACAATAAAGCTGTTGGTTGCAAAGGTAACGGTATAGATACAAGTTTTGCAGTAATCGTTTCATTTATGTAGACATGTTTGCGGAGAGATATGACGGCCTACTAGCGCCAAAACCGAGAGTTACCAATATCACGCTATAATTTAGATTAACAGGTGTTCTGTTTAATTTACAGAGATACCAGTAATCCACAGTGTTAATTAATAATTATAAATTTTTCCCCACGCCTTCCTAGCGCCAAAACCTGCTAATTATAAATATTATGAGATACTTACACATATCATGAAATAATTACAGTTATCAAGGTATAATTACAATTGTCAAGGGATAATTACAATTATCATTAAAAGAATTACAAATATCTTCGCGTGATCATGTTTAATTTTCAGTTTTGGCTCTAGCAATCCGTATGGGAATGCGCCAAAACCTAAAATTGTAATGTTCACTTAGTAATTACAATGTTTACATGTTAATTGTAAATATATCGTTGATATTTGTAATTATCCCATGATATTTGTAATTATCAGGTTTTGTCGCTAGTAGGCCGTCATATATGTGAATTACACAGAACACGTGTTAATTACCATTATAACTGATACCTGTAAATACACGTTTTGGCGCTAGTAAGCTGCCTTAGACCAGAATTAAGCATGATCATGTAATAATGGTAATTATCAAGTGAAAACTGTAATTTTTTATGGGATAATTACAATTTTCGGTTTTGGCGCATTTCAAGGCGGATTGTTAGAGCCAAAACTGAAAATTAAACACGCGAAGATGTTTATAAAATGGCAATGATAATTCTAATTAATTATTCCTTGATAATTGTAATTATTCCATGATATTTGTACAGTAATTATCTAATGATATTGTAATTATCAGGTTTTGGCGCAAATAGGCCGTCATAGAGAAAGCTTCAGTACTGTCCATCAAACAGTAGAGACCTTGCTGGGACTACGAGCGAATGCAAAGTACGGCAACACGACATGTGTTACGCTTGAGACGCGCACGATAGATCCAATAATTTTGTTTTGCAAAGCATGCAATCACAGAGTGTATTTACCTTTGATTTAATTTTGTGTTGTTGCTAGAAAAAGCTTTTGTAATGCGGGTTGTATTTAGCATAAGGGAGGTCACTTGGGGGTACAATAATGACGATTTACGAACACGACGTCATCGCCTCCGAGTGCTTCCGAAATGCCACGAGAGGGAGATGTGTTCGAACGGCTCTAGCGGAGCACGACGACGACTAGAGGTCTACTAAAAGGTAGGACATTTTGACAGTATGCATTACGGAAACTGACTATAGTTATACTAGAAAAGGGTAGGGTCATAACAATATTACGGAAACTGACTATAGTTATACTAGAAAAGGGTGAGGTCATAACAATATTACGGAAACTGACTATAGTTATACTAGAAAAGGGTAGGGTCATAACAATGGCGCCGCCGACAAGGATTCATTTATTTAGCTATTTTTATTCATTTTGATCAAGTTTTTCGAACTTGTGTGAGGAGATCTATCGTAAAAACAGTAGCCATTATTCACATGTGGCCACAAAAGCACTATCAGTTTTGAGATTTTCAAGCTAACGTCGTAAAATTATGTTGTTTCAGCTGATAAAAAGTTAACTAGAATTCTTTTGGAAATAATTTTTATTGGTTTTCATCTATTTTGGTCAGAAATTATCGTGGAAAATGAAATTTCATACTTGTTTTAGATCTAGGTTAAGCCGTTGGTCGTACGTGACACATATAGGGTGATAGAATCTATCATTTCTAGGATAGAAGAGATAAATTTTGCTTAGGAAATTTTCGAAGATGATGCTAGATTGAGCATGCACGAAGTTTGAAATATTAATTGCATGTAATTTTGGAAAGCTGTCAGGCAATTTTAGATTTGAATTGGTCTTTGATCAATGAGTTCAAGATGGCGATCTATTTTGGAAGTAGCAAAAATGTAGTCACGCCGTTGGAATAGGCATGGGGTGATTTGATTGGTGCGCACTGGTTTTCAATAACCTAATTAGCATAATTGGAAAAAGGAGTCATGGGATGTCAACTTCGTTTAGGAAAACGGAAATGCTATTTTTTGTAAACAATGATGGCTGCTTCCTGGAGTTATCGATCAAAGGAAATAAGTTTGAGAGTTTGAGTCGATGTTTTCTCTAGAAAAAGAATATCATTCTTGCTTTTCACATATTAGGAGTGTGTACTAAGAACTGTTCAAAAAATTAAATAGATGTTTTGAGTAAAAATGACTTAGAAAAATTCCTACTCATGACTGCTTGAATGTCTTCCTGCATGAAATGACAATGCATAGTGATGCTACCAATATGCATAACAGCACTAAATGGTACATGGTGATGCTTGTATATTCACCCTTTTTTCATGGTTTTTGCCTGCTTTGATAATATTTTCCAAGTTTGTAGTTGCTTTGAATGTTGGCATGAATGGTTGTGGTTCATCTTTTAATATGCATGAGTAGTAATAGGGAGTAGTGTAGCTTCCATTTATTTCATTCTAGATCCTTTTTTAATCTTTGAGATGTAATATTACTTTAACCAAATGATACTTTTCAGGATGAGGAGATATAATATAGGGATCATTGAGATAGGGTAGAAAGACATTGAAAGTATTTTTAATCGCTAATTAAATTGGTTTCACGTTGCTTTTGTTGGGGTGCTGAAACGGTATAGAGTATCCTGCTCGTGTACACTGGTGTTTAGAAGCGATATTTTCCTTGACAAAATCTAACTAAACATGGTTTATGTCCTTCATGAGTTGTTTGTGCAGAACAACTGATTAACACTGCTTTCTGTTGATTTTCATGAGGAAAAAGTTGACCAGGTAGCAAGTTATGATTAGGCTTAGTGATGATATGAAGCCTACGTTATAAACTTTCTGGAAACTTAGTCGCGTTTGTTTTTGGAGAGCTAGTAGGGTAGAGCTTACCTTGTTATGTTCACAGTGAGTTATATTTTGTTTATACATAATATTTTTCCACCTTGACACTATACATGTTCAAGCCTATAAATTTATTATAAATGCTGATTCACGATGTAGCTGAGTTAGTGTAATGGTAAATCGGCCAATTTGCCTTTATTACGAACTTAGCGAGTGACAAAGTAAACTATCAATTCCGGATTGATAACAAATCATTTATTATTTATTGTCATGCTAACGTTGAAAGTAATTCTGCTACTATGGTTGACTTGAGCATTAGGTGTTTAATACTCTACCTTTTTACAAGTAGTTTATTTTTCACCATACAGGCTTTCTGTATTTACAGAAATAGTAATACATTCTTTGCCTTTATGCACGACAATAGGGTGTCGGAATAGTGTTGGCTGGGGGTGGTAGTTTCAGATTGTCGTGCCATTGATACATATCGCAATGCGTCCATAAGATTCGTTTACCTCTTTGTTGCTTTAGTATACCAAAGATTAACTTAGAGGTTCATTGAATTTCTCTTTGTTTTTTTAAAGTGTCAACTTTACCGTAGTATCATTTCATTTCTTCTTGCCTTGTTTCCGTTGGAGCACTGAGTGAAAATGTTTGTTAAATGTTATGCATGTTGGGTTGCTATAGTTTTGCAAAAGACGTCTTGGTATGGTATCCTGCATGTGTAAGAGTGGGTTTTAGAGCAGACCAAAGATTTAAGGGGTTAGAAAAGTTACATTACTTGTAGCTTTTTGCCATTCCTTTTCTGTTTTGGGCTATGAGCTGAGAAGGATGCCGGGGTAGCGATACCCTCTTAAAATTCACTCTGTACTGACCTGGATTGGGGTGCAGGGGTCTGGTGACTTGCTTGAGAGGAGTACTAGGCTTTCATGGGGGTGTGACGGCTGAATCCACATTGACATCACTTGAATTTTCTGAGTGGCCGTTATTTCTGGCATCGATGATGATAAGTCCGTTTTTTGGGGGGAAAATGATTTGTAGGTTACGGACAAGGGAAAAGATTAAGGTTCGGTTCTTTGGGGAAAGGCTTTTTCTGTACTGACCTGGACTGGGGTACAGAGGGTTCTTTCTGTGCTGACCTGGATTGGGGTACAGAGGAACTTGGTGCTTGTTTGGGAGGGGTATAAGGGTGAACAGATGAAAGTTCAGTTCTTTAGTGAAAGGTTCTTTCTGTACTGACCTGGACTGGGGTACAGGGAGACTCTATGCCTGCCTGGGTGGGGCATAGGGGTGAATTGATTAAAATTCAGCTCTTTGTGGGGAAAATTCACTTTGTATCTGCCTGGGGGGGGGGGGTACAAAGGTCTGAGGGCTTTGCCTGGGGGAAGTTTTAGGCTGTGATGGGGATGTGACGGCTGAATCCACATTGAAATCACTTGGAATTTCCCGGGAAAGTATGTTGCTTGAGCTAACATTCTTTTAAACTTTGAAACTCGGTTGCACGTTCTATTTTTAATTATTAAGCCGGTTAGGCAAGAAAGCACCTTTTAAATTCTCTATGGTTGTAGGTTTGTGTGTCTTTGGAGTGCAGGTCGGTGTAAACGTTTTTCTTTCTTGTTTTATCTAATATATTCCACTTATATAATCTTTTAAGTTAACTTTATAAGCAACAGTTTATCTTTTCAATTAGTGATGAATATAATCACTAATATCACCACATCGAATTTTTTTAATATTTATTTCTAACTTGCTTTCAGCTTGCCAGATTGACCTGTTTTGCTACCCCTAGGGTGGATTAAAATCATTTCTCCTTTTGGTTTTTCCTTTTTATTCCGGTGGGGTCATGGTGTTTTCCGGTACTGTGCATTTTTTCTTTGCTGTTGTGGTTGAATTGTGTTGGATTAGGTGTTATAATATGTTTTTGTTTCAACGGTGGTATCACAATGTATTGCGATGCATTAAGACGTACTAGGGCATGAGATCGCAACAGTATCAATCTTATAGCTATATAGAATTATCTGCTTGGCGCAAAATATATATGTGCAGATTATATACTTGACATTTAACATATACAGGGGAGGTATTTATGTGGGAAGCGGAAGAGGAGGCGTGTTATCTAAGGAAATTCTCAATAGGAGATATCATTGCAGCATGCAATGTGTCGGTGGGAAAAGCTAAAATAGTAGCTGCATTCTTGGCTGATCCTGATTTAGAGGGTCCAGTGTTTGAAAAGATTAAGGCATTGAGTCAAACGGATAAAAGGATCCTGAAAGGTTGGGTGAAAAGATGGAAAGGGAAATGTTTGATAACTGAAGAGTTATCTATTAGAATCACCCCGGAGTGAGACATTGTACCAAAAGTGGTATTGACGCCAGATGGCCATGAACCAAGAACTAATGAGGAAAATAGAGAAGATGAAGATTTCCTAGGTACAGTTGACAGTCCAAGGGAGACTAGACCCCAACAGATAAGTAGATCAATAGAACAGGATCAAATGCTCAGGGATTTTGAACAATGGAAAATGGACTATGGGAACATTTATCAGGGTCCACAGCTACAAAGGTCAAATAGATTGAGAGAAAGGAGTCTTGATCTGGATGAAGACGTTCGACGTTGGTCGTACCCGACTGAAAAAGGTAGGTGCAGTGGAATGACGGACTCACCGACAAGAATGTCTGCCAAAAGTAGAGACTTAGCAAGACGGGAAGAAGACGAGGAATGGACCTCGAAAAGGGGAAGATCTCAAAATACGGCAGATAATGAAGAGATCCACATAGTTCGAAGTAAAGGGCGAGTGGACGATAGAGTTGTAGATCATAGAAAATTTGATAGGGGAGATCAAAAGTATCAGGGGTCTAGGAGAGAACCAATGTATCAGGGGGGAGAGCCTAGATGGGTTCAAGGAGGTGGAGATAATGAAAGATGGAGACCTGAATATGAGTATGAACAGAGAAAGGGTTATTATCGGCAGGGATATGAAGGAAGAAGACATAGATTTCCTTCTGAAGATAGGAGGGAAAGAATGGCCAAGGCATTGCCTAAATTGGAGCCATACAATGGGAAAACTCGGTGGAGGGATTTTAAGGGACAGTTTGAACGACATCGCTATATGCGGGGTTGGACGGAAAGAGAGTCTGCTTTATACCTGGGTGTGCATCTAACCGGAGATGCACTACATTTTTTCGAACAACTTCCTGAGTTGATCAAGGAGAACTATGAAAGGGCCACAGAAGCCCTGAATAAACGATTTGGTAGACTACTGACACCAGAAGCTTTGAGAGCACAATTCGCTAATCTCACACAGGAGGAAGATGAGTCTATTCAACCATATGCTGATAGGGTACGAAGTATAGCAATAGATGCTTTTGAAGGGCTTCCGGAAAATTTCAAGGAACAGGAAATGGTTAGAAGGTTTCTAGTGGGAACCACCGCTAGGGAGGCTGGTGCATTTTGCATAAACATGAATTACACCTCATTGGGGGATGTGGTTCAAGCAGTCCAGGTATTTCTGGAAAGACAGAAGGCCATTGGGGGGCCGGTGAAAAAAGTGAGACTGGTCAGTCAAGACCGGGAAAGAAAGGAAGAGGTGCTGAATGTCCAACAACAATTAGAACGATTGGACGGACAGATTCAACAATTTAAGAAGGAAGAAAGGTTGGACAAGGGGCCTCGTTCCGTAGATGATCGATTACAAAGGATTGAGGAAGAGTTGAAGACTCTATTGAGATTGACTCAAGATGAAAGGAGTCGAAGTAGGTATAGAAGTGAGAAGGGGGGATATCGTTCCAGATCGGCATCATCGAACTGTTATCATTGCAGATAGGCATCATTGAACTGTTATCATTGCGGAAAGGAAGGACATTTAGCCAGAGATTGCAAGCAGACCAGTAGGGTTTGTTTCGATTGTGGAAAGGAAGGGCATTTAAAAAAGGAATGTCAGGATAAATCAAGATCAAGGTCTCCAAAGGATCGTCATAAGCAAGTCTCTCTTGCTTTAAACCGTCAGGAGAGGATTTGAAAAACGGGCACAAGTCCTCTCCAAACGATGGGACGAAGCAAGAAAATACAGTAGAAAATCCTAACAGCATACACAAATAGGGGAGCAGGAAATAGAGACTAAAACTGTATATGCTACCAGCCCGATAGCAGGAAGAAGTCTCATAGTGACTATCCATTTAGAAGATGTACCGATACAAGCGGTAATAGATTCAGCTGCTGAGGCGACTGTAGTAAAAAAGAAATTGTTGGAAAACGTTGTCAGCAACAAGCCTAGGAAAACCATTCGAATTAAATAGGGAAAGATTACATATTGGGGGAAATAATAGAAAATGTGAAGATTCGTGTAGGCGATGAAATAGTAAGGGAAAGTGTCATTGCTGCGGACATAGATGATGATATGCTTTGGGGCATGGATTTTCTGACAAAATATGGTATGTCCATCGATTTTGGTCGCATTGAGGTGAAAATGCAGAACCAGATAATAAAAGCAAGAGTAGTCTGACAGGCTGAAGATATCCAAGTCTGTCGTCTGCAAGTGGTGGGACGTACCAAGATTCTGTCACATTCTGTTACATACACTGTGGGCAAATTATCACATCAATTGTAACACCGTGCGAGAGATCCTGCCCTGCTTCGCCCCCTGAAAATTGCATCTGAAAATGTAGAACAGGTTGAAACTTTTAAGTATTTAGGGACGGTTTTAGACAAGAACTTGAAGTTCAGTGATCATGTTGGTTTTATTTGCAAAAAGGCCAATCAAAGGATGTATCTAGTAAGAAAGTTGAAAAATTTTGGGGTCAATGTACATATCTTAGAAATAGTTTACAGATCTCTAGTAGAAAGTATTCTATGCTTTAACATTGTTACCTGGTTCGGAAATCTTGGCGTTAGAGACAGGATCAGACTCAACCGCATTGTAAACCTAGCTAGCAGAGTGATAGGAAAGACACAAAAGCCAATAACAGAAATATATAAAGATTTGGTAAAAGGTAAAGCTAGAAAGATCATGTCTGATAACAGTCATCCCATGTGTAGATCATTTGAACTGTTGCCTTCAGGTCGGAGGTTTAGAACCCCGGCCTGGAAAAGAAACTTGTATGGCCACTCTTATGTACCAAGTGCAATCCGCATCTTAAATTTAAGCAAACTGTAATACCCCCAGTTACCTACAATGGCTACATTTGTCTTCTGTGTACTGTGATGATGTAATGTAATATGATGTGAGTTGTGCAATGAAGTCAGCTATTTGTCATGCGTATGATTGTCTTAATTAATGTTTTATGTAATGTAATATGATGTGAGTTGTGCAATGAAGTCAGCTATTTGTCATGCGTATGATCTGATTGTCTTAATTAATGTTTTATATAACAAAAACTGTTAATATTTCTTTTAGTTTTTAATCTTTCTGTCTTAGTCTTTGTGCTACTAAAGACAAATTTCCATGTTATTGTATTTTAACTATGGACAATAAAGATTCGTATTCGTATTCGTATTCGTAAATTGAAAGATTTTGTGTTTGCCCTTATCACAGTATCAGAGATTCAGTTCCATGTTTGATACCTCCTTCATTTCATTCAGAAGGAGACATGGCAATGATACAATGTGTAAACGATACATCGTCTGCTATGTATCTGGAATCTGGTACAATAATAGGTACGGCCATGGAAGCTGTTGAATTGAGTCCCAACCAAAAGAATAATAAGAACACATTAAAGACAAGCAAAGCCTCAGTTACAGCGCCAGATGAGGACGTTCCAAAACATTTAGTCGATTTAGTCGAACGATCATCTGAAGGTTTGAGTGAAACCCAGAAAGAAAGTTTAAAGAAACTATTAATTGAATTTCAGGACGTGTTTGCGAAACATGATTTAGACTTGGGGTGTTTTAGGTACGGCAGCACCACATAATGTTACTTTGAACACAGATGAACCTTTTAGGGAAAGATTAAGGCGAACTCCTAAATGTTTTGAGGATGAAGAGGAGAAACATTTCAAACAGATGCTGGCTGCAGGGGTCATTCAACCGTCAGAGTCACCTTGGGCATCAGCACCAGTGCTGATTAGAAAAAAATGGAAGTGTTCGTTGGTGTCTTGATTACAGAAGACTAAACGCATTGACCAAAAAAGATGCTTTTCCACTACCATTGATTTCAGATTGTATTGATTCTTTGGCAAATAACAAGTATATGAGTACTTTGGATATGGCTTCGGGGTATTGGCAAATTTGAAGTACATCCGGAGGATAGAGAGAAAACAGCTTTCATTACTAGATTTGGGCTGTTTGAATGTGTGAGAATGCCATTTGGGTTAACCAATGCAACCAGTACGTTTCAACGAGCGATGGGCTTGGTTATGAGAGGACTTACGTGGAAGTCCGTTTTAGCTTTCCTGGATGATGTTTTAGTACTGGGAACTGATTTCGAAAATCATTTACAAAATCTTTCAGAGGTTTGACAGAGGTTTCGAGATTACAACTTGAAACTGAAGCCGAAAAAGTGTGCTCTGTTTAGAACTAAAGACAAATTTTTGGGTAAAATCGTGGGTGAAAATACAGTGGAGGTAGACCCTGAAAGTTTCAATGTTGTGGAACATTGGCCCACACCCAAATGTACAAAGGACGTTGAAAGTTTTTTGGGTTTTGTTAACTATCACAGGGAACATTTACCTGAATTGGCTGAAGCAGCAGGTCCATTATATCGACTAACAGGAAAGGCACCTTTCAGTTGGAAAGAGGAACAAGATAAAGCTTTCAGAGGTTTAAAAGAACTAATGTTATCAGATAGAGTGCTGGGAATGCCCCGAAAAGAAGGTCTTTTTGTGCTAGATACTGATGCCTCAAATGAAGCTTTGGGAGGCAGCTTGAGTCAGTGGCAGGAGGGAGTTCTGAGACCTATAGCTTTTAGCAGTAAAAGACTTACTCCTACTCAGAGGAAATATTGCACAACCAGGAAAGAGTTGTTGGCAGTGATAACGTTCACTAGACAGTTTAGGCATTATTTGCTAGGGAGGGAGTTCTTGGTGAGAACTGATCATAACAGTTTAACCTGGTTAATGAGGTTTAAAGAGACAGAGGGTCAATTAGCTAGATGGTTGGAAGAACTGTCACAATATGATTTCAAAATCATACATCGGAAAGGTGTTTTGCATGGTAATGCTGATGCTTTATCCAGGATGCCTGATGACCTAGGAAGATGCGAGTGCTATAGAGCAGGAGCTAATGTATGAAATTGCCATGTGGAGGGTGTAAATATTGCCGAAGAGCTCATACCCAATGGAGTAGATTTGAAGAAGAAGTCGATGATGTTATACCCATTTCCATAGTTGCTCTAACAAGATTTGTAAAAGTACAGCAGGTACGATTAGAACAAGATAAATAATCAAAGAAAGGACCTTGGGCCACAGATATGACTCCACAAAAATGAAGAGATGAACAGTTGAAATATAAAAATTTAAAAATAGTAATAGAGTGGCTAGAAAATTAACAACATCCTTCCAAGGAAAAACTCATTAAGTGTCAATCTAGCGAAGTCAAGATGCTATGGAGCAATATGGAACATTTGTGCATACAAAAAGGTGTGCTCAGGTACAAATGGATACTTAAAAGACTATTATTGGGGAATGTTGATCCAAAAGAGGAGAACTGGGTCATCAATAAATTTACACGAAAGCTCAGAAGGGACTAGGTTCGAATTCTTGAGTCCCAAGAATCGGAAAGAGGCCAGTCTAGGCAGTGTCCACTGTCCACTAGGGAGTATCAGGGTGGTTATAGAAATTGGCAAAAAGTAGAAAGTCATAAAGGGCTATTTTGGGAGTTTGGGAAAATTAAATATTCCGGTAAGGGTTGGGGGAGGAAGTTGAGTAGAGGGGGTAGGTAAATATAATTTAAAAATTCAAGTGAGGGATTTATCTGGGAGTTTAAGATATATATAATGAAAACCCAAATAAGGGGGATCTCATGAAGAGGTGGAATAGTAATACAAATCGATAGGGATAGTTTTTAGAAATAGAATAGTTATGAAGCCAAAAAGGATCTTTCGAATAGGGGAGGAAAAGTAAAAGGATTACCCAAAACAAGGGGGATAGTAGAGGTAATTTAAAATCAAAGCATTCCTGGCAGTGTCGATATTGTTGACAAATTTCTAGAATTACTTGTTTACTATCGACCGAAGCTTCGCGATAAATCTAGGAAAAGCTAAGCGATTCTTCTATCCTAAATAAGGCTATATGACTGTTACGTTGAAACGCGAACGAAAGTACGTCTGAAGCGCGCACGATAGATCTAATCGTTTCGTTTTGCAAAGTATTCAATAATGGAATTTATTTACCTTTGATTTGAGTTTGCATTGTTGTTAGGAGAGGCTTTGTATAACGTTGATAATTTTCGTTAGTCGATATTATTGGAGAATTTTCTAGATGTGAGTATTTACTATCGATGGAAACTTCCCGATAAATATCGAAGTATGAGAATGGTCCCGGAAGGAGAAGAAATATGTATGACGTAAGACAGTAATGACGAAGTTAGAAGCGATTGGTTAAATTGCGTCATACGAGATTGATCCAGGTTGTTCGGGAGTATCAAGAGACTAAGTGCCGCGCTGTTTCAAAAGGGATTATTATTATTATGGTTGTTGATAGTGAGTTGGAAAGTAGAAAAGTTGAGTTGAGAATTGTATGCAGTTGTTGATATGTGCTGAATAAAAGTGGAAAACTTCATACGTCGACTTTGTGACTTGTATGCTGATTGAAAGGGTTGCGTGGATAAACGAATCCGAGCTACACTCATCAGTACTTCAGCATTGGGGCTGAATCAGATACTGATAAAGAAAAACACCATCATCAAACCGAGTGTAACATTTTGGGGGTCAAGCCGCGATTCACGCCATAGCCAAGGGTTCAACTGCTACAACAAGCGAGTCAACGTTACGAGAGGCAGTCATCGAGGGTAGCCGCCAACGAGTTGCGTCGAGAGGGGCCAACATACTGGGACTACATCACCGATAGGTTCGGGTTGACTGCAAGGGCGTGTAGTCGCTGAAGAGTTGCTTCGTGAGCGAACAACAGATCGGGACTACGTGGCTGCTGCAAGACTACGTCGAGGGACAGTCTCGGAGCTACATCGCCAGTGTTACAGAGAGCGGCGAGCGGACGTCGCGTCTACTTCAGCACAGGAGCGTGTACATCAACACCAGCTTGGTGCAGCGTCGCATACGACGAGGACAGCGGTGCCTGCGTCAGCGAAGGCGACTAGTGACAAGCATCAGCGCTACTGCAGAAAGCGTGCTGTTCTAGAACAGTCTAGAAAGGTACAGCACAGTCAAGAACTTTCCAGAAAAGAACTTTCCAGAAAAGCATCAAGATGGCGGACCTCTGGCAGAAAGGGGTTGAACTAAATCTAAAAGGGAAACAGCTGACGGAGTACGTCAAATTCCAGGAGAGAACATTGCGTGAAGAAAGAGAAGAACAGCAACGACGCGAAGAAAGGGAAGAGCGGGTCAAGAAAGAGAAGAGCAGCGACGGCATGAAGAAAGAGAATTAGAGGAACAGCGTCGGCGTGACGAGATGGAAGAGAGACGATTAGAAGCTGATCGTCAGTACCAGCTAGAGTTGGCGCGTATCCAAAACAATCAGCATGTGCCACAAGTTATCAGTGACAACAAAGCTCCAAAATTGCCAGCGTTTGTCGACGGGAAGGACCAGATCGACAGTTATTTGGCGAGATTTGAAAGGTTTGCCAAAAGCTCTAACTGGCAACCTCAAGACTGGGCGATTCGACTAAGTGCACTTCTGACGGGGCAAGCACTCGACGTCTACACCAGATTGTCGGACGATGACGCTAAAGACTACGACGTCTTGAAAGAGGCCCTATTGCAGTGCTACAACTTTACAGAGAAGGGCTACCGTAAACGCTTCCGTGAATGCCGGCCTAAGTCAGACGAGACGCCAAAGCAGTTTGTGGAGCGCCTGTCGTCATATCTACACAAGTGGGTGGAGTTATCAGGCGAAAGGAAGTCTTACGACAGTCTCCATGACCTGATCGTGAAGGAACAATTTCTCAATGCCTGTCACAAGGACCTAGCGACCCACTTAGAAGAACAAAAGCTGCAGACGCTTAAAGATGTGACTGAGGCTGCTGAAAGATATCTCATCGCTCATGGGAAAACCCTGGGGCCACCCAGCGCGACGAAACATTTTCAGAAGACTGGAAACCATGTGAACCAGATCCAGGGGAGCCAGACGAACCAGAAACAGACGGACTCCACGCCACCTCCCAGGGAAGGGCATTCAAGAGGCTGTTTCACTTGCAACGCTACGGACCACAGAGCGGCTAACTGTCCTCAAAACAAAAGTAGCGGGCAGCGGAGCAGTACGGACAATGCAGCGGCGGGCAACCGGCAGAGGCGTTTCTCCAATCAACGGCAAAACAGTAGATCTGACCATCAAGTATGCGGCGGGAGCGTCATTCTTCCGAGTGAGACCAAGCGCACAGCTACTCCTGCGGTCGTGCAAGAGTGCATAACCGATGGCCAACTTCTCCTTGCCAACGGAAAATCCATCCCCGTCGTCGCCAGCGCAGCTGTGATCGTCCAGAACATGCCTGTTTCCAAGGGACGCGTCGGAAATCATGAAGTGACTGTCTTAAGAGACTCTGGCTGCAGTGGAGACCTAATCGCTAAAGAACAGTTCACTGGCGATTCAAAATGGACACTTATGGCCGACAGCAAATGTGTGAGAGCGCCAGTTGCGAAGATTCATGTCAACACCCCTTTCTACATAGGCGAAGTCGAAGCGGTTTGCCTGAAGAAGCCGCTATACGATTTGATGATCGGGAATATCGACGGCGCGAGACGACCCGACGACCCCGATCCAGAGTGGAGTGCTCCCTCAATCCCAACGCGTCGAAGTTGTGGAGGAGGATCCATTGCCGTTTCCCGATGGAGACCTTACAGAGCTGCTACGGGACAATGTGGCTACTCCGGCTCAGCCCTGCCGACCAGAGATCGTCGGTGCTTTTACTACCAGGGCCCAGGCCAAGAGAGACAAGACGTCTACGCCACTGAAGGTCGCCGACAACTCTAAAGCTGCCATCGTGGACAGAGATAAGCTGATCCAGCTCCAGGAAGCTGATAGTACTTTAAACAAGTACAGGAACCGCCAAGACCACGTGACCAAAGGCAGTGGTACGGTCTATTTTGAGGTGAAGGCCAAGATCCTGTACCGAATCTTCCAGCACCCGAGGGTCAACGGAGGGAAACCACTACGTCAAGTCTTGGTACCGTTACCCCTAAGGCGCCAGGTGATGGAAGTAGCGCATGACTCAATCATGGGAGGTCACCTGGGTATCAAGAAGACGTCGGATAGAATCCAGGCGGTGTTCTACTGGCCAGGACTTCATGCGGACGTCAGCCGTTTCTGCCGATCGTGTGACATTTGCCAGAAGACCATACCCCGAGGAAGGGTCCCGAAAGTACCTATGCAGAGGATGCCTTTGATCGACCGACCTTTCAAGAGGGTGGCCTTAGACTTAATCGGTGAAATAAGACCTCCGAGTGAAGAAGGTCATCGATGGGTACTGACTTTAGTGGACTATGCGACTCGGTACCCAGAAGCAGTGCCGCTGAAGAAGATTGACACTGAAACTGTAGCAGAGGCACTAGTGGACATGTTCAGTAGACTTGGAGTGCCTGAAGAAATTCTGACAGACCTCGGGACGCAGTTCGTCTCTGACTGCATGAAGGAGGTCAACAGACTGCTGAGCATCCGGCATTTAACTACGACACCCTACCATCCAATGTGCAACGGGCTCGTCGAAAAGTTCAATGCTACGCTGAAGTCCACCCTGAAGAAACTGTGCAGCGAGCAGCCCAGACAATGGCATCGCTATATCAACGCCTTACTATTCGCCTACAGAGAAGTACCGCAGGAGTCCACCGGCTTTTCTCCGTTCGAGCTGCTGTACGGAAGAACCATCCGAGGGCCGATGCACATCCTGAAAGAACTGTGGACGAAGGAAGTGGACACCCCAGAGGTGAAGAACAGTTATCAGTACGTGTTTGAGCTACGAGAGAAGCTGGAGCAGACTCTCGAGATAGCCAGAGAAAACCTGAAGAAGTCCCAGGACTGTGGAAAGCACTACTATGATCGTAGGGCTGTGAACAGGAAGTTCAAACCTGGCAACAAAGTGCTGGTGCTGCTACCTACTGATCATAATAAGTTGCTGATGCAGTGGAAATGCCCGTACGAAGTGGAGACCGTGGTGGGGATCAACGACTATAAGGTGAAGGTCGGCCAGCATTCCAAGATATACCACGCCAACCTCCTTAAGCTGTACGTGGAAAGGCCATCAGAGACTGTGCATGCAGCAACAGCAGCTGAGATCGACAACAGCTTTGACAGCGAAGAACTGTTGGAACTGGGAGACTTCTACAGCAAAGAAGGCATCGATGATGTTAAGCTAGGACCAAGCTTGACGGAAGGTCAAAAGATGGAGCTCAAGGACCTTATGGGCGAGTTTCCCCACAACTTCAGCGATGTCCCTGGCTCTACAACTTTGGTCGAACACGAAGTCCACACTCGCACCTGGGAAGAGCATCTGCAGACCTTGAGGGAGCTGTTCCACCGTCTTCAAGAAGCCAACCTGATCGTGAGACCCAGCAAGTGCATCCTGGGAGCTGACAACGTCGACTGCGTCGGACATCCGACGGAAGAAGGATACAACGGAGGATGCACTGACTCCAGGAAAGCCCACGTGATCATCGTCTTTGACCCTGGGCCGATGACAACCGCAACTGACGAGGGCGTCGTTTCCGTGCGGAGGAAAAAACATTGACTGTGTATATAAACTGAGAAACATTGACTGTGTGTGAATGAACTGTGAACATTGAGAATATCCAGATAGAATTGCGGATGAAAAAACATTGACTCTGTGTGAATAAGCTGTGAATATTGACAGTGTTCAGACAGACTGAAATAAGTCTTAATTCTGTACTTTGTTGTGCATTACGTTTCAACGTTGTTGAAAGAAATTGGGTAAATTTCTTCTTGAGTGGGGGGTTATGTTACTCATCAGTACTTCAGCATTGGGGCTGAATCAGATACTGATAAAGAAAAACACCATCATCAAACCTAGTACTTTCGTTCGCGTTTCAACGTAACAATGACGTAAGACAGCATTGTTCCGGTGATGAGTTTTATTTTGATTGGGTGTTATTGCGTCATGCTGGAATGTTCAAACTTTTTCTCGTTTGCAGAGAGGCTATATAAGTAACGCACTGTCTGATTGTGAAAGAGAGTGATTGAGAGATTTATGATGATTTTTGATGATGATCTGTGAAGTAATTTTTGGAAAGTGATCTTGTTTGCAGTTGTTGCTGTTTGCTGAATAAAGTTGGAAAACTTTATGCGACGACTCCTGCATTGTTGCCGAGTGAATAGGCTGCGTGGATAAACGAATCCGAGTTACACTTATCAAGATTCAAGTATCAGGGCTGAATCAACCTTTGATTGAATAACCACCGTGTAACATGACGTCACTTCCTCGTTGGTGTAGTCAGAGCTTCCTCTGAAGACAAGTCCTTTCAAGGTGCCGTCGTGGGCACAACGAGTGAATAAAGTCTTTTGTTTGGTTCAATCCTAGTGAAATTCGAGAAAATACTGAGAAATGCAAGAAATAATCATTTTACTATCACTGAATCCGTAATTTATGTCCCTAATACACTTTGGGCAATCAATGTAATTTAATTTAAGTTGTTCCAGCCGTGTTTTGTGGATGTCCATTTAGATCTAGGTGTCTGCTCGACAGGCAGTGTTTTCATTACAGATTAGTGGAAACTGAACCGCACAGACGACCGACAAAAACGCTCACAGCGTTCCGATCAGAAATGAATTGTGCAGGAATTTTCTCGTTAAAAAAAGAAAAAAAGTTTAATATGCAAAACAGCTTTAATGTCAGCCTACAAAGGGTAACGCCAGGTGAGCGGCTGATGACATGTTCAAAATGCCCTTCTCTCAGCACTTTGCACTCATTCTTCGAGTGGACTCGGGTATTTTCATAAAGACGTGGGAATAAATAATTATATTGTTATCAAATACTATAAGAATAAAAACAGTACGCAGGCACAAAAGTTGGTGGCATCAAAGCATGATAGGTGCGCGCTTTTATGAAGCGGAGAGTGTACCAAAGAATCTTCATTTAACACAAAGAAGGATCAGTCTAAAAGACTGCTATATAAATAATAATGACATTCCGCGCGAAGTGCCCCAAACGGTCGTCGTGATACAAAACTGAGGGGAGGCATTTCGATGCATAGCGACAAGAGTAAACAAACCTCGAGTGTTGCTTTTAAAATTAAACGACCCAGAATGTGCAGTCAATACGCACAGAAGCTTGTGAAACAATAAGTAAGTGATCCTTTTGGGTAATACAAAATGTACAAGAATATAATTGCAAAAAATGGTTTGCATATAGATCAGATGTGTTTCAGAATGAAGAAGCAACACCAAACTTGGTAACCAAAAATCGATAGTCTCTCTCTCCAAAAAGTTATCCAGATGGAATAAAAATCCAGCAGTACAATAGATCTGCATAAACAAGTTAATAAAGAACACAATTGTTTTGATATTTTTATTTATTTTTTTTTTTTTTAGTAATCAGATTGATAACAAACAACAAGTGTTTCAGAATGACGAAACACGAGACCAAGTTCAAAAACAGTATTAATCTAGCTTTAATGTTATCCACACTACCGTGAACATTGGTTTCCACACAACACAAAGCGAATACTAACACAGTATTATTATTATTATTATTATTATTATTATTATTATTTTTTTTTTAATTGTTGTTATTATTCTTAACATTATAATCATTATTGAGGAACATTTATGTAATGTAGCCCTATAAAGTTAGATGGCATAACGGCCGGTTCAACTACACATATTGAATTAATTATAGTTTTCAATCATATGTGATACGCAACTAGTTTCATCCTTCGGGAATCTGAAGAATGAAAGTTCAGAGAACTTGTAACGACCATTTGTGCAGTTATTAGCCCTGCAGTGATCACTCCCACATGTCTTTTCGTAGAATTTCCGCTAACTACAGTGTCTCGTTCCATGCCGTAGGCCATTTTCTATCACGATGACCGCTTGGTGGCGCTGGCAAGTTTCGGTTTTGTTTGTCCGAGAGTTATGCTCGTTCTTTGTCAAACTTAACTTTCTTTGAGTGTACTAACGAACTCGATACCATGATGCATTCAGATTAAGATCTAGGTCGGTGTGCAAAGAGGCAGATGTAATTATGACTGAAGAACAAACTTGCGTATTCTAAAGAAAATACTATTTACTATTAATTTTTGTTTAAAAGCACCAACAACATCTATATTATGTGTTTGTAGACTTCAGAAAAGCGTTTGACCGAGTCTGGCATGCAGCTCTGTGGGCAATCATGAGAGTGTACAACATCATCCCGAACATTATTAAAGTCATCAAAAGCCTGTATGACAAGGCTACCAGTGCAGTCCTCCACAACAGCGCCATCAGAAAATGGTTCAAAACAACAAACGGCGAGTGTCAAGGATGCTTACTCTCTCCAACACTCTTCAACATCTTCACACCAACCTCCGTTTTTCGGATGACATTTATGGATTGGCTGGAGAGGAACAAGAACTTGAACAGCTGGTACAGAGACTTGACACCACCTCCAGAGCTTATGGAATGGAAATAAGTCCAGAGAAGGCCAAAATGATGAAAAACAACACCAATGGCATCAACACGGACATCAAAGTCCAAGGCCAATCCCTCAACACAGTGCATAGCTTCAAATATTTAGGAGCCATTGTATCAGACAGTGGATCCCGACAGGAAGTCCTCTCCAGGATCGCATAAACAACTGCTGCCGTGACAAAGTTGAAGCCCATTTGGAAAGACAGAACCATCAGTCTACACTCCAATGTAAGGCTGCTGCGCTCCCTTGTCATATCCATCTTCATATACGCTTGTGAAACTTGGATCCTCACAGCAGATATAGATCGAAGAATACAAAGCATGGAGATGAGGAGCTACAGAAGACTTCTGGGCATTTCCTATATCCGGCACATCACCAACAACGAAGTCCGACAGACCCTCAAACAAGCCATTGGACAACACGATGACATGCTCACAGTGGTGAAGAAACGTAAACTCCAATGGTATGGACGCATCACCAGACCATCCTGCAAGGCACGGTGCAAAGAGGCAGAATAAAAGGTAGACAGAAAAAGGGGTTGGAGGACAACATTCGAGAATAGACTGGTTGACACTGAGCGAAGCCATGAGGTTTGCTGAGGACAGAGAAAGATGGAGTACGCTGGTTAATCGATCATCTGTGGTGCCCCAACGACCTTCGTGTTATGGGATGGGATAGGATAGGAATAATAATAATAATAATAATAATAATAATAATAATAATAATAATAATAATAAATTATGAATTTATTTATTTATTTATTTATTTATTTATTTATTTATTTATTTATTATTATTATTATTATTATTGCTGTTGCATGAAAAAGTACAACAAAAGTACTGTATAGAAAAGGAAACCGAATCACAGTTCAGTACTGTAATTACACTTATATTGTAAATAAACAATTAAACATATAAGAAGAAGTTCCCTGTTAATTAATTTATTTAAAGCCTATTTACTTATTACAATGATTTTAGCTTAGACACACACATTCTCTATCTCTTTAATACACACACACACACACACCCACACACACACAAAATAGAAGTATAAAAATAATAAGAAGAAGAAAATAATAATAATGATGATGATGGTGATGATGATACTTATTATTGTTGTTATTATTACCTTCATCATCATCATCTCATTATGATCTTCTTCATCTTTATTATTATGATTTTCAAGGAGAAATTAAAAAAAATTCAGAACCACAATAATACTCAACTATGAAATAGATTTGAATGAATGTAAAATCACATATATAAATTGACTAACGAATAAATACCATGAATATGTCAATTAAATACTAAGCCCAACACCGGGCCCGGACCCCTGACCCTCAAATGGTCATTATTATTGCGCAAAGGGACATCAATCCACTTATTTTGTCAACGCGTGTTATTTCCTCTCAATGATGATGATGGTAATGCTGATGATGTGGTTTTGTATAGAGCATGTAGGGGAAAAAATAGATGATCGAAATATTTGTACGCCGCCATCAGATTTTTGTTAAAATTAAATGTACATAGCGTATTTACAGTTCTTGAGAAAAAATCGAGTCATAATGCGTTCTTTAAAAAAAAAAAAAAAGAGTTTTCTATGCTTTTTTGAATTAACACAAACTATCGCCGTGCTACAGTGGAAGAGGCAATGAATTCCTGAGATTCGGACAGACGTTTTAAAAGCTCTATAACCCATAGCTTTCTTATTGTCGTACGAAGCCTCACGATGAACGGACGACGAGGATCGTACTGAGCATTCGTTCGTAGTCCACGCAAGGTCTCAAATGTCATTCAGAATTGCATGAGCGAAGTATCCAAAGTGTGCGAAATGTTCAGACTTCCAAAACAGGACAAATGACACACATGTAGCGTACAATCCATCCGTCCTCTATATGCGAAAGTGTCTGGGGACGTTAATCTACACAACGAAACGAAACACATCCCGTTATTAGTGATGACACGGAATCTAGAGAGTATAAGGGAGAGAGAGGGTCTTTTTTTCAATCCCTTTGTGTCAGTATCTTATTATAATATAGGCTTGGTATATCATACCCCCAAGTTTTTTAAACTTTTCATATTCATCATGTCTCTTTCTGCGCGTGAACGCAATGATTGATGTTCCGTCCCTGTATTCCCCAATTGGTTTTAGCGTGGTCCTGAAAAGAAGGTGGCATTAAATTAATTTAGCCATTTCTTAATCATGTTTGAATGATAACATTTACGTCCCATATACGCTCAGATGTCTGGGGACTTTAATTTACTAAACGGACGAACGAACAGATCCCGTGGTAGGTGTCGCGTCACCCGAGCGGGTTCTGCGACGTTCAGCTCAAAGAACCAGTGGAAGGATAGAAACTCAAACAAAAAAACTAACACAAAATGCCAGATGAACAATGAACAATCACACTCTTTTATTCAACAATGTCACACACACACACACACACGCGATATGGGATACTAAACCACCCTCAACCCCTATCAAGACCCCCAACCCAGTATTTACTAAACAATTACCTCCCTTGTATAACTGAAAACCCCAGAACTATACACAACAGAGTATCCACAACAGTATGCAACAACAATGACAATCAGTTAAATTTCAAATAACCACAATTTAACATTAAATCCACAATTAGAAAAATCTTGAAATTCCAACGTATGGAACTAGCTGGCTTACAGTTCAAAGTCAATGTTCGAAACCTAACTATCGTTTAAATGAGCTCAAGTCTTACTGCAGGTAAATATTCAGGTAATAAAGTAATTTACACTAGATATGTTTTTAGGTGTGTGAATGCGAATCTGTATGTGTGTGGATGCGGTGTAGCTGAGATCCTGTAGCTGTTGGACGTCTCGTCCGAAGCAATGGTAGGTCCGGCGGTGATGGAGGTCACTCCCCAGCAGAGGCGCCGACAACAGAAGAACGTGACGGTGGTGGCGGTGAGCCCAAGCAACATCCACACCCCTCAGCGGCAAGGGTAGAGGTCTCAAAGCTGACGTCATCCGTCACAGTGGTATCAGTAGATAAAACAGGAGAGAACTACAATCGAACAATCGCAGAATCGAAAGTCGAAGTGGAAAATTGAAGCCCAAACCCTGTGGACAAATAAGGAATCTCACTAGCTGGTCCACAAAAACGTAAACATTTCATAACAGAATACGCCTTTCGCCGTCCGCCATCTTGACCTGTTTATACATGCATCTCAAACACAATGCATTTCTTAATTCTATCATTCTATCTCTTCCATGATACATGGTTGTTTATATAACTATACATGATTATTACAACTGCACTCCCATTCACATCATGGCGATTCATCTCAATCACACCTCCACCTTCATTACCCCTCTCCACGTTATAATACATTTTCTTTTCCCATTCACAATTGTTTCTATCACACTATAATACAAACACGCTTCCCTCATATTCATCTCCTTCATCACCCCTCTCCAACGCAGTACATTGTCTCCCTTTCATCACATTCATCACCCCTCTCTCCCTCTCTCTAACATGCGTACTCCACTGTCGCCCTTTGACCCACTTGGCAACAACAGCAACGACATTATTTATACAAACGTTAAACCAAGAAAATCATATGAAAATCATATAAAATTGATAAACAACTATTTATCAAAATACATCCCTTTCCCCTCAATCACCATCATTCATTCACGTATGCAGACTCGGAGCACAGCCACTAAGGAAAAGAATTGCAGGATTTACACTTACCCTTAGGTCCTCGGCTTGTGGTACACAGATGCACGTACACTGCACAACACAACACTACACAACACAGCACATCACACTGGTTAGTCTGAGAGTTCAAATCCGTTTCTGGCTAATGCTAGCTATGGCTGGGACATCTCAATACTGGGGAAGTACTTGAGCATTAGCAGGTGCCCAATAGAGGGCCACACAGCTTTAGAACAGAACTCTACACCTATATTACACAATAGATGGCAGTCACAGTCCTCCCACTACAGACTTTTTAACATCCTTGTCCCGACGAGGGCAACAGGACCTTGGGAGGTTCGAAACACTTCGAATAAAGACCCTTCCAGAAGACGTTACGCTAACCTGACACACAGTCACAATGCTACTTCTGTCAAAAGTCCGACTGCATGCATAAGCAACCAAAATGACTCTGCTAACTAAATCACATACCAGCACACAAGACAACCTCGAGTCGAGCTCAGTAACCCCATTCCTAATTCCGCATATGCCCTATCCGCGTTATGCATGTGAAACCACAGACACTTTCAACTTTCATACCCAGTAAAAGAAAACTGCTGATATCTATGTACACTGTATATTAGAGATGTGCAACTCTGCACAATATATGCCGTCTCTAGCACGTGTTGAAAACTCGTGTCGTCACAGTAGGCGATATAAAATGTGGCCATTTTCACTGTCCATTTTAGCATGATTGCTTGGTGGTTCAGTGTTGATTCAGGTCCCTACCCCTTTTTCCCTGGGATGGTAACCCCCTCTGCCATATCGCCAATGAAGGGTGTAGATGTTAAACCCCAATGTCCATTCAGAAGGCTTTTCCTTGTATGCATCTGAGAGTGTCTGTGATTGGATGAAATAGGACTAGGATAGGGTGTATTAGTGGAATGAACGAGACTTTGAAAAAAAGAGTGCATGCTTATTTTGTGTGCCTTGCAAATATTGTGTTATTGTGTAGGCTACTTCTGTTTTTAACTGTGGTTATACTTGATTCTGTTCGTGAAAGACAGGGTAATTTGAATATTTATATTTTATGATTTGCTTGTTTGAAATATAATATTGAAACTAATTTTGTAAATATATACAATATTTTTATACATTGATAAATGTAATTTCTGTCAGACCAGAAACGGGATTACATTACATTACATGGTTATAGCTTTAGGTCCAGCGGACTCTTCCGAGCCAAATCAGGACCAGCAGGATTGCTTCAAAGAAAAATAAGATTATATTATAGTTCAGCTATTTATTAATTTATTACTCTAGGACTTACAGTTTTCTTGAATTCCGTTTTAATTATTATTCTACTACTTTGAGTTCCCCTGTTGGGGTGCCAGGGGTTTCAGTATAAATAGTATCCCCACTTTCTGGAAATTTAGTGCTTTAAATTCCCACTGTCGCTGTCTTTCTCATTTGTTCTTTCTCATTCCTGCTCTGTTCTATCAATCTGCGATACTATCTTCTTCTTCGCTAGACCAGTCACCTACCTTTTTTCTTGAAAACTCTTCCGGGACAAAAACTTATTTCTGTGTGATGTCTGTTGTATCAGCTTGGGAATATTGAATGCTTTCTGCCAGGTGGTCATTATGATGTTATTATTTAGCAATGTAGGCATTTTATATGTATGTGTTTTGTTGATATTTTATAATGATGTTTGTATTCTATTTTGTTTTTGTAAACGGGGGTTCGATAAATTAGAGTATAGCCTCAGCGTCCCCTGCGTGGGATGTCTTTATTGTAAAGTGACTGGCTGGAGGAGTGCCTTCAGTTTTACCACTAGGGTTGTTTCAGCAGATCTTTTATGCGGATCACGGGTTGTCTGGTCCTGATTTGGCTCGGAAGAGTCCGCTGGACCTAAAGCAATAATCATGTAATGTAAAACTACCTTGAGTGAAAAAGAATTGATTGATTGATTGATTGTTGCTTTAGGTCCAGCGGACTCTTCCGAGCCAAATCAGGACCGGACAACCCCCGATCCGCATAAAAGATCTGCTGAAACAACCCTAGTGGGAAAATTGAATGCCCTCCACCGGCCAGTCACTTTACAATAAAGACATCCCACGCAGGGGACGGCTGAGGCTTTACCCCAACTACTCGAACCCCCGGTTACAAAAACAAAATAGAATACAAACATCATTATAAATCATCAACAAAACACATACATATAAAATGCCTATAGTGCTAAATAATAACATCATAGGAAGCCCTAGTGACCACCCGGCAGAAAGCGTCCAACACTCCCAAGCTGACCCAACATACCTCATACACAAACAAGGAGTCTTGTCCAGGAAGAGTTTTCAAGAAAAAAGGTAGGTCATTGATCTAGCGAAGAAGAAGATAGTATAGCAGAGTGATGGGACAGATCAGGAATGGGAAAGAGCAAATGAGGAAGACAGCGACAGTGGGAATTTAAAGCACTAAATTTCCAGAAAGTGGGGATACTATTTATACTAAAACCCCCGGCACTCCAACGGGGGTACTGTTGCCGCAGTGAATCTGTCATGCCTACAAAGTCAAGACAGGTTTTCAACTGGGGCTTTCACTTTTCCCTTTATAGGTTAGAACAATCTACAGTGGCAAGATTGCTCATGACCCCAAGGGGTAGTGAAAAAGAAGAGAACCATAAAATTAGCAAAACGTACATCTGTGTTGTGTTCCAACTGTTGTGTATTTTACGTCTTCGGTGTTTCAAGTTTATCTCTCTGTCTCAATTTGTGTAATTGTATAAGAAAGGCCTTTGATGAATGCATGTATACGTGAAATTGGAACGTTAAAAACTGTTTATAAATTAATATCAAGTTCGTAGGAATCTTCTGAGAATAAAGCTAAGTATTGTATAACACTCACGAAAAGTTTATGACAATTTGGCGAGCCTGCCAAGAAAATTAATTAATATTTTATGTATTTACAAAATTAGTTTCAATATTACATTTCCAAGTAAATAATAAAATATAAATATTCAAATTACCGTGTCTGTCATGAACGGAATCCAGAATCACCACAGTGAAAAACAGAAGTAGCCTACACAGTAACACACTAATTCCAAGTCACACAAAATAAGCATCCACAATTTTTTTCAGTCTATTTTTCATTCCACTAATACACCCTATTCTAGTCCTATTCCATCCAATCACAGACACTCTCAGATTACATTACATTAGTACATGATTATTGCTTTAGGTCCAGCGGACTCTTCCGAGCCAAATCAGGACTGGACAACCCCTGATCCGCATCAAAGATCTGCTGGAACAACCCTAGTGGTAAAACTGAAGGCACTCCCCCAGCCAGCCACTTTACACTAAAGACATCCCACGCAGGGGACGCTGAGGCTGTACTCTAATTTATCGAACCCCCGTTTACAAAAACAAAATAGAATACAAACATCATTATAAATTATCAACAAAACACATACATTCCCGCAAGGGGCGAACGTATGTGACTTAGGTACGAGACTATTGAGGTCACCGAGGGTTTTCTCCGGGCACTCCGGTTTCCTCCCTCCCTTCAATAGTGGTACAGGATGCAGTCAATATAAAAATTTCAAAAATAAAAATTAGATTTTCTTCCGTATTCTAATAGCGATCTCCCTGCCTTTACACCACCTGTTTGAGTGATGTATGAGTATTTGGTGTGTGTGAGGGTAAATGAGACAGGTGAGCGTGTATGTTGGTATAGATCGCCGCGCTTTGAGCCTCGGGGAAAGGCGCGTTCATAGCATCCTGTATTATTATTATTATTATTATTATTATTATTATTATTATTATTATTATTATTATTATTATTATTATATAAAATGCCTGCATTGCTAAATAATAACATCATAGGAAGCCCTAGTAACCACCTGGCAGAAAGCGTCCAATATTCCCAAGCTGATCCAACAGACCTCATACACAAATAAGGAGTCTTGTCCCGGAAGAGTTTTCAAGGAAAAAGGTAGGGGACTGGTCTAGCGAAGAAGAAGATAGTATAGCAGATTGATAGAACAGAGCAGGAATGAGAACGAGCAAATGAGAAGGACAGCGACAGTGGGAATTTAAAGCACTAAATTTCCAGAAAGTGAGAATACTATTTATACTGAAACCTCCGGCACCCCAACGGGGGTGGGGGGGGGGAGCATTCTCAGATGCATATTATGTAAAAGGGTGTGAGGGTGTGGTGGTAGAATTAAGAGTCATTCGCACACAAGTGGGTTGCATATGTCCCCAAAAACCAGGCGTGTGGTGTAAAGTTCAGGCAAGGACTTTATTGCTTCTTATTGAGGGAATAAGAGATGAGATAGGACAGGAGACGACAGGAACCAAGAAGATCTAGCCGAGACCGACCTCATCCCGACCGTTTGATGTATGGGCAATTTGCCATGACCGACCAAACCCGTGGGTCACTTGAGCGAAGTGACTTAGAACAGAGACTTGCCTTGTTGGCACAACTTGTCACTAGTGGAACCATGTCAATGAATCCTAACAGATTGTTGGCAAAAGCTGTGGAATCCGTTATTCCTCGCTGAGCTCTTGTACATATCACCAAGCATTGTCATTTGAATTTTGTCAAATTGTTTTGCATAAAATAGGTTATTTTTATCTCCTAAAGTATTTCTGAATTAAATGTTGAGGACAACTTTTCTGCATAATTTTATTAGTGATTAGTTTTCATTATCAAATAGGGAAAATACGTGGTTTAAAATATTTGTAGTTTGATTGGCTGAACTAGTAGGATATGGAAAATCCTATTGTCTGATTTCATTTAAATAATACGTTTTCTGTATTTTTCATAATTGTACAGCAGAGATAATTTTTTTGTGAACACAATTCTAAAATATGATTTTGAAGATATGGTTATATAAGAAGCCGCCATTCCCTTACTAGCAGTTGTTGAAGTAACACCTAGCAGTTGATATAGTGTCAGTCAGTCAGTTGTTCATGCGTAATGCAATAGCCATTGATAGTTTAGTTACTTAGATCAGCAGTGTTACATGTTTGGAAGCCTTGTGTTTGTCATATTCTTGGACCTGTTTCACACTGAATCGGTACGTTGAATATTTTCTTGTTTTTGAATATTGCATTGATTGTGAACGTTGCATTTATTTTCTGGTTTTATTTTTATAGAACTTTTGTAAATATATTTCTATAATATCTTTTGGTGAACTCGACTTGCTTCGAAATACATTTTCGGGAATAGGTAGTGATTTATATAAGTCATCATCATTCTAAATTGTAATGTATTAATTAATTATTTTTGTATAAGGTTTATCATGTTTGATATTATGGGTAATTTGTTACTGATAGATGATGATGATGATGATAATAATGATGATGATGATGATGATGTATTTTCATCACGTAGTAAAACGTCGAGTGTATTCATTAAGTCATTATTTATTACAACCTTTAAAAGTTTAACCCATTTAATTATTTTATGTATTTTTGTAAAATTTACGCTTAATTTATAATTGTGAACTCTTAATTTTGAGTCGCCGGAACTGATCCCGGAAGTGACTTACCGGATGTTTTGATTATGAAATTATATAAATATCATGTATGTTTATATCTCTCATATATTGTTTTCAATTGATTATGTTGTTTAATATTTTGATTATTACTTTAATAAACATGTAAAGATTAGAGACCTATATTTATGAGACCCGTTATTTGTTTTCAGAGTCGTCTTTGTCCTATCTCATCTCTTATTCCCTCAATAAGAAGCAATAAAGTCCTTGCCTGAACTTTACACCATACGCCTGGTCTTCGTGGACATATGCAACCCACTTGTGTGTGTGGGAATGACTCTTATTTCTACCACCACCCCCACACACCCTTTTACACATACGTGAACAGCCTTCTGTTCTCCAGTCTTTATGTAGCCGAGTCTCATCACCAATATATTAATGAACTAGGAAATATAGTACCCACGCAAAGCGAATACAATCATATGCTACGTGCCTATGTCAACAGCTACCGCTTGTGTACTAACTCTATAAACATGTGATGTATACACAAATGTACTCGTACAATTTATCAATTCACTTCGTGACAAGCGTAACACAAGTGTGGCCGGGTACGTAACGCAAGTGTGGCCGGGCCTCAACCAACACGGTGGGAAGGGGGGCGGTGGGACTATCGCTGTGATGCTGGGATGAAAAGAAGTGACTTACTATTCATCATATCGTCCGGACTCTTTGTAGTTCATGACATAGGATCGAAAGGACCTGAATTCCAGTTCTGCAAATTTGTGACTAATATCATCCTGCAACACAAAGTAATATCAAGGATTTTACATTATACGATTTGTCACTCAGGGGATTGTTCTATATTAAAAGTGATGTACACCTACTCGGTTGCGTCCCTTGATGTTGTCATGAAAACCTATGTGGTAATATACATGGCTGCGTCAATATCATGTTAATTTTTATAAATGTCGTATTTGAGATAACAGTTTGGTGGTTTTCTTGCTTAGCGATGCTCTCATTGGCTCGTCCAGTTGTGGAAAATGTGTTGGTAACCTAGGAGAAATAGATTTTTTTTAAATCAGTTTATAGTCCCCTCTCTTCCCGATAAGGATTTTCAGAGAGGAGACTACGTATAGATAGAAATAGATTGGAGGCAGAATCGGTTAAATAAACAGTCGAAAGATCAGATGGGAAGGAGACCTAGAAGGAACAGGGAGGACACGACCCAAGCTCCGGGGCAGCTTGACGGGTTGGATGCCAATGATAGTTTAGTTTGCAGCTGGACGAGTTCGAACATAGCTGGAACGGAACTAATTCTTCTTTCTTTGCGTAGGATCGCTTGAAGCGAGGTGACGGTGGTCGTCAACCCTGTGGGCCAGAAAATAGTCGTTCTTCAGCGTTGCACGGCGACCTGACGAGTCTTTTGGTTTGGCTATGCCAAATTCTTGCACCGCAGGATAAATATTTTGATTTTGTTTCATTCGAGATAATTTCCCTAAGAGACTGCCAAGTAAGATAGAATAATTAAATGCATTTGTTTTTCAGAGGACTGATGTTTTGATTAATCATAATGTGGATAAGTTTAGGTTTGCATGAAATATTACTTCATGCAAATGTCGAAGACTAGATTTGTTCGGCAGGTGTTTTATTTCTCTCACCTTCGAGTCTACATTGGGCTCCTATTTAACGTCTGCATTCATGGTCGATGCGATTGGATCTACAATAGGAACTGTATGTCAACGGTGACTATGGATCTCTCTGGTGGGTCAAGACAGTCACAAGCCCTAACCACAACATCGGCGTCAAGTTCAACCTACGATGAACTTCTTCTCCGACTCCGTCTTGACCCGGTTTCTCATTGCCAACGACAACAACTAGGACTAATTCTACAGTTAAGTCTGAAATTTAAATGGAAAAAACATTTCGGTAATCACGTCGGAAAATATTATCAACATATCATTTCGGTTCTCTCATTCCGAGGAGGCAAAACATCCGAAATAGAATAAAACAATTGAACTTGTAAAAACATGTTACGTGTTTGTGAAGTAGTGGAAAGAAATGATGTGCCTTAGATTTTTTTTTTATTGAAATAAAACCACGTTCCGTGGTAAGTCAAGAAAGTCCTTGACAAGTAGTGATCACCCGGCAACATTAGATTTTGTGACAATATGCAACTCTGCCTTGAAATGAATGCACTGGGGTTTCGATGTAGGAGCTGTGGTTGTGATAAAAGGCAGCCTATGGAATGCGTATCAAAGGATAGGATCAGGACTGAAAATGGTTGGTGTTGGTGCCTACAGTGCCAAGTGGCAGGCAGGCAGGCATGTAGATTTACGTCCCCGGACACACTAGGCATATAGGGGACTAGCCAAGTGATGCCAAGTGGCTTGCTAAATATCTCAGTGTGGGGGTGATCATGGGTCTTGTAGAGTGTGGGCAAAAGCGATTTATTACATTACATGACATGATTATTGCTTTAGTTCCAGCGGACTCTTCCCAGCCAAATCAGGACCAGAAAGACGTTATCTTAAAATATTAGAAAATATTTCAAATCTTAAAAAACAAGCCTGTTACTCTTAAATACTCAAACAAACTTTCACATGGCACCTCCTTAAAAGTCTTCTTTAAAACTGATATATTAAAAATATGTTCTCTTTCTTCAATCAAATCACTAAATTCATGGTAAAAAGGTAAAGGTAGTCCCAAAGCCTTGTGGCCGTAGGGGAGCGTGATGTTGGAGATCACACTTGTCTTGGGCCAGCGTAATGAGGGTGATGCCCATCTCTCTCCCTCGCTGCTTTACCTTCCCCACCCTTAAGAGAGTAGGTACTCAGTCACAGTTGAGTCAACTGGGGGCGTTGTTATTTGTCGCTTCACGTTTTGCGGTCACCCATCCAAGTGCTAACCGCACTAGACGGTGCTTAACTTGCGACACAGTAGCGAGTGCTCCAACCACTGCGCTATCCGACAACCCACTAAATTCATGCGTGGGTCAATACTAAATATTCTTTGTGGCTGATATTCTGACATTTGGTTATGAGTGACACGGATAGCAGGAGTGTTTATGAGTGACACAGATGACAGGAGTGGTTATGAGTGACACAGATGGCAGGATTGGTACAGTGACATAGATGGCATGAGTGGTTATAGGTGACGTAAATGGCAGGAGCGTACATGTGTGGATATGTGACATATGATTGTGGTTAAATTTAGGTGCATGCAAGAATTATAACTTAATATAAACATAAATTATTCATTTAATTATCAGTAACTCAGTGTGTTATAAGCAATAAATATTCTACTACTATACTACTATGCCTCCATTACGGTGATGTATTGTATTTTTGGTTTGTGTGTGTGTGAGAGAGAGAGAGAGAGAGAGAGAGAGAGAGAGAGAGAGAGAGAGAGAGAGAGAGAGAGAGAAAGAGAGAGAGAGAAACTTTTTGAAACTTTGAAACTTTTTGAAAATTTTTTTAATTAGGGATAAAGATTTTAGACTAATAAGAAGTCTAATCTTCCAATCTGTCCCTTAACAAATTAACATAATAAATAACCTTTAACATTAACTTGGAAATCATAGAAATCACACACACATGCACTCACACACATGCACACACAATCACACCAACATCTTCATCATTATCTTTAAACAATGTTAGGCAACCACCACCCTTCCTATCCCTCACCCTCATAATAATAATACAAATAACAATAATCATAACAACAATGATAATAACAACAATAATTATTATTATTATTATTAATATTATTATTATCATCATCATTACTATTACTATCATACTACAATGTCATGAAAAACTGTGTTATCATATAAAATATATCAGTTTTATAATTAATTTTGCAGATGTTTGCATAGGTTATTTTTAAAAGAAAATATTGTGGTGCAATGTTTACACTCCAGAGGAAGAGAGTTCCATACAGCAGCTCCATTAAATGATAGGCTATTTTTGTATAAATCAATGCGAGGGAGGGGGGTAGTTTATAATTATAAAGTCTCTGCCCAACAACTGGCTTAGTAAAAAATATATCAAGATATGCAGGAGTTTTTCCATGTGTGATTTTGAACATAAGGATAGCTGTATTAAATACAAATTGTTTTTGAAGTGGGAGTATTCGGAGTTCTTTGTATTTCTCAGTAGTTGGAATATCTGTATTTATATTATAAGCAGAGAGAGAGAGAGAGAGAGAGAGAGAGAGAGAGAGAGAGAGAGAGAGAGAGAGAGAGAGAGAGAGAGAGAGAAAGCATAAAACCCCAAAATGTGGCATTTGTTATATTTTATATTTAACAAGTTAACGCAGAACTGTGGAAAATGGTCGGACAATCATCCATATTGACTAGTTATTCCTGTCCAATAAAAATGACTAGTTTACGGCTTGTCTATTGTGCCACTGAGGGTGATTGTGTGCCGCTTGAATGCTTGACAGTGAGTTGATTTTGTTTGTTTTCGTGCGCCTGTTGGTTTCAATTTAGTTAGACTAGTCATTGTTTATAGGGTCCAGCGGACTGCAAGGAGCCGAATCAGGATCACGACTTGGTTGAAAGAGGACACCCCCGATCCATATTAAAAAAAATGCAGAAACAACCCTAATGGTAGCACTGAAGGCACTCCACCAGCGGGCTCTTTATAATAAAGGCATCCCATGGAGAGGACGCTGAGGCTGTACTCTAATAGAACTCCCATTTACAAAAACAAAATAGAATATAAACATCATTTATAAAATATGAACAAAACACTTACATATAAAATGCCTACATTTTTCAATAATACGACTGTAAGCCCTGGACTGGCCAGAGCTTATTTTTACAAGAACGTTTATTATTAATTCTTCTAAAACAATCTATTATCATAATCCATAAAAATTGTGATTCAAACTATGCAGAAAAAGAGTTTTCATATAAATTCCTGGCAGAACTTATCATTGTTTTCTCCATTGCTGTGTCTACTGAGATTTAGCAAACCACTGTAGAAATTAACTCCAACCAGTGAGAAAAATTACATTCTGACTTAATTTTTACTTTATTTTGCTAAACATGCATAAAATGTTACAGTGGTAAATATTCGAGCCAAAGATTAAGGGGAACTGTTGTAATTCTGCTACAAAATAACTTTCTTAATTCCTGTGAGATGAAGGAATATGCCTACGGTGCTGAATATTTAGAACCAAGAACTAATCTATTAAACATTACATTACATTATTATTGCTTTAGGTCCAGCGGACTCTTCCGAGCCAAATCAGGACCGGACAACCCCTGATCCGCATAAAAGATCTGCTGAAACAACCCTAGGGGTAAAACTGAAAGCTCTCCACCAGCCGGTCACTTTGCAATAAAGACATCCCACGCAGGGGACGCTGAGGCTGTACTCTAATTTATCGAACTCCCGTTTACAAAAACAAAATAGAATACAAACATCATTTAAATGATCAACAAAACACATACATATACAATGCCTACATTGCTAAATAATAACATCATAGGAAGCCATAGTGACCACCTGGCAGAAAGCGTCCAATATTCCCAAGCTGATCCAACTGACCTCATACACAAATGAGTCTTGTCCCGGAAGAGTTTTCAAGGAAAAAAAGGTAGGTGATCTAGCGAAGAAGAAGATAGTATAGCAGATTGATAGAACAGAGCAGGAATGAGAAAGAGCAAATGAGAAAGACAGCGACAGTGGGAATTTAAAGCACTAAATTTCCAGAAAGTGGGGATACTATTTATACTGAAACCCCCAGCACCCCTACGGGGGTATCTATTAAACAGCAGTTTGGATTAGAAAAATAACAATGATGAAAAGTTCGACTGCATTTATTTGTTCAGGTGTGCAACTTTGAGTGAATATTAGGCGACTGGAATAATTGCGTACTGAGAATTTGTGTTTCATTCATGTGAAGTTTCGGCCGGTCGACTAGTCCTAATCTGAAGAAGATTGTGACTGCTTGGATCTAGTTTGTTGTTGATGTACTTCGAGACAGTATCTAAAGAATCCGCTTGATCAAATGTAGTAAAATAACATATTATTTCTTGTGCAGTGAAACATTAGAGTGTAATTGTGTGAAAATGTTTAATGTATTTATAAACTGGATTCGATATTTAGTGTGCAAAAAGTCTCGAAGGTTAGCGTGATAACCAGCAAGATTAATTTTGTGTTCCTACTGTCGCCTTTGCACCGTGTTTAATTTAGTTTGAAAGAAACTCGGGAACTCGAAATCTTTTCTTTACAACTTGTTAGTTGTTAACTAAGGCTTGCCAGCAGGTCTCATCATAAAACTTTCAGTTACGAAGTGTATTTGAGCGAGAATTGAACTTGTGTCAACATATACCTACGGATAGAAGATGATCCCAGTGTGTCCCGCTGTGGAATGCAATGGGCCAGGAGGGAAACTAAGAAAAGATTCTTTACACTGAGGTGTGCGTGAGGTTTCCATTCTTGGTCGTTGCTAGGAGTTGACCGTGGAGTCGTAGAAAATATATATATTACACGATCGCAAGAAAAAGCATTCAACATGCACATAGACACCATACGCTTTTTGGCTTGGCGGCTTCACAGGTTTTCCCGGAAGGCGACGAGAGACTGTACCAGGCACGGCCGGCTATCCTGACAAAATGAAAAGGCCGATCGCCTCGCGTGCCGTTGAGTTTTTCCGGGAGGCCCTGTGGTTTACAATACCGTAGAAAGCCCTGTTCACCATTTGGCAGATAGCGTCCAATATTCCCAACCTGTCCCAAAAGACCCCCTACACCGACAAGGAGTTTTGAGTGAGTTTTCAGGAAAAAAGGTAGGTCTAGGGAAGAAAATAGTAAATCGATAGAACATAATAAATGAGAATGATAGAAACAGTGGTAATTTAAATAAATACATTTCCCAAAGTAGGAATACTATTTATACAGAAAACCCCGGTATCCCTATGGGCGGTTGGTTTTAATGCTTACATTTCATTATTATCAGAAGACGATGTGTTGTAAAAAATAATGCTTTGTCATCATTTCGGAGTAAATTCCCAAATGTAGGCTGGGTTGACCCCAGATTAATCTGCAAGAAATACATACAGCATCAGCAACATCTATATCATGTGTTTGTAGACTTCAAGAAAGCTTTTGACCCAGTCTGGCATGCAGCTCTGTGGGCAACCATGAGAGTGTACAACCTCAGCCCTGACATTATTGAAGTCATCAAAAGCCTGTATGACAAGGCTACCAGGGCAGTCCTCAACAACAACAACGCCATCGGGAACTGGTTCATAAGAAGAATCGGCGTGCGTCAAGGATGCCTACTTTCTCCAACACTCTTCAACACCTTCCTGATTTAAAAGTGATTTACGGAAAGCGATCTTGTTGGTGGTGTTTGCTAAATAAAGTTAGAAAACTTTATACGACTTTCAAAAAAAAAAGGGTTTGCTTGATTTTATGCATGAATGGGAATGTAATGTATTTGCATACACACACACAACACGCACTCACACAAACATACCTAACATGCTAAATCAATCTCAGAGAATTAAGTTTTGTATCTGGATCTGGATATCTGGATCTGGATAGCCCGCCCGTGGATGTAGATTGGCGGGTGCGCCACAGAAGCCGATGACGACTATCAACGTGACGTTTTAGGGTGTGCGCATCTAAAAAAAAGAAGATTCTTTAACAGTCATATTTACACTTCAGGAGGTCTTCTTGCTGCTGTACCTAGCGGTTTTAACAGTCCGTTTGCCCAGATGTAGGCAATGGGTACACTGTCTGTTTAAAAGGTTCTAATCTAAACAGTTAAAAACTTGATAAAAACACAGGGTTGTTCACACAGGTTTCTGCCGCCCTAACGCTGCTGAGAAGGCGTTGGGCGTGGGCATGGTGACGGTGGTATCGTCGAGGTTGTTCCACTCGATCACTGTCTTTATGAAGAATGAGCCCCTGTACTGCTCTGTCTTGGAGGGAGGAGCCTTGAAACAGCGGCTATTGTTGGTTGCCTGTCTCTGTATAATGTTCTGGTTCACACACCCCTCGTACGCTGTGGGTTTGACCCTACGTCTAGTGCCGCTCACAGGAGTGAGGAAGGAATCAGGGGGTAGGGCGGGTACAAGACCATTGGCGATCTTGTAGAGCATCGTCAGCCGGAGTTGCTGGCGACGTTCCTGGAGTGTGGGAAGTTTGAGGTACTCGAGCATCCTGCCAATGCATCCTGGGTCCCTGGACTTGTAGTCCTTAGTAATAAACCTCGCAGCCAGGCGTTGGATGCGTTCAAGTCTCTCAATGTCTTGTTTGTAGTAGGGATCCCATACCACCGACCCATACTCAAGGGTGGACCTAACAAGAGCGATGTAGGCAAGGCGACGGCACTCTTGTGGGCAGTTCCGAAGGTTCCGGCGTAGGAAGCCAAGTGTAGATCCTGCCCTCTTGCATAGGCTGGTGATGTGTGGTCCCCATTTGAGGTCTGCTGAGATTTGGATGCCAAGGTAGGGGTTCTGCTCGACCTGTTGGAGGATGGTGTCTCCGAGGCTATAGAAGAAGTGAGACTTGGATCTGGTGGAGAGTACGTAGCATTTCTGAGCATTGAATCTCATCCTTCACTGGGCGGCCCACACTTCTAAGCTCTTGAGGTCGGCCTGTAGGGCAAGATGGTCTTGGAAGGAGCGGATCTGGCGGTACAGCAGGCAGTCGTCCGCAAACAGTCTGACAGTAGACTTCACGGTGTCCGGCAAATCGTTTATGTGGCATAGGAACAATAACGGCCCAAGCACTGTACCCTGTGGGACGCCGGACTCGACCTCTACCTCTTCAGATGTCTCCCACTCCAGTACCACCCTCATCGTCCGCTTGGTCAGGAAACTGGTCAGCCAGGTGTGGATAGTGCCCCGCACGCCGTAGTGGGCCAGCTTGTGGAGTAGCTTGCTGTGCGGTACTGTGTCGAACGCCTTGCTAAAGTCGAGTATGACGACGTCCGTCTGGTGGCCTGCATCATGTGACGACAGGATGTCCTGCATGGTGGTAAGCAGCTGGGTTTCACATGAGTGGCCGGTCCTGAAGCCATGGTTGCGGCTGGATAGCACTCCGTGCTGTTCAAAGTGCTTGTGAAGGTGGTGGCAGATTATATGCTCTAATAGTTTACAAGCGACTGAGGTCAAGGACACTGGGCGATAGTTCTCTGCTTTGTTTCTGTCGCCTTTCTTGTAGATGGAAGATATGTTTGCTGATAGCCAATCCTTTGGTAGTTGTCCTGCCTCAATGGAGGTGTTGAATATAGCAGTCAGGGAAGGAGCGATGGAGTCGGCGCATGTCTTCAGGATGCGGTTCGGGATGCCGTCTAGGCCAGATGCTTTGTTGGGCTTGAAGTTCCTTAGGAGTTTTGCGACGCCCTCGATGGTGATGGTAAGCTTCTCCAGCGATGGGAGAAATTCGCTATTGACAAAAACACGTACTGACAAGACATAATAACGTGTCCAAATACAATAAATACCAGATAAATTATTGTTTTGAAAAAGTAATATTAAAAGGTCTTCAAACGAGGCCTCGTAACTATGAAAAGGTTTTACTTATCGAGTCTTGGAGAATGA